>LPNX010586243.1:154547-372232 GCA_001517045.1 Pseudotsuga menziesii
GTGACAACATGTGGTCTTATATTTATTAGGAAAATAATTTAGGGACCACCATTATATATTGAAACCCAAAAGTGCTTTTGAAGAGGAAAAAAAGAAGTAGGAGAAGAAGGAAATTTTTTGGAAACTATTATTGATCTTGCACATTGATCTAGGAACAAATAATCAATCTCATCAAGAAATAATCAACAAATAACTCAGAAATGGTGTTAATCAAAATTAGAATGGTTTCCTCTCTGTATATTCAATAAACAAATGAATAGTTACAATTACAATGTCAAGCAATAGCTTGAATCAATGAGGAATTCGAATACCTAAGGAGGTCATTCGAATTCAATGAGTGAGTCTAGCTTAACTGACTGTAAGCCATTGGTTCACACTTAGTTAACCACTTGACCAAAACCTTAATTGACTCACCAAACCCTAACTGATGTTGGAGTGCAATAAATGAATGAATCTCAATTGAAAGAGATCAAACACATGTCATAGCAAGCCAACCATTAAGTGCTAGTTCTTCAATGACTTCAATGAACCCCGATGAGGTTAACTGAAGTTGAACTGATCATCAGAAGTTGGTGGAGGCGCCCCTGTTGACTCCAGATCATTAAATAATAATAAATAATCATTAAATAATATATTTAATGAGAGGAGGCACCTTAAATGACTGGTTGAACTGATTGTAACCACCAGTTAGCAATTAGGTGCATTAATATCACTCAGATCACCCCCAGGGTGCTCCAGTTAACCTCCTTGACTGTAGGAGAAGGCTAAGTTAGCCTCATTGACTGTAGGTATGTGTGGGTGTGATTGGATGATGTCAATTAATGCTCCACTGATGTCAATTAATGTCAATTATACTTAGGATAGTGGTTTAACTAGGCTAATTTGACCAAAAAGAGTGTGTATGGTGGTAAATGTCTCCAACACCCCCCCTTAAGCTATACTCAGGAGGAGTTAGAAAACAAAAATACATAAAAATTCTAGGGCCTTGACAACTAAGGCCATAGGTCACCCTGTACAATAAAGTAACTGCTTAATAAACCAAGGAAACGGGGAAAACCTCATGGGAAAAATACCCCCCCTCAAACTAAGCAGTAAATCAAGAATTGGTTCTTCTATGCAGAAACATCCTGAGACTGTGCATGTGAACCTATGAGTCCAAACTAAATGAATATGTCTGGAGGAATCTTCCACTTTGGAAGAAGAACAATGCACTCAACTGAATCAGAAATATAAACAGCTACATGGTGAAAACTGGACCCATGTAGAGCAGCTGAAATCATCTGAAGAAAGAGAAAATGTTCTTGAGGATTCGAACCATGTGTGGAACACTCAAGAAACTAATATGTTGCATCCTTGAACAACAAACCATGAGTGGTAAACTCAGCCCCAATTTTTAGGAGCAAGTGTCCAAGCGGATGCAGAATGTCTTCCTCTTTACTAGTTCTATGAGGAGATGAGCATGTGACCAAAGGTAGAGAAGCCCTGGGACTCTGGAGAGTGAATTATTGAGCTCCATAATTTGATATAGCTTCAGAAATAGCTAATGATTCACAAAATAAAATATCAGCAACCTCATAAGAGGAAACTAACACCAAATCCCTAGCAACAAAATTGAAGAAGAACTGCGGTACTTGATTTTTCACACCAAAATTGGTGAGAGCAGCTACAAGCATGATTGAAAGCTCTTGGATTTTCAAATATGAACCAAATAATATCAGATCAAAAAGTAAATCAGGTCTAAATAAGTTCACAACAGATTCAAAACTGTGAAATGAAATCAAATCCCCAGCTGCAGTTTCGAAGGAGACTTGCGGTACTTGTTTCTTCACACCGTTGATGAGAACAGCTACAAGTAGTACTGAAGGTTTATGAACCTGAAATTTTGAACAAAGCAATATCATATCAAATACAAATAATATCATATCAAATCCAATAAGTTTCATATCAGATCCAAAATTATGGTCAACCGAGACGATGGATGCACAATTGTCTTTTTCTTCAAAATTCTGAATTTTGGTGCATGCAATCCTGCAGGATTTTGCTGGAAGATCTAGATCATGGGGAATGAATATGTCACTCTTATAATCTGATATTTCTTCCAAAATATCCAAGTTTTTACATATTTGCACAGTATTAGCAACATTAGAGGGAGAAAAATCAAATTTCTTTTCACTTTCGGAAGCAATTACTGGTAAATTTTGCACAGAATTCAAAGGAAAATCACCGGTGAATGTTTGCATGGAAGTGCAATAGTATTTTTCTTCAATATTAGATATTCAAATGTCTTCTTCTATTTCAGCAATATGAGAATATGAGATATCAGAGTTCTCATGAACTTCCGGAGCATCAGGAGAAGGAGTCACTGCATGGAGACTTTCTTCAATTCGAATTGACTGTGTAGAAGATTCTACTTCATCTTCATCTTGAACAAATTCATCAGAGAGAGTAGAGGCCGAGAATTTTGAGTAAAGAACTCTTATGGTGCTGGATGTGATCTCCAAAGTGCTATTATGATCCTCATTTTGCTTGCCAAAGTTTCTGTCCAATTTTGTCCAAAGATCCTTTGGGTATTCAACAGAACCAATAAGGTAGCACAAGCTTGGAGAAAGGGCCAGACGTATTTCTCCAAAAGCTCTATCACCGGCATTTATCAAGTCATTCTCATTCTCATAAGACTCTTTTTCAATTCCAATAGACACCTCATCTCTTCAGAGATGCAATCATCTTCAACTTCCATTCTGAATAGCTTGTGAATGGGGTGAGAAGAGGGATTGATGAGTCCATTCGAAGTTGTACCTGTTAAAACCTGCAAATCAAAACAAAAGGGGCATCGTAAGGTCAAACAACCTACACATTTTAGGCTTTAATCACACCCAACATAGTCAATCAAGAAATCTTGATCAACAAGTTCTTTACTTGGGGTATTAAGTGGTAAGCCTTGGCTTCTAGTGCAGTGCTAGATTATTGAGCTATTGCTCAAATTTCATGCATAAATATGTCAAAAAGCTTTTTTTTGATAGATAGAGCTTCATCCCTCCGTAATCTCTAATACCATAATAATCTTGCACAGTGATCTAGGAACAAATAATCAATCTCATCAAGAAATAATCAACGAATAACTCAGAAATGGTGTTAATCGGAACAAGAATGGTTTCCTCTCTGTATATTCAATAAACAAATGAATAGTTACATTTACAATGTCAAGCAATAGCTTGAATCAATGAGGAGTTCGAATACCTAAGGAGGTCATTCGAATTCAATGAGTGATTCTAGCTTAACTGACTGTAATCCATTGGTTCACACTCAGTTAACCACTTGACCAAAACCCTAATTGACTCACCAAACCCTAACTGAAGTCAGAGTGCAATAAATGACTGAATCTCAATGGAAAGAGATCAAACACATGTCATAGCAAGCCAACCATCAAGTGCTAGTGCTTCAATGACTTCAATGAACCCCGATGAGGTTAACTGAAGCTGAACTGATCATCAGAAGTTGGTGGAGGCACCCCTGTTGACTCCAGATCATCAAATAATAATAAATAATCATTAAATAATATATTTAATTAGAGGAGGCACCTTAAATGACTGGTTGAACTGATTTTAACCACCAGTTAGCAATTAGGTGCATTAATATCACTCAGATCACCCCCAGAGTGCTCCAGTTAGCCTCCTTGATTGTAGGAGAAGGCTAAGTTAGCCTCCTTGACTGTAGGTAGGCATGGGTGTGACTGGATGATGTCAATTAATACTCCAGTGATGTCAATTAATGTTAATTATACTTAGGATAGTGGTTTAACTAGGCCAATTTGACCAAAAAGAGTGTGTATGGTGGTAAATGTCTCCAACAACTATGACTATGCATGAAAAGAGAACCTCATATGATGGTGAGGAGATAATAAAAAGTATGGAACCTATATTTGAAGACATGACCAAGAATACTATGAAAGGATTTGAATTTTTGGCTATCCAAATTTTGGAAAAATATATTGATTTTAAGAAAACCAAGGAGAAAGATGCATTAGCTTGTTTGAAGGAGAAAAAGGAGGAGACCCATGAACCACCTAGTTCTGAAATAGGTGGAGTAGAAGTAGTACATGAAGATGATCGAAATTCACTCCCAAGTGACTAAAAAATATGAAGAGACATCACATGAGTATGAAGAAGTTTTTATTGAAAATACTGAAGATAATTTTGAGACACATGCTACCTTGGAAATGAAACAAAGAGAATCTACTGATGGATGCTTGAACTATGAAGGAGTACCTACTGATGGGTGCTCAAAACTCTATGTTGGTGTCATATAGATCATATTTCAAAATGTTGCTGCAAGCCAAAATTCCATTAAACATGAAAATGAAGACCTTGTAGCAGTTGAAGAAGAAACAAAATCAACTTCCCCATCACCACTTGAGCTTCATGAAGTTGGTCCAAGCAAGAAGGAAGAATATGAGGAGGTTCATTTGCAAGAGCCTCATTTTCTTGAAGGGTCCTTAAATATGAATGAAAAGAATATCCAAGAGTCCCTTAGCATACTCCATGACACTCAAGCATTGGTATCAAATTCTTGTTGGAGATCTACTTCCTTGGAGGATCCATCCTTCCTTGAAGACATGGAGAAGATCCAAAGAGCAATGTGCAACATCAAAGGTAATTTCATGTCTTTGCTTTTTGATAGAAAAAATGTCATTGAGCTTATTCAATGGTTACATGAATCATACTTGAAGAATAATGAAGTTATTCATATGCTCACAATTCAAAATGAGCAACTTCTTGAAAAGTTGCAAGACACTTGTTTTTCCTCCTATGTTTCAGATTGTCAAATGGTAGATTGTTTGGAGGATTCTCATGACATGGTGGATCACGAGAAATTCGGAAATTTGAATGTACTTGATGAATTTGAAGATGTACTTGAAGAGATCCAAACACTTGATGTGGTTGAAGAGGAACTTGAATTGTCTCTTGATGAAGGGTATACAATTTTTAAAGAAGAACATGATTCCTCTACATTGGAACCAATCTATGACAAAGGTTTCACACTCTTAATGGAGCTTCATAATACTACCCCTATGGATCCTTCACATTATGACAATTTTGCACTTCCTGATCATTTGGGTGAGTTGGTTCTTTCTCCTACATCCTGCACTTTTAAATTTTGCAGCAATCATCCTAATGAAGTATGGGTGAAAGGTTTCTTTTTGATGGTGCCACATGAAGAGCATGGAAGTTATATTTATCCTTTTGATGATGGAATTATTAGAGAACCATATTATTTACATTTTCAGCAGCATCCTTGTTTACATTATGATTATACACATCTACATGGGTGCACCTATGATTTTCATTTGAGTCACTTGAAGACTTATGGTTTTTCTTGCTCAATACTTGGTTCATTTGATGTTGGAGGAACTTCATCCAACACTTGGGTGAAGAGGGATATGATTGAGGAACATTATTATTGGTAGCAACATCCTCTGTTATTTCATGATTATATACATATTCATGGATGTATTGATGAGACTTCTTTGAGACACTTGAAGTCTTCGTGTTTTATTTGCTCCTTATTTGGTTCATATTTTGGTGGAGGTTCTTCATTCACTTCTTGGATGAAAGAGAAAATGGCTGATTATTATTTTGATGCATATTGTATTCTTTAGGAGCAGAATTATAGGACATGGGATCCTCACCTATGTCATTGGAGCATATTTGATTGGTCACTTGAAGCATGTATGCACTTAGCAAATGGTAGTCTACTCACTGGGAGGTATAAGCACTTTCATTATTTCTTGGTGGGGCACCTCCTTGATGTACATTCTTATTATGGTGTTATATACTTTGATGATATATATTATGCAATCATGATGTTTTGAAGAATGCATACAAGAAAATGGGATCCAGGAATTGTCTTTCCAAATGGTGTGGTTTGGAGCGCACTCTTAATTGTTGGAGCGCAATGCAAGCAATGGGACCCTGGGATAGTTTTTAGTCCCATTGATTTCAAATTCTTTGGGAAACAAGCAGTATGGGATATGGATTCCCCACTTAATAAGTTATGTTAATCAGAGTAGTGCAGCAACAAGCATGGTGGTTCCTCCTTGAAATTTTCATGAAAACTCAAAGACTCAAGGTAGGAAGCTTAGTGGCAACTTCAAAGAATCATACAGAAAGAAGGTTCTTCAACAACCATGTTTGAAATTGCTTGAGGACAGAAATATTGGGAAGGGGAGATTTTTAATGTCCCAAATTTTACATTGGGTGACAATGGCCAAATCACATTTTCCATAGTCATGAAATTTGTCAAAGGGATGCTAAAAGTCAAATAATTGCCAAGGTGGAAAATCACTAGTTTCCTAGCTTGAGGGTGGAAGCTTGAGATTTGGAATAAGGGGGATAATAAATGATGTTTAAACATTAGAAGAGGATATATATTTAATAATGTATCTTATTAAATAAATACAAGAGAAAAATGAAATGGCTATGGAGAATAGAGGCACATGGAGACTATGGGGCCCACTCAAGCTAGAATTCCTATGTTAAATGGCATCCTCCTCTTGTAATTTCGAATCTATGGGAAGCCTAATGTTTTGGGATGGATTATGAGGTTAATATAATTGTCCATATACTTCATAGGTCAAATTTGGGATGAATTGTAACTTACATGGGAGGGGAAGATCCAAATGGGAGTTTCATGGACACTTGGCTAGATTCCCCTTACATTTATGACATCTATGGCACCAATGATGGAGATTATATGACATTTATGACCCAAGTTAGATATGAAGGCTGAAATATTGACATACTAACATGTCAGGACTGAATAGAGCATGTTAGAGGTCGAATTTGGGAGTTGAAGAAAGCCAAGAGGCTCCTACTCAAATTTGGGAGAAGAGGGAAGGTGAAGAGAGAGGCCACATGCCATAGCATGAGAAGCCACACAAATTCGAATTGGATTTGGTTTATGGATGGATTTGGAACCTTATAATACCAATAATTTTTATAAAATATAGGATTCAGCCATGAGAAGAAGTTTTTGCTCATTTGTGAATTGTGAGAGCTAGTGGATGACTAGTTTTCTTGCTTAAGCCAATTTCGAGGGTGAAAGATTTCCATCCTAGTTGGTGTTTGAAAAGGACACTAAGGTATTTCATGGAGATTTAATGGAGTATTATTTGTAGGTGAAAGCTACATGAAAGCATGTGGATTCTTCTATTGCAGCACTCTCTCTCAACTATTTACAGTTTTCACACCATATTCATGCCAATGGAGGGATTGCGCTTTGGGTGAGCTATTGATCTCTTTGGGGAAGATTATTGTTATAGAGAGAAATTCCTATGGCTTGGGGTACCACAACAGACAGCTTGAATTCAGAAATCAATCCTTTCCAATATGCAATAGAAATTAAATATCTAACACTAAAGGATCAGACCTTGTACCTTATTTCGGACAGTTGGAGTAGATCCCCGTTGAGCTTTCCAACTTCAGCTTGAATTGATTAATCACATCCTCAAAAACAAGTAAACAAGAAAAACATACTATATATCTTAGTGTTAGATCTATTCTAGCATATATAATCAACAATGTATAAACATTTGAAATCATCCCAAGGAATAAAATACTCATTCAAACATACATTATTGGACAGGAAAAGATATTTCTATTAATATAAAATTAAAGATTACAATGGATACAACCTCTGTCGGCATGTCTGCGAATCGGAGAAACTGAATCCCCCACTTGGGCCTCCACCACTTCGATCCTCCATCTCTCGATAGAAAGCTCACAAGCAAAAGGAAAGCTCGGGAAGAACACAAAAGTGCTCCAAGGGACAATGGGATGTAGAATCAAGCATAAGTTCCAGCAACAATGGACTATAGTTTCTTTGCTCTCAATTCTATCATATGCCTTCAATGTACCAAAGAGTTCCTTATATAGATTTTCAAAGGGGTAATGAAAGGTCGAATCCGAGCGATCTCAAGGCATATGGAAGGCCAGGAGTCAAGTGAGTCGGATCCATGTCAAGGAAAACTTCAAAAGGATTTGGATTTTGTACACATCCTGATGTACGCAGTTTTAGGGGTCAAACCCGCGTATATACGTGATTATGGGTTTAAAATCTGCGTATATGGATCTTCACATGTTTTTAGGGATGGTCAAGGAAACATCAAAGGACAAAAAATGGTCCAAGGGGTCTAAGGAGTTTGCAGAGGGACATGGGAAGGCCATACAAGTGTGATTCACCTAGAGTGGTAAAATCAACTATAATAGATGCCCCCTATTGTGTGAGGTCAGAGGGGTCATATGATGGCCGAAATACATTATAATTCCATCCCATAAGTGGAGTGATGAAGGATCCCAAATGGAAGACCAACCACCCAATCAACATAGTACACTGATAGAACTCTGCACATAATTGCAAATAAATATAGCAGTCCCGTATACATAAGAGTACAATGGCCATGAATAGGCATGATACAAGATATCACATAAGTGGTCATCACCACATACAATATACATAGATCAGAATCTCCATGATGAAGATATACAAAGGATCATGATCTCCATAATAGCTGAAGATATACAATGGATCAAGATCTCCATAATAGCTGGAAATGTCTGAAATATTCTGGAATCAAGTCACGAGAGCTGAAATCTCATGAACACTGGCACGATCAAGGAGGTAGCATATAAGAGATGCCACCAATCTGAAAGGTCTTCTACACAAACCTCTACGAGTACATGTCCTACTATGCGAATAGAGGTGTGGGGTCGAACATAGTAGTCCATCGTCTGATTACCGGTCATTAATGTATACCATTAACAGACGCGAGATCACCCACCAATAATGAAAATGGGAATCAATGTACTAGAGTGCAAACTAACAAGTGTGAATAAATATGTTGAGGTTGAACACTTGAGAGGATCCATCGATCAGGGGACATTGATGTATTCCCAAATACTGTCGATAGCGAGAGAACCTTCCACTGATGACTGCAAGTCTCAAGGCACTCAAAATGACTCTATATTCCAATTCCAGAATAAATGATCTGAAGTCGATGGGATGAAATCCGCTGGAAGGAGGGCATTAAGGCGTCCCCCATCATCCAACATGAGGTACTCAGCAAAGCTATATAATGTGGAAGGACTCGATCATAAGGTGCATGAAATAGTAACTGTACTAGGAATGGCCGACATGAAAAGTCAAGATAATTGAGGAATGGCTGACTTAGGTTTCAACTTCCTTCGAACAAGAGCATAATGGCATATGGTGACTAAATATTGGCAGCATAGACTCGATATACAAATTGAGACATCTCTGCGACACAGGAGGCATCGACAGAGGCTCCATGGGGACTGAAAGATTAACCAGTCGGAGCTCCTAAAGTCAAACTATAAACCCAACCAACAGATGTGATATACAGTGCTCTGTTCGAAGGAAACATGACTCAACAGCTGCCAAAGATAACATCTTTCCTTGTCCAGCTTTTTGGTTTTTTGATTTTTTTTGGGACTTTTTCAAATATTTAAAAAGCTTGAAAAAGAATAAAACGGCTTTATAGTTACAGACTAGGAGGAGACGAGTGTCCTAGGGGCAAACAAACTAGTTCCAAGCAGTGGAACATACTTATGCTCAATGCAAGGATACATGTGTAGGACAGCGACACTCGGGGGAAAATCCCCTCCCGGTAAAAAGGGAATCAAGTTGTAAAGGATATATAAAATGGCTCTACGTGGCTAGACATGAGACAAGCTCGGGCTATATGTTCTGAAACGCAATGTCAAGGAAGCCATCATAAAGCTCAATAAGGTAGGCAAAGCTCATGATAATGCAATTACAACTTGACATAAGGGAGTCCTGAGAGAAATAGGCTAGCAAAAGATCAAGAGCAGTATGAGGCTCTTGCAAAGTGTCATGGCAATACTATACAACGGACTCCCACACCCTAAGGGACAAAACGTCAGCATGGGCACCAAATGCAGATAAGGCGCTAACTAGGGTACCCATGTAAGGTCAAACTCTACCACTCATATCATGCCACTTCTAAAACAACAAGAAGGTTCCGTGACATAACAGAGTGGGTTTGCACCTAAGGTTATGATGAAATGGTCATAAGGTCATGCAAAATGCAAATGGTGATGAAACCTAACTTATGTGCTAGTTTAGACATGATACCTAAGATCAGCATGAACAGGTCAATCCAATGGCTGAAACGACACTTAAAAAGGTTTCCTTCATCATAAATTAGGTCAAAAACGGTCCAAAATGATTAGAAATGGTACAAACTATAGAAAAGGTGGTAAAAATTTTCAAAAATTTTGAAAAATTTCTATAAATAGTAAATATTTCAAAACATTATAAAACATTTGAAATTTTTACCCAATTGAGCTCAGATTTTCAACAGTGAATTCTAGGAGATCCAGTCGGCAGAATCCACTACCGTTTCTTCTAGGTACTTACCCATGCTCTTCTCTTCCATTTCAATGCAATTTTTATCAAATTCCAAGGTCATTTGAGGTTTCTAGGCCAATCCAAAAAGGGCACTGCGGCCCACATGGAAATCGAGGGTTTTTTCGTGTATAGGGCTGGCTATATGCAGAAAATGCACCCAAAACCACGTACATACGTGACTGTTTGGAAAATAGTCGCGTATGTGGCCGCGCATGAGGTTTTTTGAGTAATATAATGGGTAAACTTGCAATTTTTTGTGTAGGATGGTCCTAAAATGGAGAGAGCATGAACATGGTGATGTAGAGGAGGCAGTAAGGGCTGATCTAATGGCTTAACAAGCGATACGTGCATGTGGACTCTACAAGTTTTGGTGTCTTGGTGGCTTGAGGGCCAAACCAAGATTATTGCAGATGCTAGTGGATTACTGGGATCCAGACTCTGAGTCCTTTCAGATATATGGGATGTCCCTTACCATAGAGGTAGAGGACATATACTTTATTACTGGACTTTCCCGATGGGGGGAAGTAGTGAACCTTCATTCTCATGGTGGGCCCAGAGGTGGCTTGACTATCGATGAGTACATTATGGTGTACTGCTATCCAGACACGGAGAAGGTGGGGGGTTAGATCCCAACCAACTCTGTACAGGTGTTGGGCCTAAATTCCATCTTACTAACATTGGACAAGATAGTAGGCTTGGCTACACTCCACTAGGCCTCGCGACCTGTTGTCTACCGATTGCACACCAGCAACTGAAATCTTATGAAAGCTGTCTCCTCACTTAGGAAAGTGGGAGAGGTGTGACCTTGGGGGCAAGCACAGAGCTGTAAATTTGAGCATATAGATCTGTAGACAAACACACAACTCACAAATAAGATCTCACAATTTACTCAGCAATTGAAGAAAGAAACAATGCAAAAGGCTTGCAGCTGTGAATGCTTTCATTAATAAAAAGTAATCCGAATAATAATTACAATGAAGTAAACGACTTTAATAGCCACAAGCAATTCGAATCCACATGAGGAAGTTCGAATTGATTAGACTCTACTTGACTGTAGAAAACCAAGACTTGTCTAAATCACTATCGGAGGACCCAGTAGTTAACTGTCCTTGTCTAAACCATAACCGGAGTTCATCGGAGCTCAAAAACACAACTCAAGTGTTAATTTAGTGTTGACTAATGGTTAACTGACTGTGGTAGGTGAGAAATGCACCCCACATGTGTGCAGTCAAGTAAACCTAGCGCTAACTGAATGTGGAGGACTTGAACTAAATGTAACTGACTCCTAACTTAGCTTGACTAGTCATTAACTGAAGTGAACTGACCTTGGTTGGTTTCGGCACTCCCAGTGGCTTCCTAAATTGTAGGGATTGATCTAGGAGACTCCTAAACTTATGCAGTCAAGTGAAATAAGTGGCAGTGAGCCTCAATTAGTGTTCCCCACACTTTAGTAACTGAAACATGTGCCCCAATTAGGTCAAGTTTACCTAATGGTGCTAATGACTATAAATAGACTGGATGGACTCCCGATTTAGACATGACTCCCGATTTAGACATATGCCCAAATTGGACAAAGGAGGATTAATAATCCTAAGACCCCCCTTGAATGCTAACTTGGACAATCTGTGGGCCCTGTTGCCCACCTATTTCGACTGGGTGGCAACCTCATGTACATTGAAGATGTACATTATGTGCAGTTTGTACCATGAAAAATTCTGGGGATTTTTCATTCAGCAGGGCAATTATGCCCCTTTTATACACGAAATGTCCGCTCCCCTACGTGGGATAATTAATGTAACTTTATGTCATCATGGGTCATTCCTCTAAGGATGTCACCATGGACTTTATTATCAGGGAAGTCCTCTTCACTGAGTGTTTTTTTCCCCTTCCAGTTAATTTTGTTAATTAACAATTTTAATTGGTTGGGTTTTTCACTCACAAATCCTCCAAAGTGGTGAATTGGCGTTCTGATAATCAAGCCCATGAGGTGGCTAAGGTTTCAAGTTGTTATCCATGACCATGCTCGCCATATCTTGTAGTATTGTGGAATTTCATTAGGATTTTAATTTCTATTTTGATTTTTTTTTAATTAATTAACTTTACCATTTGGTGGATAATTAATTAAGTTTCGATATAAGAATGTAATTTCTTGAACCTTGGCATTTTGTAATAGGGGCTATGAATGCAAATGAAAAAGCTATGACATCCCCTAAGCCATTGGTTCAAGTCTCATGTCATTCTAGCAAGGGGTTAAGAAGTTAGACCAATTTGGGTTAAGACAAGGTAATTTTTTCCCAGGAAATTAATTTAGTTTCCAAAGGTGAAAAATTAAATTATTTGATTTTGAAGGAAAAAATCAAATAAGGCCATGGTAATTAAGTTTGGGAGGTGGTTAATCATAGTTAATTTTTATTTAAATACCCCCCCCATGGTCAAAATAAATTTTTAAAGATTTCCCAAGTGGGGTGCCACTCGTCTTAATAAAAATAAAAAATAAAAAATTAAAAAATTAAAGATCAAAAATTAAAAAATTAAAAAATAAAATATTAAATAGAAAATAAAAGATTAAAAAATAAAAAGATAAAAATAAAAAATATAAGATTAAAACTTGAAAATAAAAGATTAAAAGATTAAAAAATAAAAAGATAAAAATAAAAAATATAAGATTAAAACTTGAAAATAAAAGATTAAAAGATTTAAAAATAAAAAGATAAAAATAAAAAGTAAAAGATAAAATAAAAGATTAAAAGATTAAAAAATAAAAAGATAAAAATAAAAAATAAAAGATAAAATAAAGATTAAAAAATTCAAGATAAAATTAAAGATAAAACTAAAAATAATAAAATTAAAAATTGAGTCAAAGGAGGCCCCACTTGAGTCATTGAAACCCTAGATCTAAGGGTTAGGCTTCATTATGACATGGATCTATCTTTTTGACCATTGATTTGAAAAAGCACAATTGCTTATGATTGGTGGATGGCTTGTAAAGTCAACAAACCTAGATCTAAGGGTGGAGGAGAGCTAGAGTTTAGATCTATATTTTGGACCCTTGATTTGGGAGTGGGTTTGAGATCTTTTCAACTATAAAAGAGAGGCCCCTCCTCTCATTTTATTATCATCATTCTTTGGAGCATGGTTATGCTGCCAAAATACTCTCTTCTCATTCTCTTCTCTATTCTTCTCTCTCAAGCCCTAAGAGACTCTTTTGTATAAAGTTTTTCCTTAGTTGGGCCATAATCAAGGAAATTCTTTGGAGGAACATTGTGCTATTGTTCTACATTCTTCATGGTCCATTGTTGATGTAACTTGTATCTTGTATTTGGTTTTTGCATATTTTTATTAGTCTAGTTAGCTCTTCACAAAGTATTTTGTGGAGAGATTAGAGAGTAGAAGTATTTTTACCCTCTTTTGTGAATTGTTTAGCAAATTTCTTCAAAGTATTTTGTAGATATTGTTAGATATTCATCACTAGGCTTACATTTTCTTGCAGATCTAATATTTGTTTACAGGTTTTCTAAGCCAAGGACATCTCTCCAAGGGTTTCATCTTCAAATCTGCATTTTCGTCCATCTCTCTTTCTCTCTCCTAAAACTAGGTTTTATTCATTGTATAGTGAATAAAACCCTTGTTTTAGGGCTTTCTTTCATTATAGATTAGTATAGAATTATAAATCTGCTGTTCATATATCATTTAGAGGCCAAAAAATGAATTTTTTGGCCACTAAAACTTCATTTTTTCCAAAATTTCAAGTTCAGATTTTTCAATAATTTTTCTGGGTTTTATACTAATATGCGCTAACTTTTTGTTTTAGTGTTTCTGCAGTAAATTCTAGCAAGTAAAGTTGCTGGTTTGTTGCAGGTTTATGCACAGAAGAGGGGGTTATGCTGTCCAAAATTGCCTAGAAAAGCCCTAGAAAAGTTTTGGTCCAAAAGAGGCAAAAAAACCTCAATTTTCCTCCCTTTTCTACAAGATTGTAAATGCCAAAAGAGAAGTTCTCTTTGGGGTATTCTCTAAAGCTTTGAAAGCTGTTGTAAATCTGTATATGAGTAGTGTAGAGATAGCTTAGACACTAGTTGCTTAGATTTATTTTTTATGCAAGTTTTATTTCTGTTTACCCACCTTCCCTTAAGGGATTGAAGTGAAGTTAGGTTAATCATTTTTATTTCTGTTTACCCACCATCTCTGTTACATAGATTGTTGTGTGGTTAGGATATTGTTTTAGCTAATTGCATTTTCCTTTCAAGTTTCTGTTCAAAGTAATTAAATCTAATTTTTATTTCTGTCAAAAGAGTAACCATACAACCCACTGATCCGATGTATCCTCTGTCCCACTTGTCATCTCCCTTTAGGGACTTCATGTTGGGTATGAAAAGCAAGAGAGGTGGGGGCTTAGCTTAACTAGAACAACTTTTTTTTTGCTACAAACCTTCACACTTTGTTTTTTCAGTCCAAGATCAAGTACTAGCATCTCCCATAAGGGATATCGCTTGGTTGATCTTGTTGATAGTATAAAATTAACCTTGCATGCTAATCAATAAGATTTAAAATTTACCCCTAAAATTAACCAACAACGAATTTAGCCCCTATTCCTCTACTCGGTTATCACCCTTCGGGGTACTCACGAGATACGACAAGGGGTAGAGGAGTTTTAGTAATAGGCATCCATCTTGCTATTTTTTCGGTTGATTAAAAACAGTGACCTCAGAAGCTAGTTGGAGTAGAAGACCGTGGGGGGTCTCTAGGCGTTCTACGTCCTCCTTGTTGAGCACCGAGGCATTGGGGTTTGACCTGGGAGCTAAAGGTGGACTTGTTTCCACTGTTTCGAGCGCACCATCATTCCCTCTTTGACTTGAGAAATAGTAGATTGGGGTAGTCACACCACCAGATCTAAAACTTAATCAAAGACTTCAACTTTAATAAAATTTATTAAAATGAGCCAAGAGACATTGCAAAACATCTTACCCACATTTCAGTTTTGTATTTGCTTCAAAGTCCTTGCTTTTCAAGGCTTTCATTTTACAAGTACATCTTGCAAGCATCTCAATTTCATTTCAGTACCTTGCACTTTCAAGTATAATATCTTTAAAGTATTGTGGCATGCTTGAGTAAAACATTGTTTAATCTTGTAACTTGAAAGCAACCTGTCCTTTGATCTTTGACATAATAACTTGTTCATCCGGTGTATATCTTGTTTCTTTTCAGGTATCATTGTATATTTATTGTGTAATTCTTTAGCATTTGTTCATATTGTTAATATTGTAGATCTTGCTTAGCTTAGGCAACTGTGGATAATCATTCTTAATTCTTTTGTAAGTTTGTAACTTGTAATCTTTTGACTCCATTTAATCTAGGCATTGATCTTGTAATTTTGTAACCTTAATAAAATAAAATCCCTTTAATTAAATTGTTAATAAACCTTCCTATAGGGACTACCCCCCTTGGCTCTGTTGGGATTTGGCCTAAACGGAGGAGTTGGTAGACTGTGGTGACAGTGGTCCCTAGCTCTAACTTTCCCCCAAGGACACACAAAGCGGGTTGGAGACTTCCCCATGTCATAAAGTGTGTCTTAGGCGGCAACATCTTTGGCACCGTTGCCGGGGACAAGTCTTTTGTCCTTGGTCTTGACATTAATTAAATAATTTTAGATCTAATTCTTTAATTCTTCAATTTAATTCGTTTTTAAAGTGTTAATAGAATTTTTGAAATAACCTTAATTTTTTTTTTCTTTCTTTTACCCATATTGAAAGTTTACTTGTTCTCCAAGTGGCGACTCCACTTCAAATATATAGTAAAGTATTCTACCTGGAGCCATTTGGTTTGCTTAGCTCCCTCTTAGATCCTGAAAAGGCTTTTAGAGGAAGTTAAACAAACTTGCTCCCTGTAGAATCTTTACAAATCTTGGAGAAGAAGCCAATTTCTAATATGCCTTTGTTGTTTATCTAAGTAAACCAACCTGAACAATGAATAATTATTATAGACCATGTGATTTCTCTAAAATTGTTGGTTACCCTCATGAAGTTCCAGAGAAAGCTATAGATAAGTTGCCTTCTTTTCAAGGAGACAATGTTACAAGTGCTAAAGTCCACATCAGAAATTTCAATTTATGTATTGCAAGATGGTGTATGGCACTGTCAAATTTCAAATTTCATCATTTATATTTTCCGGGAAGCTAACAAAAATAACATGATCCTTTCCACTATATACACTGTCCACATTCTGAAAAAACACTAATTGATTCTGGCATGCCTCGACTGTCTTTTCTTTTAAAACATTCTGAAAATGGTCTGACACTTTACTGACTTGAGGAGAACTTACTAAAGCCTTGGGTGGCTTATCCTTTTGGGCTGGAACCTTTACATTACTGATCCAACCCCCTGAATCCATACTCAAATTATTACTTGAAAATACACTTTGTTTAGGGGTAAGTTCATGGTCACATGTTTCTTCTACTTTGTCCATATTTCTAGTCATGCAAACCATGTCCTTACTATCTTCTACTGAATCCAATAAATCTTCATTATTGTCAAACACACATTCATGACCAACCATATTAACCTGTTCCATTCTTTCTCTAACTGCTAACTTTTTCTTTATAATCTGAAAGAAAATGGGACAAGTCCCTTCCTCATGTGAATCATCACAAGCCCTATAGTAAGGGATCACTGGATCATCAAACCAATTGTTTGCTTCCATAGGCTCTAGAGGTCTTTCTTGTTCTTGATAAGGGGGTCCTTTAGGGAGACCCTTTTTCCATCTATCATTTGGCTTATGATTATTACCTTTATCTTTTTCCATGGCAACTATCTTATTATGCATAGATGATAATTGATTAATATAGACTTCTTCCATTTGCTTAATCAATCGGGCGAGCTCTTTGATAGAGTCACCTTGGGGTTCTTGGTTTTGAACTTTCTTAACTTCCTTTGAAAACCCAAGAACATTTGATTTCCCCGAATCTTGCATATTCTTATATATTTTAATAGCTTTGTCTTGTGCCTCCCTAACATTTGTAGGCTCTTTATCCCTTATCTGGTATCTCATTTCCCCTTCAAAAGCTTGAATGTAGAAAATTAAGATGGCATTTTCAGGAGGCTTAATATCTTGAGGGAGACTCTTAACCAATTCATTAAATCTTCTGTTAAATCCTTCCACTGTTTCATTATCTTTCTTATGGCTAGAGTGCAAGGCAGTTAACAAGGAATGGTGATCCCTCTTATCTCCCCATTTATCATTAAAAGCTTCAATGATTCCCTTAAGGTCTTTAAACGTGTTATCATCATGTTCCATAAACCAATCAATGGCATCTTCCTCTAAGGACAAAACAAAGAGTTTCATCTTCACATCCTCATGGTTGTGTGCCATACACCATCTTGCAATACATAAATTGAAATTTCTGATGTGGGCTTTAGCACTTGTAACATTGTCTCCTTGAAAAGAAGGCAACTTATCTATAGCTTTCTCTGGAAATTCATGAGGGTAACCAACAATTTTAGAGAAATCACATGGTCTGTAATAATTATTCATTGTTCAGGTTGGTTTACTTAGATAAACAACAAAGGAATATTAGAAATTGGCTTCTTCTCCAAGACTTGTAAAGATTCTATAAGGAGCAAGTTTGTTTAACTTCCTCTAAAAGCTTTTTCAGGATCTAAGAGGGAGCTAAGCAAACCAAATGGCTCCAGGTAGAATACTTTACTATATATTTGAAGTGGAGTCGCCACTTGCAGAACAAGCAAACTTCCAATATGGGTAAAAGAAAGAAATTTTTTTTTTAAGGTTATTTCAAAAATTCTATTAACACTTTAAAAACGAATTAAATTGAAGAATTAAAAAATTAGATCTAAAATTATTTAATTAATGTCAAGACCAAGGACAAAAGACTTGTCCCCGGCAACGGCGCCAAAGATGTTGCCGCCTAATACACACTTAATGACACGGGGAAGTCTCCAACCCGCTTTGTGTGTCCTTGGGGGCAAGTTAGAGCTGGGGACCACTGTCACCACAGTCTACCAACTCCTCCGTTTAGGCCAAATCCCAACAAAGCCAAGGGGGGTAGTCCCTATAGGAAGGTTTATTAACAATTTAGTTAAAGAGATTTTATTTTATTAAGGTTACAAAATTATAAGATCAGTGCCTAGATTAAATGGAGTCAAAAGATTACAAGTTACAAACTTACAAAAGAATTAAGAATGATTATCCACAGTTGCCTAAGCTAAGCAAGATCTACAATATTAACAATATGAACAAATGCTAAGGAATTACACAATAAATATACAATGATACCTGAAAAGAAACAAGATATACATCGGATGAACAAGTTATTATGTCAATGATCAAATGACAGATTGCTTTCAAGTTACAAGATTAAACAATGTTTTACTCAAGCATGCCACAATACTTTAAAGATATTATACTTGAAAGTGCAAGGTACTGAAATGAAATTGAGATGCTTGCAAGATGTACTTGTAAAACGAAAGCCTTGAAAAGCAAGGACTTTGAAGCCAATACAAAACTGAAATGTGGGTAAGATGTTTTGCAATGTCTCTTGGTTCGTTTTAATAAATTTTATTAAAGTTGAAGTCTTTGATTAAGTTTTAGATCCGGTGGTGTGACTACCCCAATCTAGTATTTCTCAAGTCAAAGAGGAAATGATGATGCACTCAAAACAGTGGAAACAAGTCCACCTCTAGCTCCCAGGTCAAACCTCAATGCCCCGGTGCTCAACAAGGAGGACGTAGAACGCCTAGAGACCCCCCACAGTCTTCTACTCCAACTAGCTTTCGAGGTCACTGTTTTTAATCAACCGAAAAAATAGCAAGATGGATGCCTATTACTAAAACTACTCTACCCCCTGTCGTATCTTGTGAGTACCCTGAAGGGTGATAACCGAGTAGAGGAACAGGGGCTAAATTCGTTGTTGGTTAATTTTAGGGGTAAATTTTAAATCTTGTTGATTAGCATGCAAGGTTAATTTTATACTATCAACAAGATCAACCAAGCGGTATCCGTTATGGGAGATGCTGGTACTTGATCTTGGACTGAAAAAACAAAGTGTGAAGGTTTGTAGCAAAAAAAAAGTTGTTCTAATTAAGCTAAGCCCCCACCTCTCCTGCTTTTCATACCCAACTTGAAGTCCCTAAAGGGATATGACAAGTGGGACAGAGGATACAACGGATCAGTGGGTTGTACGGTTACTCTTTTGATAGAAATAAAAATTAGATTTAATTACTTTGAACAGAAACTTGAAAAGAAAATGCAATTAGCTAAAACAATATCCTAACCACATAACAATCTCTGTAACAGAGATGGTAGGTAAACAGAAATAAAAATGATTAACCTAACCTCACTTCAATCCCTTAAGGGAAGGTGGGTAAACAGAAATAAAATTTGATCTAAGCAACTAGTGTTCTAGGCTATCTCTACACTACTCATATACATATTTATAACAGCTTTCAAAGCTTTAGAGAATACCCCAAAGAGAATTTCTCTTTTGGGGTTTATAATCTTGTAGAAAAGGGAGGAAAAATTGAGGTTTTTTGGCCTCTTTTGGACCAAAAATTTTCTAGGGCTTTTCTAGGCAATTTTGGGCAGCATAACCCCCTCTTCTGTGCATAAAACTGCAACAAACCAACAACTTTACTTGCTGGAATTTACTGCAGAAACACTAAAACAGAAAGTTAGCACAGATTAGTATAAAACCCAGAAAAATTATTGAAAAATCTGAACTTGAAATTTTGGAAAAAAATGAAGTTTTATTTTTTGGCCTCTAAATGATATATGAACAGCAGATTTATAATTCTATACTAATCTATAATGAAAGAAAGCCCTAAAACAAGGGTTTTATTCACTATACAATGAATAAAACCTAGTTTTAGGAGAGAGAAAGAGAGATGGACGAAAATGCAGATTTGAAGATGAAACCCTTGGAGAGATGTCCTTGGCTTAGAAAACCTGTAAACAAATATTAGATCTGCAAGAAAATGTAAGCCTAGTGATGAATATCTAACAATCTCTACAAAATACTTTGAAGAAATTTGCTAAACAGTTCACAAAAGAGGGTAAAAATACTTCTACTCTCTAATCTCTCCACAAAATACTTTGTGGAGAGCTAACTAGACTAATACAAATATGCAAAAACCAAATACAAGATACAAGTTACCTCAACAATGGACCATGAAGAATGTAGAACAATAGCACAATGTTCCTCCAAAGAATTTCCTTGATTATGGCCCAACTATGGCAAAGCTTGATACAAAAGAGCCTCTTAGGGCTTGAGAGAGAAGAATAGAGAAGATAATGAGAAGAGAGTATTTTGGCAGCATAACCATGCTCCAAAGAATGATGATAATAAAATAAGAGGAGAGGTCTCTCTTTTATAGTTAAAAAGATCTCAAACCCACTCCTAAATCAAGGGTCCAAAATATAGATCTAAACTCTAGCTCTCCTCCACCCTTAGATCTAGGTTTGTTGACTTTACAAGCCATCCACCAATCATAAGCAAGGGTGCCTTTTCAAATCAATGGTAAAAAAGATAGATCCATGTCATAATGAAGCCTAACCCTTAGATCTACGGTTTCCATGACTCAAGTGGGGCTTCCTTTGACTCAATTTTTAATTTTATCTTGAATTTTTTAATCTTTATTTTATCTTTTATTTTTTATTTTTTTATTTTTATTTTTTAATCTTTTATTTTATCTTTTACTTTTTATTTTTATCTTTTTATTTTTAAATCTTTTAATCTTTTATTTTCAAGTTTTAATTTTATATTTTATAATTTTATCTTTTTATTTTTTAATCTTTTAATTTTTATTTTCAAGTTTTAATCTTATATTTTTTTATTTTTATCTTTTTATTTTTTAATCTTTTATTTTCTATTTTCTATTTTATTTTTTAATTTTTGATTTTTAATTTTTAATTTTTAATAAGATGAGGGGCACCCCACTTGGGAAATCTTCAAAAATTTATTTTGACCATGGGGGGGTTTATTTAAATAAAAATTAACTATGATTAGCCACCTCCCAAACTTAATTACCATGGCTTTATTTGATTTTTTCTTTCAAAATCAAATAATTTAATTTTTCCCTTTGGAAATTAAATTAATTTCTTGGGAAAAAATACGTTGTCTTAACCCAAATTGGTCTAACTTCTTAACCCCTTGCTAGAATGACATGAGACTTGAACCAATGGCTTAGGGGGTGTCATAGATTTTTCATTTGCATTCATAGCCCCTATTACAAAATGCCAAGGTTCAAGAAATTACATTATTATATCGAAACTTAATTAATTATCCACCAAATGGTAAAGTTAATTAATTAAGAAAAAATCAAAATAGAAATTAAAATCATAACGAAATTCCGCAAGACTACAAGATATGGCTAACATGGTCATGGAAAACAACTTGAAACCTTAGCCACCTCATGGGCTTGATTATCAGAACGCCAATTCACCACTTTGGAGGATTTGTGAGTGAAAAACCCAACCAATTAAAATTGTTAATTAACAAAATTAACTGGAAGGGGAAAAAAACACTCGGTGAAGAGGACTTCCCTGATAATAAATTCCATGGTGACATCCTTAGAGGAATGACCCATGATGACATATAAAGTTACATTAATTATCCCACGCAGGGGAGCGGACATTTCGTGTACAAAAGGGGCATAATTGCCCTGCTGAATGAAAAATCCCCAGAATTTTTCCATGGTTCAAACTGCACATAATGTACATATTCAATGTACATGAGGTTTCCACCTAGTTGAAATAGGTGGGCAACAGGCCCTGGTAACTAAGACCATATGTCACCCATTACATCAAGTAAAGTAAGGTAACTGCTCAAAAACAAGGTGCTGGAGAAAAACCACATGGGAAAAAACCCCCCCTTCTAATTAAACAGGTAGAATCAGGATCAATCTGGTTCTTCTGTGCACAGGTATCCTGGGGCCTGGCATGTGAACCTCTCCATCATTATGTCTGGAGGAATCTTCCTCTTTGGAAGAAGAATGATATGCTCAACTAAATCAGAAATATAGACAGCTGTTGGATGAAGACTGGACCCATGTAGAGCAACTGAAGTCAACTGAAAAGTGAGGAAAGGTTTTTGAGAATTCAGAGAATGTGAAGAAAACTCAAGAAACTGATATGTTGCAGCCATGAACAACAAACCATGAGTGGTAAGAACAGCGCCAAGTGTTAGGAGCAGGTGTCTAGGTGGATGCAGAAAATCTTCCTCTTTACTAGTTCTGTGAGAAGATGAGCATGTGATCAATGGTAGAGAAGCACTGGGACTGTTGAGAGTGAATGCTTGAGCTCCATAGTCTAATATAGCTTCTAAAATAGATAATGAATCACATAATAAAATATCAGCAACCTCATATGAGGAAACTAACACCAAATCTCCATCAGCAGTTTTGAAGAGAAAGTGCGGTACTTGATTTTTCACACCGGATTTGGTGAGAGCAGCTACAAGCATGACTGAATGCTTTTGGATTTTAAAATATGAACCAAATAATATTAGATCAGAAAGTAAATCAGATCTAAATAGGTTCAAAACAGATCCAAAACTGTGAAATTGAATCAAATCCCTAGCATCAGTTTTGTAGGAGACTTGCGGTACTTGTTTCTTCACACCGTTGATGAGAACAGATATAAGCAGTACTGAAAGATTATGAATTTGATATATTAAACCAATCAATATTAGATCAGATCTAAATAAGATCATATCAGATCCAATAAGGTTAATATCAGATTCAAATAAATGGTTAATCGAGACGGTGGATGCACAGCTTTCTTCTTCTTCAAAATTCTGAATTTTGGTGCATGCAATCCTGCAGGATTTTACTGGAAAATATAGATCATGGGGAGTGAATGTGTCACTCTTATAATATGATATTTCTTCCAAAATATCCAATTTTTTACATATTTGCACACCAGCAGCAACATTAGAGGAAGAAAAATCAAATTTCTCTTCACTTTCGGAAGCAATTACTGGTAAATTTTGCACAGAATTTAAAGGAAAATCATCAGTGAATGTTTGCATGGAAGTGCAGCAAATTTTTTCTTCAATATCAGAGATTCGAATGTCTTCTTCTGTTTCAGCAATACGAGAAGATGAGATATCAGAGATCTCATGAACTTCCGGAGCATCAAGAGGAGGAGTCACTGCATGGAGACTGTCTTCAATTCGAATTGACTGTGTAGAAGCTTCTGCTTCATCTTCATCTTGAACAACTTTATCAGAGAGAGTAGAGGCTGAGACTTTTGAATCAAGGATGCTTATGGTGCTGGATGTGCTCCATCTGCTATCAATTCCAAAGGTTCTGTCCAATCTTGTCCAGAGTTCCACTGGATCTTTAATAAGTCTACTGAGGTAGCGCATGCTAGGAGAAAGAGCCAGTTCCATTATTTCAAAGGCTGCATACCTTGCATTTAGCCAGTCATTTTCACTCTTAAAATAATTTTTACTGTATCCATCAGACACTGAAAAGAGTTTTTGTCTTCTTAGACATATAATCATTTTCACCTTCCATTCAAAATAGTCCGAGGATCGGGTGAGAAGAGGAACTGATGAATTCATTTCGAAATTGTACCTGCAAAACAAAAAAATGATCCAGTAGGAGATATGAGGAAGAGAAGTGCCTTGTCCATCGAGGCTCTGATACCATGTAAATTTGAGCATATAGATCTGTAGACAAACACACAACTCACAAACAAGATCTCACAATTTACTCAGCAATTGAAGAATGAAACAGTGCAAAAGGCTTGCAGCTGTGAATGCTTTCATTAATAAAAAAAGTAATCCGAATAATAATTACAATGAATTAAAAGGCTTTAATAGCCACAAGCAATTCGAATCCACATGAAGAAGTTCGAATTGATTAGACTCTACTTGACTGTAGGTAACCAAGACTTGTCTAAATCACTATCGGAGGACCCAATAGTTAATTGTCTTTGTCTAAACCATAACCAGAGTTCATCGAAGCTTTAAAACACAACTCAAGTGTTAATTTAGTGTTGACTAATGGTTAACTGACTGTGGTAGGTGAGAAATGCACCCCACATGTGTGCAATCAAGTAAACCTAGCGCTAACTGAATGTGGAGGACTTGAACTGAATGTAACTGACTCCTAACTTAGCTTGACTAGTCATTAACTGAAGTGAACTGACCTTGGTTGGTTTTAGCACTCCCAGTGGCTTCCTAAATTGTAGGGATTGATCTAGGAGACTCCTAAACTTATGCAATCAAGTGCAATAAGTGGTAGTGAGCCTCAATTAGTGTTCCCCACACTTTAGTAACTGAAACATGTGCCCCAATTAGGTCAAGTTTACCCAATGGTGCTAATGACTATAAATAGACTGGATGGACTCTCGATTTAGACATGACTCCCGATTTAGACATATGACCAAATTGGACAAGGGAGAATTAATAATCCTAACAAGAGCTAGGTATTGTCACCTACTCCTAGCTCCTCCGTTTAGGGTAACTCCTAACGAAGCCAAGGGGGATAGTCCCTACAAAAGAGTTTCTATGACTCTTAAGTTGTTAAAGTGTTTTGATTATTTGCGGATGCGGATGGGTGTTGTTTAGGAGTTATTATGATTTGAAGTGTTTGTTTATTATGAATATGACACTAAATCAAAAGCAATCCACGTTACTAACAAGAGATTACAAAGATAAACACAAATTCCAGACTTTAATAGTGCATTCAGAGAAAGAAATTATGATAAACCATAGACCATTGATCAAATAATATAATTATGCAAATTAAAAAGGACCAGTGCCTTATGGAGTCAATGAAGTTGAAATGTGCATGAGAATTAAACACAAGTCTAGAAATCAAGCTAGTGAATGTTAGGTGATGCAAGCGCTCTTGGTAGGTTTTAAGGTTTTTATGTGTTCTTGATTAAGGTGTCAATGAAGGTTTATCAAAGCCGGGAGACTCTTCTAAGTTCCCTCTGTTGAAGACATGTTGGGCCCGCCCAGTATCCTAGGCTGGTATTGCAAAGATTGACCAGCTAGCCGAGAATATAAGATAGTGGGAGGTTCCAGTGCCTCTACTAGGAAGTACTTTGGAAGAATTCTTACAACGCCGGTGCGTTGGTTACGGGGTGTTAAGTATTATTAGGTTACTCTTGCAGGGTTTAAAGATCCAATGTCGTTTATGGGTACTTCGATCTGAGATCGGTCAGAGCATACTCCGACAAGGATGGAAGGAGTTAATTAATTAAAGGGGTGTGTGTGTTGAAGGTTTTATTAAGTTAATTAATTAGACTCTCCGACAGAAAGTACTCTTGACATTGTCTTATGACAAAGGTTCAAGAGACTTAATTAATCTAAATGCCTAATGCAAGGATGTGCAAAACTAATGATGCTCTCCGATAGAGAGTGCTCTTGACTTGTGTTACTGCAAGTTCAAGAGTCTTACTTAGTTTGTTAAGCTAGAATGAAAGAAATAAAACAATAACAACCTAACTACCCAAGAATCTCTTTCAGGCTTTTTAGGGCCCTAATCGAGAAAGCAAGGGGGTAAGTATAAAAAAAAAACGGAAATTGTACAATGCTTAAATAAATAATCAAATCAAATATTTTTTTTCATTTTTCATGTATGATAAACTAATTAGCAAATAAACTATCAAGTTAAAAATGAAAACTTCTAAAGATTATAAATTACTCTATCCTACTTTCAGCAAAACATGAATCAAAGCATGAAAATGGGAGACGATACAAGCTTCCCCCAAATGGGGGAAGAGAGGTGTGGGAGCCGTAATCCCACTTGCTTTTTATTAATTTGGTTACAATGCTTTCCTTTTTGCTGGTCTTTTTGCTTCCTTTTCTTTGATCCTGAAAGGTCTTTGGAGCAATCTGTAGAAGGAGAAAAGAAGAAGAGGGAATTTATAGTTTTTTAGGGCTTGCTTCTTCAAAATTTTACCAGCATTTCCGCTGTACCTATCACAAAAGTAAAAAATCAGCAAGCATGTATTGTTAGAATATGGTACGAAAGACAATGCACAAAAAAAAATTTAAAAAAAAAATTTTGTAAAAAAAATTTATACTTAGAATTTTTTTTTTTTGATTTTACGTGCAAAGCATAAAACTTTTTCCTAGATCTAAAAATGTAAACTAGATCTAGAAAATGCCCTAAAAAAAGATCTGAAATAATAGAGATTTGAAGCTTAGATCTATTTTATGAGCAAGTACAAAATTTAAAGAGGAAAGGTAAAGAAGTAGGTTTTCTTGTGGATGGAACACAAGAGATGGAGGAAGACTCCAGCTTTCTTTCGAATGGGAAGAGATCGATCTTGTAGGCCTTGCAATTACAATATGTTAAATGGTAGGTTGCTTGAAGCTTGGGCTGGATGTAGCTGAACTCGCACCCTTCTTCAACCTGTGACCTGCTAATACCAAAACTCAGATACAAGTGAGATCATATATATGAAAAGTAAGCAAAGGAAATTAAATCAAGATCAATACTACGTATAACTAACTACTCATATTCATCATGATTAGAACCTACTTTGCATACTAACTTGAATCCTCATACATGTAAAAATTAAAATGTGTCTGTATCAAAAATGTTGTTACTACTAAGATAAGTTGAAAAGGAGACAAAATCAACACCTAAGAGTGTTGATGCACTTGAAAACAAAAACATGTTTACATGATAAAAATATCAGTGCTACAAAGACAAGTTGAAGCAAGAGACAAACTCAATGCCTGGGAGTGCCAATGCGCTTAGAAAACAAAAACATGTTTTCCTCTTGTATAAGATTTAAATATTTGTGCATTAAAATGAGACAAACTTAACAAACACACTTTAAAATATTAAATATGCATTACAATAAATAGTTATAAAAGACTATATGTTATACACGAACATACATGAAAGAAAGGAAGTCAAATTGATGGGCTAACTCAAGTGCTTTGAGCTTCATGCAAGAGGTCTCGAGGTTGATCACCTAAGTTAGTTGCCTCTGTTGCATGCCTCACTCGATGTCCCTACCAAGTCAGGTGTCATAATTAGCCTTAACATGTTTACATTAGGTACCAACCTCAAAATGTAGGGAAGTGCCCAAGGATTTCCTCGTGAGGTTTTACTTGCATAAAACGAAGGAAAGCAAATATAGATGTCACAACAAGAAAATGAGTAACTAATAAAACTCTAAAACTAGTAATGAGAGCAAAATGAATAATTAAGAGGACAAGCTCAAAGGAAGAAAAATGTGAGATACAATGTTATTATTGTGCCAAACTTAACTTAGTATGAACACATTTGTATGCCCCAATAGTCAATGTGTTGAAATATTCCTACATTCACTCCAAAACAAAATGATTGTGAGATTAGATATATGGGATTTCCCCTTTGATCCATGCCACCTAAATTAAGGAGGTCACCTAGGATTTTAGGGAAATCAGAATGAAAGAGTATGTCCACCAAACCAACTCAAAATGAAAACATATTGAAGAATAAGGAAATATGGAAAGGCACCTTTGAGTTGAAGAACATCAACATGAGATAATTAAGGAGCATGTAAAAGCTAGTGTAAGAGGAGACAATTGATGAAGAGCTCAAGTGGCATACAAGGAAAGGATGCCCAACACACTAGTGTGATGAATATGTGTACTCAAGGACATCATGAACAATTTTCCCTCAGAATCTAACCTCTCTTTGCCTCCTCCTAGCCACTTTGTGAAGTAGGGAAACTAACACAAATACCATGCCAACTAGAACTGCATAACATTGATAGTTGTTTTGATTTCATCTAATTTATCGTCATCCAAGTCTACTTTGACCTTCAGTCATCCTTAATGTGTTGCATCTCTGATTGCATGTGTAAGCCATTCCTTCCATCTCCATGCTTCTCTTAAGCTCTTTACCTTCACAGCTCTAATATCCATTCGAAGGGCTTCTATTTATCCAACACTTAAGGTTATTGTCATCCTTGCCATTTTATTGCCAACTCTTAAACCCTTGTGCTGTTACGATACATCAGAATGTATAGAAATTGTGGGAAGATTTTGTATTTATTTTAACTATTTACAAGGGACTGAAAAAGTTGAGGTAAATACTAAATTTTCTTATGGATTCATCATTGCATCACCTATTATTGATACTTGCCACTCTCCCTTTGTTAGCATTTTGTTTTGTCCACTATATGTTGGTTTATTGTTCTTCTGCTACTACTATTGTCAATCTAGGAGTGTACCGGGAGTGATTTTATGTATTTCTTTATTCTCTCAGAGTCTCAGATTATCATAACATGAATTACAGAGCAAACATGAAATACCCTTGATACCGTTGAGTCGAATATGAACAGAATCAGTGTTGTAGTCTGTTGTGTTAAGTTTCAAGAAATTAAATTATGTAGATGCTAAATAGCATTTCATAGATCCTGCTAAAAGGATCCAAATCTCTCTAAAACTCGTAGATAAATTATTCCAATTATAGCCTATAAAAACTAGCCATAAACATTTCCAAAATTAAACTCAACGATCAACGCCCTAGGGAAGAACACTAAACCAATGATTAGCTAAGGTTTGGCATCGATTGAGCAAGTTATCAGAAATGTGCATATCCATCAAGGACTATATTTAGGGCTACAATCCATCTCAACCCATCTAGGGGATTAACATACACCGTGTATACCGAGTCTCATGAAGCACCCCAAACATGGTGTAAACAGTTTTGGTTCTCAACCATGTATCTAAACAGTTTTGGTTCTCAACCATGTATCTGACCTCTACTAAAAAAAAATTCCTTTCCATTTTAGAAACAATATCCATATCCATTTCCGAGTCCATATTAGTAGAACTTATCTTTTAGCCATATAAAAGACTTCTCTCAAAGTTTTATCAAGAATCAGAGAAGTAAGCTAACTGTCATGATTTAATATTGATAAAATTTACAGTTTACTAGAGTATCATTTACTGTAAATGACCATTTCATGGACAATATTATTTATCCAAGCTATATAAAAACAAACGTCACCTATGTCTCCATTTTTAATGAATCCAATCGTGCCATGACCACAGCCGCTGCTTCTTTATCAAACCCAGCAACCAACTACTGGATATCAATACATAAAATAAGTGTGATTCAATTCTCCAGTTTTCAATCAATGTAAAAGATGTTTCACAAATAATTCCAAAAACTAACGTGCTTAAATTACACAGTTTTCAACCAACATTAAAGGTTGATTCACAAATAATTCCAATTGCATTCAAAAGATATTACACCTTATAAAGTGTATAACAAGTGAGATAATTAATAAACATGAGCAGACAGGAGATATGTGAAATAGTTGCAACTTGAACGGGAAGTATGTTACACAAAATGAAAATACTTAATCAATCGACTTAGCAAGTTATGCAGCTCCTTTTTATAAATTTCACTCCATTGTCTAAAAGGGTGAGTTAAGGGAACTTCAGGGCTTCAAAACCCTACACTGCTTTAAAGTGAGAAACACCTTTAAAAGGTAACTGTAATCACGATTCACTCTAGCAGTCAACATGGAAACCTAAAAAAAAGATAACATGTAGAAGATAAAGCAAAACAAGATAGGGGAAAGATGCACACACTTCAATAGTAAAAACTAAAAGTGACCAAATTTGGTTTATGCGATTCATTATTACATTATGTAAAAATCCATCAAGGGAGTAGGTAAAGAATCTATGAGCTATGTAAATGAAAACAAAACAAACAAAGGTAAAAATTTAAAACAACCATGAAATACAAAATGTCAGCAAGGATCATCCATCTATGAACCATAATTACAACACACCAAAATTAATGATGACATTTGCAAAAATTACATCCATCTATCACATGCACCAGATCTACCTTTTACTTAATTTTTTAACATTACAGTTAATTGTTTCAGAAAGTTTGAGAGTGGTTCCAAACTTACAGAACTTCATATGTAAAAATTCACAATTTCAGATCCCATTTAGGATTCAATAGACTAACAATTTTCAGGATTTCAGGTATGCAATATTTCCAACGGAGTCCATCATGTATGAGGATATTGAATTGGAATGTAATCAAGTGCATCAACTTTTATATGTACCTCATTGCTGGTGGTGCTGATTGTTGAACTCCACTGTCCCGACTTTAGTAAAAATGTACTATTCACTCAAACAAAATCAATTATTAGGCATGAAATATTTTTCTACATTATTTTAATGGTTGGATTATGAAGTTTCATCAATATTGGAGGGTGTTGACTCATGTCCTTGGAGAATTGACTTCTAGATTTGAGGTAGAGCCAGGGGCTAGAGCCTAGAGGAGGGGGCCATAGGGTGCTATTGATAAATAGGATCCCAATATATGTAATGCTTTTGATGATATATAGTTATTTGTTGTCATATGATGTTTTCTAAACTCTAGAGGTCATTTAAAGCCTCTTTATTTATGTATTTTGAACCATATATGGATTGCAGTCTATGCTATTTTAGTTATATATGGAAGATGGAAGATTCAGGAGCAATTTGTTGTTGAAATTCCTCATCTTCACTCTCGAATATTGAGTAGGAAGGGAGTCTTCCTTTTCCAATAACCTCTGGTATTTTAAATCCAAGACATGGAAAGACTGGAAGATGCTAACATGTTATTAAAAGGCTCTTCTCTCTTTTGATAGATTGACTATCAAGAAACCTCAGATGATAATTCTGATAGGATTTATTTTAAATCAATATTCAAAGGAAAGGGCCAATTTGGAGAGACTGTCATTGGATCTTTGATAATTCAATTCACCACTACGGTTCTAAGAATTGAATTTGTTGTTGAATAAAAAGACCATCCTTGCAAATAAATTGAATGGTTGATGGAATGTTTTAGATCCAGAGAATATATGGATTCAGTGGGTGTATAGTGTGTGGTATTTCTGTGTCTCATACAAGCTTCAGGAATTTTCTTGAATTTTCATCGACTAGGGATTTCCCACAAAAACCTGCCTAGCAAAGAGTTTCACAAGATTAGTTCCCTGCCTGTGGAAAGACAAACTGTTAAACATGTTTTCTGGGATTGCAAGATAGAAAAAAATTATTGGAAGATGGTTCAACAGTACTCTCCATCAATCTCCTAGGGTAACATTTGTGTTATCTGTTTTCATGGGCCTTTGGCATTGGCTTCGGATTTCCACTTTATAGTCAATTTGGTGAATCATGTGTGAGTGCATTTTTTAAAATTGTTATAGCCCTATTTCCTCTTTCCTAAGTATGTGGTGAGAAGAGATATGCTCTCAGTTACTAGCCAAAGGTTTTCTTCTTATTAAAGACGCAAAGAATGCTAGTGCAGTTGCATATTCAAATCTCTTCTCAACCCCTGTATCACGAAAACATATGCCCTCTTCATAGCCTTTTTGTACATGTTTCATAGTTTTTTCTTTGTGCGTAATTTTTTTGTCGCTATAAGAAATACTTCCTCAGATAATAAATAAATTTGATAAGAAACACTTCCTCAAATAATAAATAATTTTTTTAGACATGTGTTTCATTGACCTATAAGCTCATAATAAAACAAATTAAGAAGAAATGCCACTATTTCATGTAGACATTCATAGAAGACTTAATGTTGATTAGTAAATGGAAATGATTTTTGTGAAATAACACTTAAGTAATCCTTTTGTTGCATAAAAAATTAAATAACTAAAAATCAGCACCTCTGTACTTCCAGGACCATAAACCCATCGTCTGAATAATGTTGTTAACCTAAGGCGCATTTGTCCACTACTGTGTTGATAGCTGCAAGAAGACACATGTCAAATTAAAAATGAACCAAATATTCTGCCATGTTTGAAAGTAAACTTCTAACGAAAATTAACTTGATAAGAACTAAAAAAAATTCACTAAAAACTTGCACAAATGATGAAACTCCTTACTAAGTTTAAAATTGAAAACAAAACCGATTACTAGTAGATAGTCCTCCTGCTCCTGATACCTTATTTGGGACAACATCAAGAAATATGCATAAAGATGTGGATCCAAGTAGTTGTGTTTCCTTTTCCAATAACTGTAACCGAGAATAAGGCCCCACACTGTAGAAAATTTGAAATAAGCTACCCGAATGTCAAATTCATAGATTAATAGCTACACTTGCTGCATAAAATTGGAAGCTTGTATTCAAAATCCACTCTTTCCCATACAAACCTTGTCTAGAGAAGCACAGGGCCCAATAATACCCTGTATCTTCACATCCTTCGAGTAGTTCACCGCAAAAATACCACTGCAGAAAAAAAAAAGTACAACAGAACCAATGTGAAGCATTAGATTATCTATATTCACTAAGATTCCTAACATTACCAAATTTGTATGAAAAGATGGGACAACGAAATTTTTTTTATCCTACGTAACATAAACCATCCAGAAACAAAGATCATATGAAAAACATAACACCTTATGTAGGTTTTATGTTTAAACATACTTTCAATATTGATGTATTGCCTAACAAACTTAAAGGAAAATTCAGTAAACTTCCAAAATACAAGCTACCAAGGGCAACAAAGGGACGAATAAATAGATAGGATATTTAGGGATTGAAAATCTAAATTAAGATATAAAAACCAGAAATTTTGTAATCATATGTTGGATTAATCATATCATAATATTTCCAAATGGAAGATAAATCCAAGACTTCTTGGGTAACTGAAAAGAAAGTTAGGGTTAGTAGTTTCAATATTTTCATTGTTTTATTTTTTATAAGGTGGTTTTATCTGAATTATAAATAGATGAGATATGCATGTTCATGCCATGTCTCTATTCTATAGAAAAAATTACAAGACTGGTGTATTTAGCGAAATTGTAGCATATCTAAATACTAAGTCACGGGATTCGCCGATTTTGAATATTGAGGATACATTAAAAAACACATCAAATTCGTTGAGGTTTGGTGAATAAATTTTCCGGTTTAAGAGTGAATTATCGTTTTGAAAGGAAAACCCCTTTTTTAATTGCGTATTTTTACTGTTACTAAAAAAACCTAAAATTACTGCTAGACTTCCAGACTTGCATTCGGGTCATTAGAGGAAATTTGGGGTCTAAAATGGGCCTTATAAGAAAACGTGCCAACAATAAGTTCTTGTGAGTTGGAATTCAAGAACGAATAGAATTTCAATAAAATGAGTCAACCATAATGGTTGAATTGACATATTTGTCATAAAAAAAAACTACCTTTTTTGTTCGTATTTTCAACATATCTCCCTGTGTTTTTACTCAAATTTCTATCGGGAGAGCTTGTTGGATGTGGAATTTGATTCTCCATCCAACAATTACCCACACTGCATACTTTTGATGGACCCCTCTACCCTCAAAACAAGAAATACCTGAAAAAATGTGATGATGATGTCATCATCACGTTTTTTCAGGTATTTCTTGTTTTGGGGTAGAGGGGTCCATCAAAAGTATGCATTTTGGGTACTTGTTGGATGCAGAATCAAATTCCGCATCCAACGAGCTCTATCAGTCAAAATTTGAGTAAAAACACAGGGAGATATGTCAAAAATACGAACACAAAAATTAGTTTTTTTCTTCCTCCAAAATTAATAAATATTATTTTATTATTTTAACTATTATTTTATTATTTTCCTTAGGAGGCCCATTTTAGACCCCAAAATTCCTCTAATGTTTAATTTCCATGTATTCCTCTCCGTCTACAGGTAGAAGTTGATCGATGGTGACTGAGAAACTGTGCCAATGACTCAAATTATTTTTTGTGAGCATCACAGCGACAATCATGGTAGCTCCAAACCAGAGTTTTCATTTCAAAACGAGTACCGAAAAGCCAAACCTAAAAGTCAGGGAAGCCAAATAGAGGACTCAGAGAAGCACTTTTTTTTGTCGTCGTAATTTGTATTTGATTTATAATTTAAATACATGGTAAGCATAAGGTATACAATAGAGGAGTCAGAGAAGCACTTTTATCTGTCGTCGTAATTTGTGTTTGATCTATAATTTAAATACATGGTAAGCATAAGGTATACAAACACAAGGTTATAGGTTAAATATAATATATACTTGCAATTGTCCCAAAAACGTCGAAGGAAAAATTGATTAGATATATAATATATACTTGCAGCTGTCCCAAAAACGTCGAAGGAAAACTTGATTAGATATATAATTTGAATTGCATAGTTAAAAAAGTTTTGGTTATAGGTATAAAATATTTTAATCATTATGTTTTATAATTGTGAATCATCATTGTCATTTTCATCATCATCATTTTTATCATTGTTGTCATTTCTATTATCATTATCATTATTATTCATTTTATTGTTATCATTATCATCGTCAACACCATCAATGTCATCATCATCACCATCATTGTTGTTGTTGTTGTTGTTGTTTCCATCGTAAACATTTCCATTGTTGTCATCATAGTGGAAACATTATCATCTTTAGCATAGTCATTGTGAATATCATCAACATTACACCCATCATAATCTCCAACATCTCGTTGCAAAACTAGATGCAAAATGGACATAAAACTATATGTAAAAGTGGACAAAAAATTGGCTGCAAAAAAGGATGCAAAAGTGGAAGCATAAGTGGGTGAAAAAGTGGATGCAAAATGTGGTGCAACAAAAATGGACACAAAAGAAGATGCAACATTGGATACATTAAAGGAAGCAACTATGGATGCAAAACAAGATGCAAAAAGGGACGTGAAAATGGATGCAACCGTGGGTGCAGAAGTGGACGTAAAATTGGATGTGAAAGTTGATGCAAAAAAAGTAATGCAATACTAGACCTAAAACTGGACACAACATCCGATGGAAAACTCGACGCAAAAGTGGATGCAAAAATGGATGCACATTGGGATTGAATAGTAGATGCAAACTTGGATGCCAAAAAGGATGCAAAAGTGGGTGCAAATCAGGGAACAACAAAAGTGGATGCAAAAGTGGATGCAACAATAGATGCAAAAAAGGATGCAAAATGAGATGCAAAAAGGAAAAAAAAGTGGCTGAAAAAGTGGAGGCAATAGTTGATGCAAAAGTGGATGATAAAAAACAAAAATAGATACAAAAATAGACGTAAAATGGGATGTAAATTGTGATGCAAAACCTAGTGCAACATGGGATGCAAAAATGGATGCAAAAAAGGAACCATAAGTAGATGCAAAAGAGGATAAAAAAAATGATACAAATGTTGATGCAAACATGGGCGCTAAATTGGAGACAAGCATGGATGCAAAAAGGGGTGCAACAAGAGTAAATGGAAAAACTAGGTGCAAAATTAGGTGCAAAACCCGACACGAAACCTGGTGCTAAATATGGTGCAAAATGTGGTGATAAATCTGGCTCCAAATCCGGTGTAAATTGCATCGGATTTAGTGCCAAGTTTAGTAAAAAGGCACAAAAAATGCCTAGAATAGCGTTGATTCGAGAAATTGTGCCTACTTGGACAAGAAAATGAGGGAAAGTACATTGAAAATGGGTTTAGATGCAAAAAAAAGGAAACAAAAAAAGATGTTAATTACAGGTTTTTGTTGTAGTGCATAAGACGACGCTCTGTCTCAAGTCCCCCACCTTGTGTCTCCAATGGACAGGCCCAATGTAAATGAAACTAGGGCCAGAGAGTTGGTGTTAAGGCGGTTGTTGGAGGTAAGAGTGGTCTAGGATGTTGATCAACACTATAGAAAATGTATTGATATGTTATCAAACATATCCATAGCCTCCTCGAAGTAAGAATTATATTGTAGTACTAGGCCTAATTTGGGTGGTCTAGATCCCACTTTATTAATCTGATAAGATATACAAAATGGCTAGGGATATTGAACGTACCAATATGGTTAGCATGTTCTTGTACTTATCCTGAACAAATTAACTTATGGGTTATGTCAATTAGGATTAATTCATCAAATACCCTTTGTGACACAAATCTATCTACAATGTTACAATTTACTAAATTTTAACACTGCAAATGGATCTAGAGAGAATCTATCTGTAGTATCAAAATTTAGTAAATTGTAACACTTCATCGCCAAAATTGCAATTTTCCATTGTTGAAGTGACAATAAAAAATGACTAACATAAATGGCTAATTCATATTCTTCTAGGTAGTCATTTTTTATGCCATGACTAAATTGGTTGTTTATGTTAGTCATTTTAATTCTGTCTCCTTATTATATAGTCATATTTGTTAACTGGTGACTAAATTAGTTGTTAATTTTAGTCGTTTATAGTTGGGTTAATCAAAATTACTCATATTTAGTAGTAAAACACTTGAAAAACCTGTGGTGACTAGAATTTTTAGTCACGTAGTAGCTAATTCCTCATTTTGTACTAGTGAAACCAAAAAGCCAGATAGGAAAAGATGTTATCTTTGGCAGCAGTCAAGTCGTGTCGCTTTAGAACATAGCATTGTATCTCACATCCATTGGTTGGGTTAATAGTTTGACTTTAGGAACTGTACTCGTTTCTTTGAGTTTATCTCCACCAACTGGTTAAGCTTATAGTCCCTATGGAGCCTCTGTCGATGCCTCCTGTGTCGCAGAGATGTCCCAATTTTGTATATCGAGTCTATGTTGCCTACATTTCAGTCACCATTCACCTTTATGCTCTTGTTCAAAGGAAGTTGAAACCTGAGTCGGCCATTCCTCAGTTCTCTTGACTTTGCATGTCGGCCATTCCCGATACTAATACTGGTTTGTGCACATTATGATCGAGTATCTCCACATTATACAGCCTTGCTGAGTACCTCGTGTTGGATGATGAGGGATGCATTAATGCCCTCCTTCCAGTGGATTTCATCCCATCGACTTCAGATCATTTATTCTGGGATAGGAATCTAAAGTCATTTTTGAGTTCCTTGAGACTTGCAGTCATGAGTGGTAGGTTCTCTCACCATCGACAGTTTTCGGAATACATCAATGTCCCCTGATCGATGGATCCTTTCAAATGTTCAACCTCAACACATTTATTCACACTTGTTAGTTTACACTCTAGTACCTTGATTCCCATTTTCATTATCGGTGGGTGATCTTGCGTCTGTTAACGGTATACATCAATGACTGGTAATCAAATGATGGCCTACTATGTTTGACCTTGACACCTATATTCACATAGTAGGACATGTACTCGTAGTAAATTGTGTAGAAGACCTTCCATATTGGTGGCATTTCATATATGCTACCTCCTTGATCATTCCAGTGTTCATGATATTTCATCTCTCATGACTTGATTCCAGTATATGTCAGATGTTTCCAGCCATTATGGAGATCTTGATCCATTATATATCTTCATCCTTCATGGAGATCATGATCCTTTGTATATCTTCATCATGGAGATTCTGATCTATCTATATTGTACGTGGCGATGACCACACATGTCATATTTTGTATCATGGCTATTCATGGCCATTGTACTCTTATGTATCTGGGACTACTACATCTACTTGCAGTTATGTGCAGAGTTTGATCATTTTATTGTACTGATTGGATGGTTGGTTCTTCCATTGGGTTCTTCATCACTCCACTTCTAGGATGGACTTATAATGTATTTCAGCCATCGTATGACCCCTATGACCTCACACATTAGGGGTCATCTGTTATAGCTGATTTTACCACACATGGTGGATCACACCTTTATGGCCTTCCCTGTCCCTCTACAGACTCTTTATACCCCATGGACCATTTTTGTATATTTGATGTTTCCAGGATCATCCCTAAAAACATGCATTATTTTCCGTACGCAACTTTTAATCCATTTCTCGCGTATATACGTGGATTTGACCCTTAAACCCATGTACATCGGGATGTGTGCAAAAGGCCAAATTATTTTGGAGTTTTCCTTGATTTGGATCCAAATCACTTGTCTCTTGGCCTTCCATATGCCTTGAGATCGCTCGTATTTGACCTTCCATTACCCCACTGAAGAGCTATATAAGGAACCCTTTGGATACCTTGAAAGGGAGTAATTGAAGAGCAAGAAAACTATAGTCCATTGTTGTCTAATGTCCCTTTTTTAAATTTTATTAAAATGCCCAATTTTCCAATTTTTTCACAATTTTGGGTCTTGACTAGTTTTGATGTCTAGACCTCCAAATTGACCCAAATGCTTCCAAATTTTCTATGAAGGTACATGAATAATAATATAGATTAAATATGATGCTCATGTATGTTTTTTTTACCTCCCAATTACTTCTTCAAACTTGTTTAATGTTATGTTCAAAGTAGGAGTCTTTAGTAGCAAATTGGGGCTCCAATTCCCCATGGGTAATTGTCGGAAATGGCTTCACAAATAACCCCAAAGTCACTTGAATTTATGAACAGAGGCTGGGTATGTGTAAGGTACATTTTCAAAGTCTCATATGCATCATGGTTCAGTTCATACAGGCTGTTATGACTCTCTCCAAAACAACTCCCAAGTCACAATTTCGACCCTTGGGGAAAATGCTCCAAATCTTCTCCCAATGCAATAAAACTGAGTAAAATGGCTTCCAATCCTTAAGTATTGAACATGAGACTTGAAAAAAAATTAATTGCAGTACACCCATCATACATTTATCAGATATAAATTCCTCCATTCTAAATAATAAGCATTACCATGGCATATATCAAAATAGAGTGGAAATGGTCATTGTTTGCTCATCAAAAGTCATTTTGACATACAAATCTTGGGAATTTCGACTTGAAACTTTCTAAGAATTAAGAATAGAGCATATTGAATTGATTACAATTATAAATGGACAATTAAAGGCTCTCCCAATTTGAAATCATCAGCATTACAATTGTTCACAACAAGATAGTGGGGAAATGACACTATTTCTTCATTGTTCAACATTTTTACATGAATTATTTTGGATATTTCAACCTGAGAGTCTTATGAAAATGAAATATATATAATAAAAATCAGCACATAATATAATTGGCATTATAATTGTTATAGCTGATTTTACCACTCCAAGTGAATCACACTTGTATGACCTTCCCCTGTCCCTCTGCAGACTCCTTAGACCCCTTGGACCATTTTTTGTCCTTTGATGTTTCCTTGAACATCCCTAAAAACATGTGAAAATCCATATACATGAATTTTAAACCCATAATCATGTATATATGCGGGTTTGACCCCTAAAACCACGTACATCGGGATGTGTACAAAATCCAAACCCTTTTGGAGTTTTCCTTAACATGGATCCGACTCACTTGACTCCTGGCCTTCCATATGCCTTGAGATCACTCAGATTCAACATTTCATTACCCCTTTGAAAAGATATATAAGGAACTCTTTGGTACATTGAAGGCATATGATAGAATTGAGAGCAAAGAAACTATAGTCCATTGTTGTCGACACTTATGCTTGAGTCTGCATCCCTTTGTCCCTTGGGGCACTTTTGTGTTCTTCCCAAGATTTCCTTTTGCTTGTGAGCTTGCTATCGAGAGATGGAGGATTGAAGTGGTGGAGGCCCAAGTGGATAATTCAGTTTCTCTGATTTGTAGATGTGCCGACAGAGTTTGTATCCATTGTAATCTCTGATTTTATATTAATAGAAATATCTTTTCCTGTCCAATAATGTATGTTTGAATGAGTATTTTATCCATGGGATGATTTCAAATGTTTATACATTGTTGATTATATATGCTAGAATAGATCTAACACCAAGATATATAGTATGCTTGTCTTGTTTACTTGTTTTTGAGGATGTGATTAATCAATTCAAGATGAAGTTGGAAAGCTCAACAGGGATCTACTTCAACTGTCCGGAATAAGGTACGAGGTCTAATCCTTTAGTGTTAGATATTTAATTTCTATTTCATATTGGAAAGGATTGATTTCTAGAGTCAAGCTATCTATTGTGGTACTCCAAGCCATAGGAATTTCTCTCCGTAACAGAATTGGCGACTCCACTGGGGAGTTCCTAGTAGTTGTCCTTTGGGGGTTTTCTATCGACATTCAATGACTTTGAATTGCTCTTTTTCTCTTGTTTCTGTGTCGGTTCTAGGGGAATGTTTCCCTGGTGGTGTCTGATTGGTGTGAATTTTGTCTCAGCTTGTCTGTTTGCCTTTATTTTTATGTACCTTTCTTCATGTACGCGAGTTTTTAACTCACAGTCGCGTATATACGCGGGTTTCTTTGTTATTTCCACGTACACACGTGGGTTTACTGCGAACAGTCATGTATGCCCTTAGTTTTTCCTTCTAAAGGAAGTTGGATGGTTGCTGGGTGAATTTTGATGATTGCTGAGTCTCCTTTGATACTGCTAGAGTCTGTATACATCCCTGTTTCTGACCAGAGACATTTTTTTAGGGTAAAATTTCTTTTTTTTAAGAATGTTCTTGTCATTGCATTTTTTATTTTGTTTTGGGATTAGTGCATTAGATTTATTTTACCTTAGTGCTTTGCTTGAGTGTTGCTTAAGTGTGCTTGCAGATTCTGGGGATTGTAGAATCATTCTTTTTCTTTTTATATCTCATTTTATTTCAAAAAATCCAAAAATATTTGCTTATCATCATGCATTGCATTTTGCATTTTGCATAGTACTTGCACTAGATTTCCTTTGGATTATTAGTCAAGATTTCATATAGGAAAGCTTGCATTTATCATTTGAAGAAAATTGTGCATTTCACGTAGTAGCATACCCTGTTTTCATGGACACAATGCATTTGCATTGATTGTTAGGTGTGCATTTTACTTCATGTTGTGTCATACCGCCATTAGTTGCATGGCCATATCCCTCTTTTGAGTAATAAATCCAATTAAAATCAACGCTTAATTAAAATGAAATACACTATTTTATTTGATAGGGTTTACCAACAAGCTTAGGTTTTAGGGTCTTGGAATAGTTCATTGTGAGTAAATTCTCTAAGACCACTAAACAACAACATGTATGTGTATGTCCAGGTGAGTGTGTGAAATTCCTTGGTATAACCAATGTTTCTCAGGATCCTCCTCTCAAAAGAGAGTTAAGCATGAGGCAGTGTGAGCGGTTATTGATTGGGATGACCCCTAGTCATAACTGAGTAGCACTAAAGATATTTCCAAGATTGTATTCGTATCTCGGGGTTCTTTCGAGAGTTTCGGGCTTTGCTACCCTGCCCATACGGTCAATCCCGCCTGTGACTGTCCACCTGAGCATTGATTATATTGAGGTGACCTTAGTGGCCTTACCTAGGATATCGAGGGGGTACTTTGCAGGGGTTATTCTGCAGGTGTCCCATCCAAGTTGGGGTTGAAAAGCACAGTTGCTTTACGCGTTGATGCTGAGGGCCATAATAAGTGGTTACGTACCTCCGCTTGTTGTGTATGGGAGTCTCAAGCCTCTCTTAGGAGAGACATACCTACTTCATTCGGGAACTCACTTATCCTACCCTTAATTGCTTGTATTTGGCTTTAGATTTTATTGGTGATTGCTCTGTGCACGTTAGCTTGCCTAGGGTTTGCGTAGATAGAGAGTCTTTTATATTTTTTGAGTCATTGTGGATTCAAGTGCGGCTCCTCGCCGTTCTCGTCATTTAGCAGGACTTCTGCCTTCTACGTCTCCTCCTCCTTTGGGAGAGAGAAATAGACATTCTAGACGTACTACTTTGTACATGGATTCACACACCATGGGAGACCACGTTGAAGGTATTCCTGAACCACCTTCTACCATTCATGTGGAAGATGGGGAGTTTACTCCTAACTATGATCCTTCACCCAACTTGACTAAGTTAGGTCCTGTGATTTCTGAGATAGGTACTTTTCATTATCAACCTACTTACTCTAGGTTTGATTCCCCATTGATGCATCTCCGGTATGGACTGCTGGAAGATGATGAGACTCATTTCGAACTTGCGAGCACTAGTTATGGTAGTTATGGTATGTCTAGTTTTCCTACACATGATTTGGCATTTCATGTCGAATATGAGTTTGAGCCTAGCACTATGCCAGGGGGCACTCTCATTCCTTACCATGCAGAGAGGTTTGGGAGCACAAGTCACATTGCACCTTCCATCCCAACAGTGGAAGCTACATCATATATTCCTCCTAGGTCTAGGGTTAGTGATCCTATTAGGATACCAGATCCGAGACGAGTGACTATAGGGAAAAACACATACATAATTACTCAAGTCCCTCCATCCTCTATCCCTAGTTCTTCGAATGTTCACCCTCCACCTCATTCACGTGGTCCTTCGGGCCGAAACATGGCTACGAGGCAGGTCCGTACTGCGGTTACTAGACCAGTTGTGTCTCAAGTTTACATATCGCCCGTTGCTTCAGGAGGTTATGTTCATACTTATAGAGGTCATGTTACTACTTCTAGAGCGTATATTCCTAATTTCAGTATGTATATTCCTACTTCTGGAGCGTATATTCCTACCTACGGAGTGTCTCATGGGACATCGCATGCGATGACTTGTGGACCTTATTATGGGACGCAGTATGGACAGGGTTCTTCACCTTATGGGGGTGGGTATCAACAACCTGCTTACTCTCCAAATTATGTCTTTTTAGTTTCGAATAGTCAAGGTACACCACACTATGGTGCTTCCATGCCACCCTATACAGGTCAAACGGGAGGAGGGCACTATGGCCAAGGCCATGGTGGTAATCAGACCTATGTGAATTAGAATTATCAGGGAGTGGTCCATCGACCTCATCATCCTAGGCTCCCTTTCCTCACAACGCTCAATCTTCCTAAATTGTTGAGATTGACGAACGATCCTGTAGCTCATGACCCGGCTTGGCCAGCTGTCCCTACTAAGCTTCCCTCAGACAGACCCAAATTCGAGGGCAAATCGGGAGAGGATCTGAGTGAACACGTTACTACTTTTCACCTATGGTGCTCTTTGAATTCCTTACATTAGGACTCAATCCATTTGAGACTATTTCAACGCACCCTTACAGGGCCTGCCTCGAAATGGTATATAGAGCTGCCTAGGGGAGCATTCGCTTTGTTCGATGACCTAGCGATGACTTTTCTTAACCACTTCTAGCTATCAGTGCGTTATGACGTTGGTACTGAACTCTTGTCGACATTTCGGCAGGATAAAGCCACACATTTCTTGGATCATATCCAAGAGTGGCGTAGACGGAAGAGGTTAATTAAAGCCTTTATACCACCGAAATTCCTCCTCAAATGGTTCCTTAAGTCGTTATTGTCGTATATAGCGAAGGATGTTTCTACATCTGGAGTGAAAAATGAGGAACAAGCCATTTTTAGGGTGCAGAAAATGGACTTGATTTATGCTCAGTCTGGTTTGTTATATGAGATCATTCCCAATGCTCCGCGTTCTATTTTCGACCCCAAAGTTAAACCTGGACCACATGTCGATGGCATTGTGGGTTGTGCGAGTGCTAAACCTATGGATTAGGTTGCAAAACAAGTTAGTCAATTTTCAATCAACCAATCTGCTTTGGGACAAGCCACGGCTTTGTCTCAACCTGCCCAAATGGTGAGTGTGCTTTCAGTACAACCGTCAGACCAGAAGGGTAACCAGCAGCCCAGATGAAATAAAAATAAGGGTAAGAATAATCGTAAGGGTGGGAATAGGAAAGAGAATGCTAATAATGGCAAGAACGCCTATGATGCTGGGGGTGACAAGCAAGCTAAACGTAAGGTTAAATTCCCTTGCAAATTGTGTAAGGACGATCACCTCACTTACTTGTTCCCTCATATCGATGAAGCCTTGAGATTCTTGGCACAGGGCCCAGCTGTGCTAACTAACCCTTTACCTCACAATCAAAATATGAACTTGAGGAGCCATGATCAGTCTAGTGGTGATCAAGATCCACCGAAGGGTAGTGGTCGTGGTTGCATTAACATGGTACGTGGTGTGAAAGTTGTGACCTGTGTGAAGGACTATGGTTCGTCACAACCCAACCCAGGAAAGGAACGTGATCCACTGGGGTCTCCTTTGTGTATTGAGAAACCTGTGGACAAACTTGAAGCTGCACCTCGCATTCCTAAGGGAGTCCTTAAGCGTTCGGGGCACAATCCTAATGCCCGAGCCGCCCAGAACTATTCAGTTGTCGAGGATTTGGGCCACACTACTTGTGCGATGTCTGCACTGGAAGTGCTTCAGAGTTGTCCTTCGCAAAGGAAGGATTTTCTTTCTATCCTTAGTGTGAATGATGATGATTCTTACTCTGTGATTAAATTTGAAACCGTAGGACTTCAGCCTCACTTGCCTTACTATGTGTCTCTTTTGATTCACGTAGAATGTCTTAACATGACCATCAAGCGCACTGTGATTGACGAAGGTGTTGTCGCTTATATGATGTCTTTATCATGTTGGAAGGGTTTAGGTTCCCCTGAACTGTCTAAATCAACGACCATGTTAACTACGTTCAATGGGAGATTGTTTAGGCCACACGAGATCCTTCCTTCCCTTAAGGTCCATTTGGGAGGGAAGACCGTTGTGATAGAGATCAAGGTGGTTGATGCGCCCCTTGACTACAATCTCTTGCTGGGTAGGAATTGGATGTACAGTATGCAAGCCGTAGATTCTTCCCTATTTCATGTTGTATGATTTCCATTTAACGGGAAGATAGTCATGATTGATCAAACGTCATTCAAGAATCTGTCAGTTACCGCATCTTCGGGAGCTTCGATCCCGATCGTTGAACACTCTTAGTCGGCAACTAGGAGTGTGGGCGTGGGCATGTATCCATCCCTCATGGGAAGCTTTAGTTGCCCCGCACCTATCCTTATGATAGGGTCCAGTTCCAGTGAGGTTTCGACATCTATGAGATCAATGTATTTTCGCATGAGTCATATGGAAGATCCTTGGATTCTTCCTACACCGAGTACTCCAAGCGAGCCCAATGTGATGAACGTGTTGTTGCCTGCAACTATGGTAGCTTATCAAGCTAATATCGAGTGTGTTGCATAGCCTAGTCCTTCCTCTTCAAGGATGGAGGAGGAGGACCCTTATGTGCTGCCGACATGGGCAGTGCAGTCTTCTCACGCACACGACTGCCTTGATAGTGTTTTCCCTTCAGATGAAGTGATTATTGAGGCCATGTCAAGAGTTGAGCCACCATGGGAGGAACTCCATCATAGATCTTACTTTCTTCCCGAGCTTGACCTCTTGGAGCATGAGGACTTTAGGGAGGTTCTTAGAAAGAGAATTGATAGTCCTATGGTTCCATTAAGCTCTCCTGGTTGGATGGCTGATAGAAACATTTCAAATATATCTCCAACAATTCCTATCAATATCTCTCATGATCCTGGCAGGATAGAGAATGTCTATATTGGGGAAAAATGTTCCCATGCTGAGATTCTAGAATACACTGAGCTATTTAATGAATTTTGTGATATTTTGCTTGGTCTTACGATGAAATGGCAGGTATCGACCCTCGTATTGTTGAACACGAGATTAAGACTTATTCCAACGCTAAGCCTATTCGACAACGCTTGCATGCAGTGAATCCGAGGAAAGCACCCATGCAGTGAATCCCAGGAAAGCACCCGCGATTAAGGCAGAGATAGAGAAACTGTTGAAAGCCAGTTTTATCTATCCCGTTCCCTTGACGGAGTGGGTTTCAAACCCCGTTTCAGTTGACAAGAAGCAGGGAGCAATCTACATATGTACTGATTTCCATGATTTGAATTGTGCCTGTCCTAAGGACAATTTCCCCACACCATTTATTGATCAAATTTTGGATGAGTGTGCGGGTAGCGAGGTTTTTTCCTTTATGGATGGATTTTCTGGATATAATCAAATACAAATTAAACCTGAGGACCAACATAAGACTACATTTATTTGTCCTTGGGGAGCTTTTGCATATCAGAAAATGCCTTTTGGCCTTAAGAACACCGGAGCTACTTTTCAGCGGGCCATGACCTTGATTTTCCACGATCTCAAATCAATTATTGAAATATTTTTGGAAGACCTTACTGCTCATTCTCGTATGAGAATGTGTCATTCCTATCATTTGAGGTTGGTATTCGAAAGGTGTTGCCATTATTTGGTCAGGTTAAATCCTAACAAGTGCATCGTTTGTGTGAAGTCGGGTCACTTATTAGGATTCATCATTTCTAAAGAGGGTATAAGAGTCGACCCTTTGAAGGTTGAGGCGATACTTCAGTTATCTCCCCTGAAAAATATTCGTCATCTTCAAAGTTTGCAAGGCATGGCAAACTTCTTACGAATATTCATTGTCAATTTTGCCAATTTGACTAGAGGCTTCATGCGTCTTTTGAAGAAGGACACCACCTTTTGTTGGGATGAGCGAGCCCAGGAGTCCTTTGATGCACTCAAGCAAGCCCTAGCATTAGCCCCAGTGATTAGACCCCCAAACTATAGCTGTGATTTTCTACTTTATGTGGCCATGTCCATGGAGACGATTGGGATGGTTTTGGTTCAAGAGGATGAGGAGCTCCACAAGCATGTCATATATTATTTGAGCCGAAATCTTATTGACACAGAGATTCGTTATTCTCATGTTGAGAAGCTTGCCTTAGCTACCGTACATGCGGTTCAACGGTTGAGACATTATATTCTCCTTCTCCAGACCTTGGTTGTAGCCCATGTCAATCCGTTTCATTTCGTTCTCACTCAAAGAATGATTAGGGGAAAATATAATAAATGGATTGTCATCCTGCAATAATTTGACCTCAAATTGGTTTTGGCAAAATTGAAGAAATCATTAATTTTTGAAGAGCTTATATTGAATTTCCCAAGCGAGGCCGAGGAGTTGGTTTGTGAAGATACGTTTATCGATGAGCACATCTTCTTAATCTCAACTTTAGACCCATGGTATGGGGATATCATTATATATCTACAAACATTGAAGGTCCCTACTCACCTCTCACGGGATGAACGATGATGATTACGTCACGTGTCTAAGAATTACCTCATAGTAGATAACACTTTGTACCACCGTGGGGTAGATTCCATTTTACGACGTTGTTTAACCCATGAAGAGGCTGAGGTAGTGCTGAATGATTTCCACGGAGGGGCGTGTGGTGGTCATTTATCTGGGATTTCTACAGCCCAAAAAATCTTAAGAGCGGGTTATTTCTGGCCGTCGATCTTTAAAGATTGTGTAGATGCGGTCAAGAGGTGCCACCCTTGCTAGGTGTTTGCATGTAATAAGTGCTCGAAACCTGCCCCGTTACATCCCATCATCACCGCCGTCCCTTCACTAAGTGGGAACTTGATTTTATGGATTGCAACCCAGATTCAGCTGGGGGGCATCATCATATTATAGTGGCTATTGATTACTTCATGAAATGGGATGAGGCTATGCCTACAGTTAAATCCGATGGTGAGACAACTGCGCACTTTGTATTCAACTAGATTATTACTTAGTTCGGGATTCTGAAAGAGCTTGTCACTGACCATGGCTCGCACTTTCAGAATCGTATGATGGAAGAGTTGGCATCAAAGTTAGGGTACAAGCAAGAGCATTCCTCCTCTTACTACCCTCAAGCGAATGGACAAGTAGAAGCAATGAATAAATCACTCAAATCCATTCTCCAACGAACCATCATACGAAGCAAGAATAATTGGAACATTATGTTATATCCTGCTTTGTGGTCATATAGAACCACTGTCAAGACTGCCATAGGTTTTTCTCCATATCAACTTGTGCATGGAGTGGAGTTGGTATTACCGATTAAATCTGAGATTCCTTCTTTGAAGCTAGCTATAGAACTCTTACCAGACACTTCACCATTGGAGGAGCGTTTGGTCCACCTTGAGCAACTTGATGAGCAGCGTCGAGATGACTTGGTGACTCTAGAAGTAAATAAACGTCGTGTAAAGATCCAGTACGATAAGTCTGTCCGTCCAAGGAGGTTTAGTGAGGGAGACTTGGTCCTTTTGTGGGATCAACCGAAGGAATCCTTGGGGGCAAGAAAGTTTAAACCCATGTGGCGTGGTCCTTACGTCGTCAAACGTGTGTTAGAGAAGGGTGCTTATGAGTTAGTGGATTATGAGGGAACGACCTTGGTGGAGCCTAGAAATGGGCTCTATCTCAAGAAGTACTATGCATGATTTTCAGCCAAGGTTGGTTATTGTATATTATTGTACAGTTTTGCATAGTTAGGTCTTTTTCTTATCGTGATCGGGTTTGTGATTAGTTTCCATTTTTTTTAGTAGATGTCAATGGAATCTTCCACCTACATAGGATTCATGGATGGTGCGAGCCGTCACACTCAACAATCAGCCTCTGCTGCTTGGGTGATTTATACTCCTATGGGTCAGGTACTATCTTCAGGAGGTGTATGTCTACGGCCATCTTCCAACAATGTTGTTGAATATAGTGTCGTTATTGAGCTTCTATGGGATGTCATTTCACATGGCGTTCTTTCTCTTGAGGTACGTCTTGATTCGGAGTTAGTAGTGTCACAACTTAATGGTTTGTACCATGTTAGAGATCCGACGTTATTAAGAAGATTGTTACGTGTGAAATTATTAGAACGACAATTTGACAATATAACATACATACATATTCCAAGAATTAATAATCAAGTTGCGGACTCATATGCTAACTACGTGTTAGATTGGCATTTGTTTCATACACAATAAATTCATCACAAACAAAAATTGTTACACATGTAAATAAATAAACCGATCATCGTAAAAGTTTTTATATACATCCAAAATGTGATAATACATAATGTCATGACACAAAAATGGGGCTCTCGAGCCACCAAAATATAATACACGGTAATACAAAATGTGTCACTGCCAGGTCTCTAAGCCTGTGGAGGAGGAGGGGGGTTGTGATCATGGAAGGTCACTATGGCTCTAGCTAGTCGTCGGAATAATCACACCTATGCTCGCGGTACACCCACCACCTGGCGCTACATAGCCTCAGGCAATTCCTCGACTTGCGCCATGGGAAATCTATGTGTTAGCCTAACAAAATTGGTATGAATGCTCTGGAGCATCTGCTCCGCATCCACACAAGTGATATCATCTCCTCTTCCCCTCCGTCTGTGACGAGGGAAGCCTTCAGACTGCTGTGGTCCCACATCTGCATGCAAATGGTAGATGTCACTATGTATTGTCACCCAAAAAATATATATCTTTTGATTTTATAATCAGAAAACACAAAAAAATTAAATAACTCAAAAATTTAAAACGAGGGTCAAGATTCATTACCTATGTCACCGTATGCCGATCCTGGTGGTGGTGGCATGTCCGGGTCCCCCTGAAAATCTATCTCCGCATAGGGGTAGTCATTGATGGCAACTATCTTTCGTCCCCACCACAAAAAGAAATCAGCTGGATAAGGGTTGGCCACCCTACCTCCCCCCAGTCTGCGCATCGCATCTGCCCAACGCCGTTGGGCCAGATCTCGAACCCCGTGAAGAGGAACGTCAACTCTAGGGCTCAATCTTTGAATATGCTCGAAGAAAAACGTGCTCAGTATGCTGATCAAACCAAAGTTTTGCACTCTACCCATCTTACACTCACTGAGCTGATGTTTCATGTTGCTCAGTAGTGTAGTGCTCCAGTCATAGATCGTGGGTCTCATGCACTCCACTGCATAGAACATCAAAGGCTGTGTTACCAAATTTTCTGTACCATAGTTGGGTTACCTGGGGAGCCACCGGTTGACAGACTTGTTCAAAGTCCGATTCCAGTGTATTAGTTGATTCGTCTGCTTGTCTAGCCAATATTGGCTAGTCACTTTTTTATTTGAATAATTTTAACCATGGCCCCGCGGGGTTTGTAATAAAATGTGCTAGTAGGATATTTTTGAGTGGTTCGGTCTCCTAAGACGTAGAATCGTAAATAGGGTATTCCAAGGAGTTTTTTGCCCCTGACAATTATGCTTTGCCTTCAGCCGAGTATAATTGACGAGGTTTTCTCCCGCTTCCTCCAAAGCTGGAATGCCCGATGTTGAATTCTGGGCCTTGGGGAGTTATTAGAGCCCTTCTGAGTGTTATAAGCCTACTAGACATTATTTATATAGATCATGGTCATGTCCTAAGTCATCTGGACATATAAAAAAAATTCGAAAAAATCTTTTTCGAACAGTGAAATTTTTTTTTTTTAATTTTTTAATTTTTAATTACTTTTCCTAAGTTTTTTGGGTTAATTTTTCCATAAATTAAATGGAAAAAACCCGTTCATGATTCGGACTCAGAATTCAGTGATTGAAGGCTCTAACCTTAAGCAAAAAATCATTCTTGATTAGCCAGCCAGTCAGAACCAGCTTTCAGATCAGTAATTGGACACATAATGCCTTTTTACTCAAAAAAAGTCAGTTTTGAGTAAAAAAAAATGATTTTTAGTAAAAAATGATTTTTATTAAAAAAAATGATTATTTTGGAGAAAACTAAAATTCTCCAAATTAATCCAAATTGAATGAAATAAAAGGCTAAATGACATCTCATGGAACACTTATGATGATTAGAGTTATCATAACTCAGCTTCAGTCATCATTAAGAGAGCAATTAATTTATTATCAGTTATCAGACATGTCATCTCCAGCTAAAGATGAGATGGAAAGCTCTCATTGGTCCGGTGATTTGATCGAGGTGAAGACTGAAGCTTACAACATCAGTGGGCTTCCCAAACCTAGCTCAGGCTCCTGCTAGACCTAAAGGATGAGCTTACCTACATCCAGACTCACACATGTGGCCTCATCCTTGGCTTGTTTTCAGTGCACAGGTTTGGAGTGGGGGCGCCTTGCCTGGGTGGAGGCCTCCCCTCACTCCCGGTTCTCTGGTTTAGGTCTGGGCTCTTTGTTAGGTGGCTAAGCTGGTTAGGGTTGGTTTTTTGGTTTTAGGGTTTTAGCACTCTCTCATTTGTTAAAAAGAGGCTCTTTCAGCTCTATTTGCTTGGAACTTTTGTGTTGGAGTTACTCTACAAAAATTGTAATAAGCTTTGCTTACATTTGATTAATAAGATTTTCGACTTTGGAGGTCCATCTCTTTTTGCATATGGTGAATGTTCTATGGTTGAGGTGATATTATTCCTATACCCTTTACTCTTTCTTTTTACTTGAATGAGATCTAGTTATATGTTAAGCTCAAGAGGGCCACTATTGGCACGGTAGATTAGCTGTTTGTAGTTTCATTCCGTTATTTATGCAAAGTAGGTTCTAATCATGATGAATATGAGTAGTTAGTTATACATAGTATTGATCTTGATTGAATTTCCTTTGCTTACTTTTTACGACAGAATTGACAGCTTTCTATCTAGTCTAGGCTTTACCAAGAGTAAAGTAGATTCCAACCTTTACTATAATGTTGAAGATGGTAACCCAATGATACTCCTACTGTATGTAGATGATTTGTTTGTAATAGGTATGGATGGGTTGATTGCTTATACGAAGAGGAAGCTTGCTACCGAGTTTGAAATGAAAGAATTGGGTATGATGCACTATTTTCTAGGCATGGAGGTGTGGCAGAATGCGAATGGAATCTTCCTTGGACAAGGGAAGTATGCAGTAGAGATCCTGAAGAGGTTCAAGATGATGGACTGCAAGGCCGTGACCACAGCTATGGCATCAAACCTGAAGCTATTGAATGATGCTTCATCAAAGTCAGTTGATGCTATGATGTATCATCAGATGATTGGGTCCTTGATGTACCTAACGAACATGAGACTAGATATTTGCTTTGCTGTGAAAATTTTGAGCCAGTTCCTAACATATCCGAGACATGTTCACTTGATTATTGCAAAGCATATTCTGAGGTACCTAAGGGGTATAGTTGATTATGGGCTCAAGTATGAGGCAAATCAAAAGATTAACCTGGAAGGTTATGTTGATTCAGATTCAACAGGTAGTGCCATCGATAGGAAGAGCACTTCAGGGTGCTGCTTCAGTATGGGATCAAGTGTGATCTCTTGGTTTAGCAGGAAACAGTCTTGTGTGGCATTGAGTACAGCTGAAGCAGAGAATGTCGTGGCTGTTTAGCTAGTTGTGAGGCAGTATGGCTGAGGAAGCTACTGTCTGATTTATTTGATCTCCAGCTGGATGCTACTTGTATATATTGTGACAACCAGAGTTGTGTGAAGTTGTCTAAGAACCTGGTGTTCCATGACAAGTCGAAGCATATCGATATCAAATTTCACTATATTAGGGATATGGTGTAGAGAGGATCAGTGAAGCTCCAATATGTTGCGATGGATGAACAAATAGTTGATGTGTTGATGAATCCATTGGCCAAAGTGAAGTTTGAGTACTTCAGGGAGAATCTTGGTGTTCTCCAGATCGAGGTTTCCCCTGAGGGGAAGTGATGAGTTCATGAGCCATTCTGACATGGTGAGAGGATTGGTCCTTCCATGGTTAGATGTAAGGGCTGAGCCATTCTGTCATGGTGAGAGGATTGGTTCCTTCCATGTCAGATATGAGTGCTGATCCAGTCTGATGTGACTATAGGATTGGTTCCTACATGATCAAATATAAGTGTTGAATGCCATTGGGAGAATGGAGGTACCTGGTTAGTTACTAGGAATCCTCAGGCTAGGGATGAGGGCCATTCTGATCTGACTGTAGGATTGGTTCCCACATGATCAGATGTAAGTGCAGTGCATTTCCACAAATGATAGTAGTTGTGTCCTATAATGTTGGTGGATGTAAGTGCCGAGCCTTTCCACAGATGATAGTAGTTGTGTCCTATCATGCTGGTGGATGTGAGTGCTGAGCCTTTTCAAAGATGGTAGTAGGTGTGTCCTACCATGCTGGTGATTGTAAGTGCCATGCCTTTCCACAGATGGTAGTAGGTGTGTCCTACCATGTCGGTGGATGTGAGTGCCGTGCCTTTTCACATATGATAATAGTTTAGTCATATCATGCTATTGATTTTAAGTGATGTGCCTTTCCACAGATGATAGTAGTTGTGTCCTATCATGCTAGTGGATGTGAGTGCTATTCCTTTTCACAGATGGTAGTAGGTGTGTCCTACCATGCTGGTGATTGTAAGTGCTATGCCTTTCCACATATGGTAGTAGGTGTGTCCTACCATGCTAGTGGATGTGAGTGCCGTGCCTTTTCACAGATGATAGTAGTTGTGTCTTATCATGCTGGTGAATGTAAGTGTTGTGCCTTTCTGACATGGTGTTGGATGTGCTTTCTCTCATGGTAATATGTGAGTGCTATCCATTTTGACTTAGGGTCAGATATAAGTGCTGAAGAAGACCTACATGGAGGTTAGGCCTACAACCATCATGAAAAAGGGATGGATATGTAGAACTTCCTGTGACAAGAAGAATCATGAGATAGAACCTATGATGATGACCCAGTGATGATCTAGATCCAGTGATGATGTCCCTGTGATGATCCAGATCGAGCGATGATGTCCCTGTGATGATCCAGAACAAGTGATGATCCACATCTAAAAATGATGATCCAGATCCAGTGATGATGATCCAGATCCAAGATGAAGATGGCTTGAAGATGAAGATAACTTGAAGACTAAGATGACTTGAATATGAAGATGACGAGATGATCCAGTTGATACAAATAAGAAGACTAGTGCTGAAAAATTGCGTCAAGAGAATACCTTCCTAATTAAGAGGGAGTGTTGATGTATTTGTAACTTAGGAATGTATTCACTTGTATATTTCATGTATTGTACCCCGATGTTTATTCTAGGAAGTATCTATAATGTAATTGAGTCATGTCATGCCTCGATGTTCCTATTGGGAGGTTCTATAATGTAAACAAGTCATGTCAAGTCATTGTGGGTAACCCTCGTATTGTTCAAGTGTTAAATTCCCCGCAGTTGCGGGGTCCTAGGGTTATTAGACTCTCCTAGAGAAGTTGTCCCTAGTGAGTTATTGTCAAGTCAAGAATTAGTATAAATAGAGATTGAGCCTCTCTATTTATCACTCACTCAGTTGTAGCGCATAGTTGAGGAAGAAGAAGTTGTTAGGGATAGAAAGAAAGAGGCTACTACTGTCGAGAGATCATCTTACTATTTTAGGGTTTTAATTTTGGTGCTGATTCTATCTCTGAGGAAGTTGCGGGGTTTTCTCCATTTATGGTTTCCTTGAGGAAAAACATTGTGTTCATTGTCTCTTGTGTTTGATTGTTGTGCTTGTTATTCTCTTAGTTAAAGATCCTAATATAATGGAGATGATGACGGTTGAGTATTCCCATACTGAAGAATGTATATGATGATGGATTAGTGTCTACATACTGAAGATGAACATGGTGACGGTTCAATATTCCCATACTAAATATGCATATGATGATGGTTCAGTATTCACATATTGACAATACAGATGATGACAGTTCAGATGATCATACAAATGATGGTTTAGTGTTCACACACTGATGATGACCAGTGGATGATTCAGAAGATGATGTTAACCAGTGGATGATTCAGAAGATGACTGCAAGAGATGTTCCAAAATATGGCAAGAAGAATATTGAAGAAATATGATTACAGAAGAATATCCAGCCGAGATCGATGATGAAGATGTATGATGTTGTACCAAAAATTATTATGACATATAGAGTCTCACTGGTCAGTTGTACAAATGTAATAGTAGCAGTTGTTATATTGAAATCTCATCACCATTATTTTATGAGATAGGTATCCCCTTGATTGCTCCAATCCCTCATATTTTCCCTAGAGAAATGAAGGAATAAATTAACCCCTAGCAATTTTTCCCTCTTTTGAGTTGGTAACACTCTTTCCCCATTGATCAAAAGTGTTACCCAAGAAGCAAAGAGCCACCACCACTCCTGATACATGAGAAAAGAGAGGTTCCACCTCTCTTTCCCTTACTGCCAAAAGCAGTTCCCCCTTATCACCTCATGCTTGCTTCTTTGGAAAAGCGGTGCTCGAGTTTTGAAGGAAAAAAGAGAAGCTTTCGAGAGGATTCTCGAAGCTTGCCTATGTGGAGCCTCATCCCTATGGTTTAGGACCATTTGGAGCTCGAAATCCTCCATTTTAGGACCTAATATCCACCTCAACCATGAGATCCTCAACCATACCTATCCTCCCATGGATTTAAATACTAGCTCATCCCCCATGGGACAAAAGAGGGAATAATTGCGTTTCATACCCAAACTCTGTCAAAACCATTCTTGAGTCTTTCTAGGAAAGGTGTAGTTAGAGGCAAGGAGCCATTGGAAGGAACTCTCAACACCAAGGCATGAAGGTTGTAGTCTCTCCAATCATTTATTAATAAATAATGTATTTTATTTCCCATATTTAATGTTTCATGTGTTTATATTGCTTGATTCCTTGGTCATAAGCATAGATCTTGTTGATTATATTGTATGCATCATGTTTTCTTTGTTGTCTTCCATCTTTTACAGGTTCTTCTGCGAGTCTAGCATTCTATGTTTGTGTTTTTTTCCAGATCTGAACCATTTAGACTAGGGAACCAACTCTTGTTCGTAGGAGGTGTGTATTTCTGGCTAACAAAAGTGGCAAATCCATTGGGGATCTACTTTGAATTCTAGATCATTGGTAAGTTGAAACCTCCACCTTCATTTTCAATTTCTAGATCTACTTTTCCATGCATAGATCTGTAGATATGCTTTGAATTTGATTGTTTTGCCTATGTCTACCTTTGGATCTTCATATTTTTGGTTTACTGGGTTTTTTGGTGATTGTTTGGGTTCATTTTCCAGTCTGTAACTTCCTTTTCTGTTGCTTTTTTATTTTTCAAATTGCCATCTTGGGCACTGGTCTTGAGTTGTGTTATAAGTGCAGTTCTGGAGTTGTCACCGCTCTTCCTCTGTGGTAAAGAAGTGGTGCCACCGCACTTTCTCTATGTATAAGAACCCATGCTTGACCTGGTAATGCCCTGGTGTGAACCTATAGTAAGCGGTGCCACCGCTCTATTCCTATGTGCAAGAAGCGGTGCTTAGGATGGTAACACCCTCTTCAACACCTGTAGAAGCGGTGCTAGGTATTCTTCTTATCCATGTTTGGTATTTGATTCTTAAATGCTTCTTCTGGTATCTAATATGCATGCTTCAAATTGTTACAGTTGTTTCTTGAACTCTGCAATTCATTTTGAACAAAAAACTCAATCCATAGTTATTCTCAATAATTTTGATTGATGTTGGTCTTTTAAAGCTTCATAGTTGGCTTTGAATAGAACTTGGTTTTGTTAGATCTCTAATTTCTGTCTTCTTCGATAGAACAAGGAAAGATTCATTTCAGTTTTTCTTCATTTGTTATACATGATTTTTGTCTGTTTTTTCCTTTTTTCATAAAGTTGTGGAAAAGTGCATATGAAAGTTATTGTATGATTTTGTGATTAGTTCATTCGCACTTTAGTTGAAAAATATGAACACTTTTGTATAAAGTTGTAACAATATTTTCTTGCTTTTCATTAGAGGTGTCACTTCTTTTTCAGTTCAAAAGAGAAACTTTTGTTTGTTTCAGTTAGGAACGGATCATATAAGCAATTTGTTTCATTGTTGTATGGTATTTACTCTATGTTTCAAATAAATTGAACCTATCTCTTCCTCTCTTAGGTAGAATTTCATTGAAGATGAAAACTTGCATTATCATAGAGATCAGTGTGCATCTTCTTTAATTTCAAGTTTTCACCCCATGGTCCTGTTGTCGCCTGAAACTGGCACGCGGGTGCCGAAATCCCAAGCCACTGGTGCACCGGCCCAGCGATAACCTCTTGAAAGAGAGGCCAATGTCACCACACCTTCTCTGTCCTCGCTTTAGGCTAGCTCTTCTCCAGCTCTAGGGGGGTTTCCCTAAGTTCGGATCTATAAGGCAGGTGTAGCTAAGGATAGGGTGATATGAAGAGGTTTCCTTAGAGAAAATTAGGTAGCAGAAAGGAAAATAAGTTGGATTGATGGGCAGGAAGGGAAGGGAGGATCAGTCCTTGAGGGAAAGGCCAGTGCCAGTATCATAAGGGCGAATGCAATAAGAAGGGGAATCGGAAAGGCTTTGCGTTTTGCAGAAGGGAGATCAAGCTAGTCTGCTCCATAATCAGAGGCTAGGAGAATGCTAGTATAACTGACTACTTTCCATTACTCCCAGACCTCCAAGAACATAACAGTGACACGCAACTTGGCAGCCGCAAATGCTTGCCCAACGTGCTAGATTGTTAGCCTTCTATGCCGGCTTAGTCTACAACTTATGAAAACACAAGATTACCACTGAAAAACCCAACATGTCCAAAAAACTCAACAATGAATTTCATTATTAACTCTGGGGAAAAAATCCTCCCAGCCCAAATTTTTTTCCATCTTTTACAATGAAAGAGCCATGCTCTTTATAGGCCTTCAAGGCTCTCAAAAACAAATAACAAAAATATAAAATAAAAGTGAGAGTGGATCATAGATCTACTTTTTTATCCATCAACCTTTACTTAACTAAACTAATTTATTGAAGAAAATCCTACTTAAGCTTAAAGTCCAAACTCTACTAAAGTATATCCAAATGCTTGACTAATGGTTCAAACCCAAAGAGGGCCCATAGAACTTGAAGATGAGTTTTATTATGATCAGCGGTTTCGGTTATGTGAACCCTTATGACAGAATGACATCTGATGAAGATTGTGATATCCCTTTAACACTTGTCCCTCAAGTGATATGAACACATCGTGACTAGTGAAGTTAAGTATGGCCATCGGAAAAGAAAATTGATCTCATAAAAAATGGAAAAACCCACGCTGCTGATAAATGAAAGAAATGGAGCCCTACTATGACCGGTCTTTTAAAAAAAAACAAAACATGGATCTAAGCCATAGGCCCAATTTAGATCTCGCCGAAGTCAGTGCTGCTAACAGAAATCGGTGGCCACAATGAAAGATTATATGAGCTGGGTTCTCGGGTTGACTGAAAAAAATGCCACCAAACACCCACGCGATGCCATCAACTAGAAATTGATTTATTACGAGTCACGGTTTCCACAACAATTTAACCAGTGAAATAATGGTTGTAAAATGGGACCAAGGGTATTCACCACAGCAGAGATAACTCCCACGCCTTTCTGGCTGCGCCAACTAGCAATTAAGTCCACTCCCACCCTACACGTCGATTCCTATATTTTAGTCTACAACAACTTGACTCGTGACCCATATGTGGCACTCTTGCAAATTCAAAAACAAGACCCTAAATTCTCTTCCATTTATCACCTCGTCACAACCCAAGCCATGGAAATGAGCTAAATCATGGAGTTGCTGCTGGCTGATTCCATAAGTCACGGTTTCTATCAGCATGCAGAGTGTGGGTTTAATTTGTAGTTACCAGAAATTACGGGCGTTGGTTATCACTATAAAATGTCATTGCTCCCGTCACCACCTTTTCGTCAAAACTTGGAGTTAACGCCAAGAATTCTGTGGACCATTTATGATTTCCACTATTGCTTAAAATTTCTTTCACAAAAATAAACTCTGACCATGCAGCCTGCAGGGTATTCATCATTCTTTCCAAATTCCATGTTTCCTCTAGTAGCAGTGAAGGTTCCTCTTCAAATCGATGATGCTCTTGATGTTGCCATTCTGGGTCGTTTCCTTTGCAGTAACAGTAGTTCCTTTCTAGTCAATTACTGGCACTTGGTTAATGAACTTTGGACAGAGATGAAGCCTTCCTAGTAGCAAAATAACCTCCACATATAGCTGATGAAATTGGGTTGTATTCTCTCCAACTGTAGCTGCAAGCCTCGGGGTAGTAATATTCAGGTCAAGATGAACTCCTTTTTCTCTATGGAACCCACAATCCAAATCCAATGTTTTCATATATACTCAGTAGCAGTGCCCAGAGCCACATATACAAGCCAATACTTACTTAGACTCTGCTGTAGCTTCTTTTCTTTTATCTTCACCATTTGAAAGAAAAGGGTGCCCTCCACAATAGACTAATATCCCACTTACTAACTCAGAATGCTATTATGAGAGTGCTTTGCTCTAATAACCACGATTCAGAGGGAGAATAACAAAGCAATGTAGTAAAACAAGAATACTCTAATATAGGTCTCTAAACAGAGAAAATATTCTTCGATTGGAAACTTGGAAAGCTGTGTATTTTAACCAGAATCATGGTGCATCACATAATTTAGGCACCTGTTATGGACAACAGTCTGTCAAAACGTTGTGATGTATTTATTTGAAAACTGGGGCAGAGTCCAATCAAAGAATGTAGTTAGAAGTCTGATTCTCTCTCTGTTGACCTTAGACTGTTCTTTTTTCTTCTTTTGCATCAATATTCTCTTGGCTGCCTCTCAGAGCTACTCCTCACTTTTTTTTTCAACCTGTTATGAAGATGTATAAGCTCTATGCTAGATGATTTGTTGTTCAAATCCTCCCTTCAACAACAACAATCTATGCATAAAGACACATGATCTTCTCCTGCTATACTGTGGACACCCCTGTCAACTCAGGAGGTAACATATGGCTCCATGGGGGATGTGTGCTCTTGGAGAGAGCACATGAGAACCTCAGTGTCTCTGAGTATTCGCAGACCTACTTGAAGGAAAGAAGTGATGGCATGGATTCATTCACATCCCATACTTTATTACAAAACAAAGAACATACTAAAAATTTAAATGCTCATGCAAGAGCTTATTTTTCTTCATACCTACCTAACTTAACATGAATCTAGGCACTGTCAAGTGTATGCATACAAGTAATGGAGCCATTCCAACATTTTTTCCATAATATGATATCTTCCCTTGTGTTTGGTCATTACCCAAGACAAAATCTCATTAAATATGTTGCAGATCTGAACTGGAAATTCCATCAAAGTATGGCTGTCATAGAAAATCTTATGTTGCAAACACAAGTCATCTTTCAAATCTCCAATCACATAGCACATTGGAGTGCATGCTTCATGAAGATAACACTGAAAAGGGCTTAGATAAGCATTGGGCAGCCCTTCGTCAAACTGGATTTTGTTATCCATAAGACTTTCATGAGACATATCTGCAACACAAATGTTATTAGTATAAAAATATACCTGATGCAGCTTCTCATCTACATCATAAGGTTGTTCATAAGCTTGGGGAAGTTTCACATCTTCTATTATAGCTCTATAAGGGATCTCTTCAGCAAGGTCTTCAACCAAGGTTTCTTGTACTGCTTCCTCAACCAGGTCTTCCATGGTTTGTTCTTCATGAATCTCTTCCTCAAGTTCGTGATGGACCCTAGGGATGAGAGCATCATATTTTTTAGCAAGCTGCTCAATCTCATCTACTGTCCCATCGTGCCAGCGGAGAAGAAACCTCTCGAAAAAATTTGGCACTGAATTTATGGATTTATCCAACAAACCATTGAACTAGGTCATTGCATCATTTACCAAGGTTATGGCAAAAACGATCATAATTTCATCCTCATGATGAACATGAACATCAGCGATCAGTTTGCAGAAAGAGGCAATGTGATGGGTGGCTGAAACACCATCATTTCCATGAAATTCAGGAAGAATATCATGTATCTCAGGGTCGTACCACTCACTAGGAAATCCATGGAATTTCAAGAAGTCCATTGGGACGTAAGCCTCGTGCCACATATCCCATGGTTCTTCCATAAATTAGACAATGTGGTACTTAATTTGAAAAGATGCGTTAAATCATACCTCATACCAAACTTGTGGAGTCGCCAAGGTGAGCTTGAAATCCTTCTGATAAGTGTGCTCACCTCTACACCCAATCGGATCTTCAAATATGTAAAAGGACAAGGGCTCTATCCCTTTGTGGAGTCTCCATGTGAGAGGAAGAATCTGCAATGTAATCTCCCACATATGTCAATGAAGCATAGTCTTGAAAATCTGGGAACTAGACTTTGTCCCTAGCAACGGCGCCAAAATGTTGTCGCCCGAAACTAGCACGCGGGTGCCGAAAGCCCAAGCCGTGGGCGCGCCGGTCCGACGACAACCTCTCGAGAGAGAGGGCAATGTCACCACACCTTCTCTCTCCTCGCTTCAGGCTGGCTCTTCTCCAGCTCTAGGGGGTTTCCCTAAGTTCAGATCTCTAAGGCAGGTGCAGCTGAGGACAGGGTGATTTGAAGAGGCTGCCTTAGAGAAACTTGGGTAGCAGAAAGGAAAATAAGTCAGATTGATGGGTAGGAAGGGAAGGGAGGATCAATCCTCGAGGGAAAGGCCAGTGCCAGTATCAGAAGGGCGAATGGAGTCAGAAGGGGAATTAGAAAGGCTTTGCGTTTTGCAGAAGGGAGATCAGGCTGGTCTGCTCCATAATCAGAGGCCAGGAGAATGGTAGTATAATTGACTACTTTCCATTACTCCCAGACCTCCAAGAACATAACAGCGACAAGAAACTTGGTAGCCGCAAATGCTTGCCCAACGTGCTAGATTGTTATCCTTCTATGCCGGCTTAGTCTACAACTTATGAAAACACAAGATTACCACTGAAAAACCCAACATGTCCAAAAAACTCAACAATGAATTTCTTTATTAACTCTGGGGAAAAAATCCTCCCAGCCCAAAATTTTTTCCATCTTTTACAATGAAAGAGCCATGCTCTTTATAGGCCTTCAAGGCTCTCAAAAACAAATAACAAAAATATAAAATAAAAGTGAGAGTGGATCATAGATCCACTTTTTTCTCCATCAACCTTTACTTAACTAAAATAATTTATTGAAGAAACTCCTACTTAAGCTAAAAGTCCAAACTCTACTAAAGTATATCCAAATGCTTGACTAATGGTTCAAACCCAAAGAGGGCCCATAGAACTTGAAGATGAGTTTTATTATGATCAGTGGTTTCGGTTATGTGAACCATTATGACAGAATGACATCTGATGAAGATTGTGATATCCCTTTAACACTTGTCCCTCAAGTGATATGAACACATCGTGACTAGTGAAGTTAAGTATGGCCGTCGGAAAAGAAAATTGATCTCATAAAAAATGGAAAAACCCACGCTGCTGATAAATGAAAGAAATGGAGCCCTACTATGACCGGTCTTTAAAAAAAAAACAAAACATGGATCTAAGCCATAGGCCCAATTTAGATCTCGCCGAAGTCAGTGCTGCTAACAGAAATCGGTGGCCACAATGAAAGATTATATGAGCTGGGTTCTCGGGTTGACTGAAAAAAATGCCACCAAACACCCACGCGATGCCATCAACTAGAAATTGATTTATTACGAGTCACGGTTTCCACAACAATTTAACCAGTGAAATAATGGTTGTAAAATGGGACCAAGGGTATTCACCACAGCAGAGATAACTCCCACGCCTTTGTGGCTACACCAACTAGCAATTAAGTCCACTCCCACCCTACACATCGATTCCTAGATTTTAGTCTGCAACAACTTGACTCGCGACCCATATGTGGCACTCTTGCGGATTCAAAAAAAAGACCCTAACTTCTCTTCCATTTATCACCTCGTCACAACCCAAGCCATGGAAACGAGCTAAATCATGGAGTTGCTGCCGGCTGATTCCATAAGTCACGGTTTCTATCAGCGTGTAGAGTGTGGGTTTAATCTGTAGTTACCAGAAATTACGGGCGTTGGTTATCACTATAAAATGTCATTACTCCCGTCACCACCTTTTCATCAAAACTTGGAGTTAACGCCAAGAATTCTGTGGACAGTTTATGATTTCCACGATTGCTTAAAAATTCTTTCACAAAAATAAACTCTGACCATGCAGCCTGCAGGGTATTCGTCATTGTTTCCAAATTCCATGTTTCCTCTAGTATCAGTGAAGGTTCCTCTTCAAATCAATGATGTTGTTGACGTTTCCATTCTGGGTTTTTTCCTTTGCAGTAACAATAGTTCCTTTCTAGTCAATTACTGGCACTTGGTTAATGAACTTTGGACAGAGATGAAGCCTTCCTGGTAGCAAAACAACCTCCACATATAGCTGATGAAATTGGGTTGTATTCTCTCCAACTGTAGTTGCAAGCCTCAGGTTAGTAATATTCAGGTCAAGATGACCTCCTTTTTCTCTATGGAACCCACACTCCAAATCCAATGTTTTCATATATACCTAGTAGCAGTGCTAAGAGCCACATATACAAGCCAATACTTACTTAGACTCTGCTGTAGCTTCTTTTCTTTTATCTTCACCATTTGAAAGACAAGGGTGCCCTCCACAATAGACTAATCTCCCACTTAATAACTCAGAATTCTATTATGAGAGTGCTTTGCTCTGATAACCACGATTCAGAGGGAGAATAACAAAGCAATGTAGTAAAAAAAGAATACTCTGATATAGGTCTCTAAACAGAGAAAATATTCTTCGATCGGAAACTTGGACAGCTCTGTATTTTAACCAAAATCACGGTGCATCACATAATTCAGGCACACGTTATGGACAATAGTCTCTCAAAACATTGTGATGTATTTATTTGAAAACTGGGGTAGAGTCCAATCAAAGAATGTAGTTAGAAGTCTGATTCTCTCTCTGTCGACCTTAGACTGTTCTTTTTTCTTCTTTTGCATCAATATTCTCTTGGCTTCCTCTCAGAGCTACTCCTCACTTTTTTTTTTCAACCTGTTATGAAGATGCATAAGCTCTATGCTAGATGATTTGTCGTTCAAAGCCTCCCTTCAACAACAACAATCTATGCATAAAGACACATGATCTTCTCCTGCTATACTGTGGACACCCCTGTCAAATCAGGAGGTAACATGTTCCACCTAAACGCACAAGATAAAATTAAGCACTAGCTTAGGTTTAAATTTTTTAGCAATTTGTGTGATAGGTTAGAGACATGTTCAAACGTCGTTAAGCATAGGACCTGTTGTTATTTGTCCGCAGTACATCCTGGGACTCACATGGTTCTTTGACATGCTGTTGGTATATCGAATGGCCTTTCACATACCCTTGAGGTATATAGAAAGGTACTTCACGTACTTGATTGTATATAGGAAGGCCCCTTGTGAACGGTTGTGCATTAGACAACACTACTATCGATTTGATCTCCCACGTACCTTGCATATATCAGGAGACCCCACTAGGATACCCTATCCAAACTGAGTTAACCTTTTGGCCATCTTGGCTTTACGGGCGAAGCTTGTAAAGTCTTGATAATCATGGTGAGAAAACTGACCTTTTATCCACTCCTTTCACATGTTTGCTTGTTGCTTTTAGTTTGAGTAGCACTTGTTGTCTGTACAGTTAAGATTTTTTAGAAGAGAGAGATAATTTTGTTACATAGTTATGGATTCACCTTCCGGGACTACCAACCAAGGGACTCCTTTACCAAGCATGTCTTTTGTGTACCCTCCATATGGGGATGTTGGTCCTCCTCTCATGGCTACATTAAGCCTTCCTGGATTGACTATTGGATTACCTGTTTGGTTATTCTGTAGTCTAGTTATCCCATGTACACTAGTTGCTTCTGATCGTAATCCTTCATCGCAAGAGCATCAACCTCATGTTGATCCCTCCCTTCTTCACCAGATGTGTCTTCTCCCATTTATACCTGTTCGCCTATTGAAAGTTATAGTACTATTAGTCAAGTGGATAAGAAGAATAAGAAAAGGAAGATTAAGAAGAAGAAAAATAAACAAACAACCAAGTCTCAACCAATCACTCCTCCCAGTGTAGAGAGTGTTGATCTGCACACCCAAAGACCGCGTAAACCCAAATTCCCTTGTAGGCTTTGCAAGTGTGATCACCTTATGAAAGATTGTCATGGTCTGTCCCTAGTTTTAGAAGAGTGGTCTAAGGTTTCCTGGAAAGATATGTCATCAGCCTCTGGTCATCATATTGATGATCCCCCCTCAACCAGTGACCCTGTGGTTAAGAGTCGGAAGGGTAAAGTCAGAAATCCTTGCTTGCTTTGTAAGGACATGAACTTTAATTACCTTTCTCCTTTCATGGATGAAGCTTCTAAGTTGTTGGAAGATATTAATTTTTCTCATCAACGGATTCCAACAGGTTATTGTAAGTTGTCTCTTGAACCCCCATTGGTTGATAAAGTGGTCGATCCAGTTCTAACCTCAGTCGATCCCACTCTTCCATTGAAGAGTGAAGTTAAAGTAGTCAATTTAGATTTAGCTGTGGTTGATCCCACTCTTCTTTTGAAGAGTGAAGTTGAAGTGGTCGAGTTGATGTCATCTCCACCCGATCCCACTCTTTCATCAGAGAGTGTTAAGACTAAATTAGTCGTTTTGACCAAATATTCATCTTGTTCTTCTCTTCCAGTAGAGAATGGACTTAAACCTGCTAAAGTTCTTATGCTTTGTTCTGATTGTTCTCGACAAGGGGAAATTTTGTCTATTTGAATAGAACCCTCTCCAAGTAATGAGGTTATTTATTTTGACTAGAGTAACCTAACAGAGTCTTCTCTTCATTTGAGTGTTCCTTTCCAGATAGTTGTGAATTTTACTGCTAGGAGGATACTTCGCAGTATTGTTGATGAAGGGGCTTCTATTAGTATTCTATCCTCAACTGCTTGGGAATATTTAGGCTCTCCTCAGCTTGTGCCATCCACCGATCAGATACTGGCTTTTAATCGAAGAGCTACTGCACCTTTAGGGACCCTTCCTTATTTTCCTATTACATTAGGAGGGAAAAATATCTGCATTGATGTTATGGTGGTCCAAGGTCCTTTAGATTTCAATTTTCTCCTTGGACATGATCATGTTTATGCCATGAAGGCTACTGTGTCCACACTCTTTAGAGTTATGCATTTTCCCCATGATGGGAAGATTGTGACCATTGATCAGCTTTGCTTTGTTACACCTGACCATCGCATTACTACTAGTAATCAGACTGCCCTGAATGTGCCGCATGTTCTTGTGGTTCCTTCCCCTTCTTCTAGTTAGCTTCTTCCCATTGTAATGTCCCCTTTTTGGATTTTTTTTAAAATGCCCAATTTTCCATTTTTTCACAATTTTGACTCTTGACTAGTTTTGATGTCTAGACCTCCAAATTGACCCAAATGCTTCCAAATTTTCTATGAAGGGACATGACTGATAATATAATTTGTTACCACCTAAATTGTACTTAGTGGTTTTTATCAAGTGAGCCCGGTGAACTGGACAGGGTTAACTTGTTCGGGCTTCAAAAAGACCTTTGGAAGTACTTTTGGGAAGTGCTTGTTGTATCATATCACATGTTCATACCCCATGGGGGAATTGTAATAAATGTTCTAGCATGATAGTGTCTGTAAAAGACTCGGTCTCTTAGACTTCATTTGTCAATCCGATCAGCCCAGGGTGTTTTTTCCCTTGGTTATTATTGGTTGTTGAATAAACGATTGATAATTTCTGAGTTTTTCACTCCATACCTCCAAAGTTGGGGTGGTCGGCTTGGCATTTAGGCCTATTGAGGTTATTAGAGTCTATGTGTCAATGTATAAGCATGCTAGACATCATTTTTGAGTCATATGAACATGTCTAAGTCCCCCTAGGTGTTTTTCAATTTTTCAATTTTTTAGTTTTTTTAGTGTTTTTTATTAAAATATAATTTTTCCAAAACTTAGGCTATTTTTTAATAGTTTAATTGGAAAAATTGATTTTGTAATAAAGGTGGGCCAAATAATTGGTTTCAGTCATGTAGGTGCTCATTTTCAAGCTAAGAGCACCATGTAAACCCATGGACCCACTGTTTCCTAGTTTTGAGTGATTTTCCATTCAGAAAGCCCCAAAAATCAATTATTAATGATTTTAATTAATAAATTGATGAATAATGGAGCAAATCCAAAATCATAGATCAGTGGATTCACAGTCGACTTGATTGAAATCAGTCAGATCTGAAGCAGATTTACTGGATCTGACAAATCCTTAACTGAAGGAGGTGATCAAATCAGATCCAGAGTTGATCTTGATCATCCTTTATGGGGAATTTCTCCCTCCCTCTCTCCTCCACACGTTTTTGGCTCATCTGGATGAGTTTTGGTGGATTCTTCAGTCAACAAGTTGAGGCGTTAGTTAGATTAGCCCCTCGATTTACAATTGCACTCAGTGAGAATCAGAGCTGGCTTACCTAGACACAGATCAAGCATTGATGGACTCTCCTTCAACTGATTTGATGTGTCTCCTTGGGATTTGCGCACCCCCTAGGCTGGATCTCCTGTATTTTGTATATATCCAGGCACAACTCCCTCTTCCAAGCTAATAAGAATTGGGATTGAGGTGCTGCTGCTATTGTACTATTTTTATTCTTCATTTGAAATAAAGAAAAGCTTTGGAGGCCAGACGGTGTTGTGCCATTACATGTGTGGATGATTATTGCCATTATTTTACTGAGGTAACCTGTATCTGTTTTCATTTCTTGCTAGTTGCTTGTAGATCTGTGGTTAAGATTGGTAATTAGCTTATTACAATCTTGATAGGAAAGGTGCTGTTCAATAAGTTTATTGACTGTCACTCTCCTTTGATGCATGTTTAGAGATCTAGATTTAGCATGTCCTATAAGCTTATATGCATGTTATCTTGAATCTCTTTGTATGTACTAATCGAATCTCACAAGTTTCTTGGCAAGTTCTTTAATTTCAGTTGAGTTGCAGGTTCATACTTTGGAGAGGATGCTGATCTATTTTTCTTCTTCATTCTCTTGAAAACATTTCAAAGGCATAGTCCCTCGACATTCCACCTGAAAGATCTACTGCGGATCTTCAAGGAAACCAACAATTCTTTCCTCCTCTTTCTCCCTCAAAATCAACACTTTACCCGGTTACTTTGTTCAGTTCATATCTTTGATTTCATTTGGATCTATTTCATCAAAGTAAAATATACATAGATCTGATATTTCATAGCTCACAGTCTAGATATTGCACTCAAAAAAGTTTCATAAGCATTCTAGATCTAGCTTTAGGGAAATCGTCTTGTTGCATGAAATTTAAAGAAAACTTGTAGATCACATGCATTAGATTTCCTTTCACTGTTATAAAATTTAATATTCTGCAATATCAGTGCATATTTTTTGGCTGAACAAACAGCAAGCCAAGATCCCAAGGAAAGCTTGCTTTCCTTGGTTCCTTTTTTGCCTGTTTAGCTAGTTTTAACTTCATTTTTTGTGAGATAAGGTAGGCTGATCCAAAGGTAATCTTAAAGTGATTTTGGGCATTTGTTATTCTAACATGCTCACTTTATTTTAGCAGCTATGACAGAAAATAAAGGAATCTGCTGTCCGAAGTGGCCTCAGGAGCGCTCAAATCCCCCCAGGGGTCTCCCTTTTCACTAAAAACTCAAAATTTTTCCAAAGTTGTAAAATCTTGGTTTCAGCCTGTATAAGGACCAAGAAGTTTCTGATAATTTCAGTTCACCGATTCTGTAACCAATAATAAATAAAATCATTTTTGGAATAGGCTCTTTCGAGCCTATCCCCCATCCCCCCTGGGGGGATTTGCGTCGGTGTCCTTTTCGTCGCTTTCTGCTTATTTATTTTTTAAACTAGTATTGATCTAATATGCAGGGTAGGATAATTTATTTCACTATTAATTCCATATTCCATATTGTACATTTCAAAGTAATCATAATACTTACCCCACGATTTCCCGATTGACCCGAAAGGGGAAAGAGATTCGTGGTAGGATTAATTAAGAAACTAGAATTGTGTATCTGTTTGCTTTTTTCTATTATTTTTTTATCAGAAACTATAAAATTAACCCCTCCTCGATTCCCTGATTGAGATCCACTTGGATCGAAAGAGGTTCCTGGAGGGTTTTCTTTTAAACAAGAACACCCAGTTTAAAACTTATTAAAATTTACAAGACTACAGTGCGTAGGCTATGCATTTGGCTGCAGTTCGTCCGATCAGTCAAGCTGTATCAAAAGCACTTGGGTGACTAGTATAATTAGGATTCACTCTCCCCAACTGACAAACCATCAGGTGAAAATCCAACACCTCGATTGAACCTTTACGGTGGAAAAATACCCAAAGGAAGCGGGAACTTCTGAAAAGTGACCTCGGGGCGCCGATCTCTGTCACACCCTAATGGGCGCGTTATGAACAATAGCCCCAGAGACTCCATTTCAGCCCACATATTCCTTGCGGGTAGCCGTGAAGGTTTAGTTTTGGACATACTCCAAGTACTCTCGGGTATATCTGGAGTCCCCCCTTTGCCTAATTTAATCAACTCATACTTCAAATTTAACTTGAAACATACCAAGATGCAATCGCAAAACATTCACTCCAAGCACATGCAAGCACATTGATCTTATTGATTTGACTCCATTCTAAGGCACTGGTCATTTTTTGCTTTATATATATATATATATATATATATATATTGTGTCTCAGCATTGTGCTTTCATGTGTTTATTTTCGTATCTTGTCATATTTGATTGTCTATAGTTAAATATTCAAACTCCTAAGTAACTGATTCAGTTTAACATCACCACACTAAGTAATCATCCTTAGTAACTTAATAGGGTCTACTCCCCTTGGCTTCGTTAGGAGTTGAGCCTAAAAGGAAGAGTCAAGAACAAGGTGACAGCCTTGACTCGAGACTTGCCCGCAAGGACACACCGAGTGGCTTGAATATTTCTGCCACGTGACCCAGGTGTGTGAAAGGCGGCAACACTTTTTGGCGTTGTTGTCGGGGATAAATCTTTTTATTCCCGAGTACGACTTAGTTTAAATTTTTTCTAAACAACTAAAAAGATAAAAACTTTTGATTGATCTAGCCTTTAAAAAACATAAAAATTAAAACTCGATCCATCTGGTGACTCCACTGTCTAACATCCGTTCAAGAATTTCTACCCGAAGAAACCACTGACAATTATTCAATCCTCTCCCTGATCCCGAAAGGTTTATTAGGGAAATATTGAATAGGAAGACTTCTCGTAGAAACCTTGAAGATTTAGGAGACCAATCCCTCTCAGATATCCATCACATATTTGTAGAGAGTCATGTTCACCAATCTCAAGAAATGATGGAATTATTCAAGCCCCTTGACTTTTCTCAGATAGCAGGTGCTCCCCATGCCATTCCAAAAGATGCTATCAAGAAGCTCCCCATATTTCAGGGCAATAATTCCATCACTGCCAAGTCTCACCTTCAAAAGTTTGAAAAGCACCTGGTCAATTATTGCAATGATGCTGCCCATGACCATGACGATGTCAAAATGACGCTCTTTACTTTATCCTTGGAAGATGATGCTGAAGAATGGTACTTTGACCTAGATGATGATTCATATAAAACTCTTAGTGAATTCCTAGAGGGTTTTAAGAAGAAATGGGGGGAAAAGAAAGAACCAAGACATCTGCTTGCTGCCCTCCATAACATAAGGAAGATGGAGAATGAAACCATTGATGATTTTAATACTAAGTTCAGGCATGTGGTTGCGGAATTCCCTAGATAAATCAAGACAAGGGATGCCTCCATCCTCATATCTTATATCGAAGCTTTCACTGGTGATTTGAGGTACTAGTTAAGGGACAAAGAGCCGGCTGATCTAAAAACTGCTTAGGAATTGGCCGAGAAAATAGAAAAGAATATGCAGTCTTCAGGCAAATCCAACATTCTAGGTTACAGTAGGGGAAACACTTCATACAACGAAGAAAAGGGAAAAGCCTTTGAATCAGAAGAAAAGGAAGCCTCTAAAGATCCCATGGAAAAGGTAACAGACATGATAAAAGACTTGGTTACTAGTCAAAACCAACTTATGGCGGATCAGTCTGCACAATTGAATCTTATGCACAATAGAATAATCACAATGGAAAGAAATAATGGACCTAGGAACTTTCAGCCTAGGCAGAATCAGATGTATCAAAAGAAGTTTCCTCAACAAGAGCCTAGGATTCCAAACCAGTTAGACTCAGCTAACATGGTAGAAGAAGTAATTCCATGGTGTAGACCTTGTGAACAATTCCACCAAGAAAGCACTTGTTATGTTGCAAATCAAGTCATAGAACATGGACTTCTCAAGGTCAGTAATCAGGAAACAAATGCAAGCGAGCCTGATCATATATACATGGTAGGACAGGCCTACCCTTTGTCACCATCTAAACAGTACAAGCCTGAGGATGAAACCATTGCAGAATCTTATAGTGAAACTTATGATGAAAACTGTAATATACATGATGGGACTCCTATGTGTTCTCCATATAATGATGACAGTCTGGAAGGCTTACTACCTTGTGGCCTTTTCTCTGAAGAAGATGAGTATGAAAATGAGGACAAGTATAGCTTGGAGCATGATACAAGTGACGAAGACTCCCTTATCCCCGACAAAGATATTGACACTACTACATTTCAATCCAAAATTCGACGGTTTTTTCCGACGGCACATGGATTTCTCTTTTTAAACTTACAAAAAATTACAAAGATACATTTTTTTTTATAAATATGGCCACAAGCATCGGTTAAGCGACGGCTAGTCAAAAAAGGTCTGATAACCGTCGCTTAACCGACGACGCGTTAGTAAAAAAAAAGCTCATTAAACACAAACAAATAAAACCGCCCAAAATTCACATAGGGCGCGGAACCTAAGTCATTATTTTCCCACACCGGGGAGGGAAAGTCCAGGTCCTACCTCCAAATTGCTTCGCCTTGCATGAATGAGTGAGGATACCGTGAGAAGGCTGTCTGTTTGGCCTACCTAATGGAAACACAGATCGTACAGCTTAACTCACTGCAGAGCCAGGGGTCATATAGATCCATAGCTTTCCCCACACATATTGATATTGTATGCACAGTTTGCTCAAATTAACCTCGAGCGAATTGCAATTTCCAGGATAGAATGTCTTACGCATACCTTTTCAAATACATTGTCATAGGAGACACTGGTAGGCATCTTGATCTGTATACATTCATTCTATTCTATGTGTATCCATGGAAAATTGAATTGCACTTTCACTAGAATGAATGAAACGATAAATGTTTTGGTGTTTGGCAGGAGTGGGGAAGTCATGCCTATTGCTGCAATTCACAGACAAGAGGTTCCAACCAGTGCATGACTTGAAAATCGGGGTGGAATTTGGGGCACGCATGATCACCATTGGCAACAAGCCCATTAAACTTCAGATCTGGGATACGGTAACACCCTATCAATTTCTCATTGGTTTCTTTTTACTTTTCATCTCGTGTATATGCTACCCCTCGCAGAATTCATCCTAAAATTGTAACTGGCACAGACCCATTTACACTCGGATAGGATATGTACCGAACCCATCTTGATATGTTGGCGAGTGTGTTTGCTCAGACTTTTCAGAATACAAGCAGCCAGGGACTGAAGGTAAGCTATGTCTCAGCCATGATTTAGAAATCCTATATAGATCTTTTTGCCTGAAAGTTGAATAAGCATTTTCTCTCCATGTTCTTGTCTCAGGTGGCCATGTGCAGTGCTTATGTTCGGATAGTTAATACATGTCCACCACATATCTGGAACTTAGACATGCTTGTTGACCTTTTGCACTACCCTGGACCTTGTTTCCATCTTGTGAATTGTATTCAAGTCGCTGTGGAAATATTGGGTCCTCAGGCTGTAAGAGGTCAAGTTGAAACAGATGGTGCCAAAGAAGCCGAGCCATCCTTGAGTGACTTGGCAGCAGAAAGGGTCTCTCCTGTCAGGAAGAAAAGGGTCAGCAAAGATGGTATAAATATACAGATCAAACGTCTAAAGACATTTGATGAAGGATTCTTGAGAATGGACAGAGACACGCATGTTATGGCTTGGCCTTCAAGTGGGTCAGACATAAATTTGAATGAACAGAATGCAGAACATAGCTCCAAATATGATTTGTTACAATGCAGCTTATTTTCATGAACTAGTTCTGAAGCTTGTCAATTCCTTAGATCCAAACAATGTTTATTCAGATTCAATGAAAGAACGCGCCTTAACTGCTCTGAGTATGCTCTGCCAAGTATTTTCTAAATATCCAAAGAGCTTATGTTATATTCACATATCTCGGCAACTTATGGCATCGATGTCATGGATGTCTATAAAGGTTCTTGTTTTTAGACTCAAATGTCTTTCATAGGTTGTGGTTTGTTTGTAACTTTGTATAACAATCAATTTTCTTTTCATTTTGCTTTCTAGTTTTAATTTTCTATTTTTGATTCCAGGGCCAGGCAGGAACTCTTACAATCTTTCAGCTATCCATATATCTGGATGCAGTGGATAGGATATTTCTTTTAAAAAGTAAGTTTTAAAGTGAAAATAGTTTGGTGGTTCCAAATTTAAGATCAAACAAGAAAGCAGGGCCTACCTCTGAAGTTGTTTATTTTTTCAAATTGATTCTCCTGAATGGTTTTTTGATTTGTTGCAGATGTAAAGTTACAAGTCTTATTCTGTTAATAATTTGAATTAGTATGTACTGAATGTAGGTTTTCTTCCTGGAGAAATGAGGCTTATAACCAATATATGTGCTGATCCAAGCAGCAAATAACAATTTGAGAACACAGAAACCCTTTTTTCAATTTTAAAACTTCAATGGTTGTTTCTTAATATTGATAGCCAATCTGATATCATCAGGAAGTCAAAGTGCAAAGTTATCAGTATGTTGTCTAAGATAGGGATCAAAGCAATGAGTGAAAACATTCTCGAGGTTTTGGACCTAGCATTGCAAGATCAGAGTGCTGATGTCCGAGCTGAAGCTGTTGCATCTATGCCTATTCTTGCATTCAATCCTAGCTATGATATTATTGCATCCATGTGTAAAAGATTGGAGTAGGTGATACTTAAAATACAGTTAGGCATTATTAACCTCAATCCAACTTTCGTACTTATCAGTTACTGATACTGGTTTTCTGATATTTCAGGGTCTTGGTTCAAGACAAATCTAACAAAGTTCATGAAATTGTAGCTCATGATATTGGATACATCGCATGTATCTCTGCTATTCTTTTAGAAACCAATTATGTAACTGGCTGTCTGTGTCAACTCCACCAAAATGTTGGTTCAGCAGTGAATTTGGGAAACATAGATATTCTTAAATCTGGATTCTTTTTGCCCTTGGAAGTTTTTAATCTTCTTATTGAAACATGAGCGTATGATTCTTTTATATATCATTATTTAAATTACATATAACTAATTTTTGGATTCCAATAATTATATACAGGCGTATCGTGATAAAATTACTCATGACTTATTTTGCAGCGGCAACACAGCAAAGAGGTACATGATACAAACTGACATTAAAATATTTACATCTTGACTGTATTATTTGTTTAGCCAATTGTGACATGGGCTGTTATTGCTGAGGTTGCACAGGCTTTAGATCTCATGGTAAGGATGCTAGGATTCATTGAGGAAGATAAACAAAGGATAGGTCATGCACAACAAGTTTCTAGTAAAGGTGTTGTTTGAGGTGTTCTGGGCTTACCAGGATGCCTTGTTGGTGGCATCATGGGAAGAAGCCCATCTGAAGCTTCACCTCCTGTACCATCTGAGAACCAGGTATCTGTCAATACTGGGGAAATGGGGACTCCTGCCATGACAATGATTTTCTAGAGATGCTAGTAGTCAGTCACTAAACTAAAGGACAATAGTTTGAGAGTGACAAGGCAGTAGATGCTACCATATTTATGTGTATTTTCCTCTATTTTTTGCATGTAGAAGTCTGAGAGTTAGTCTTTGTGTTTTTCCTTTGCAATGAAAAAGTATTTTATTGTCTCCTATACTGCATTTTGCATTTCATATGGCTGATATATAGAGCTGGTGTGAATTTCAGTCCTTTTCAGATCTTTGGATTGATTTTCTACTCAAGGAATCACAAGAGAGAGAAAGAAGAGAGAATGCTGAAGAACAAGCTAAAGCAGGCATCTCCAGGCAGGATAGAGAGCTTACATCTACTGATTCAAGAGGCATGCCTGCTTCAGATACCCTTGCAAGTGCTGTTAGAGGGGATGCTGCCTTAAAATATCCCCTAGGCACACAACAAACAGTACACTCAACTGATCGCTTGTCAAACTTTCCAACAATGTACTCATTTGTGGAGCAGAATCCAAGGACACACACTTCAAGAGGTTAGTGGGCTAATCCTGTTGATACAGAATTTTCAACAGTTCCTCTAAATTCTGCTGTTTTACCTACTTCTGCAAGCAATAATCAACATTCAAGGATAATACCAAGGCCCTGAACTTGTCAGTGTATTATAATGGTAAAGGAATTCTTGTACAAGGTGGTTATTATCATGCTGTATGATGTCTGATTTGTGAAGTTAATTCTGAAGTTCAAATTAGTCATTTGATCAAGCTGGGAATGTAAGATGTTGCTAAAAGTTGTCACTTTGCACCATCCAACGATCAAATGTACTCTGGGAAAATATTCATTGTAATTTTTTTCCAAAATTAGCAGTAGTGCTCATGGGGAAATAATTATCGATACAGAAGTGATTCTTTTGGGCAGTGTTAAGTGGAGAAATTAAAATTTTCGAGGGGTTTAGTGAACACTGGCTTTGATTTTTGTGTCTATTGTAATCAATTTTTTTTATTGGATTCTATCTCAAAGAAGTGAGAAAATGTATTTTTTCTTATTAACCAATGCTCCACGACTGTGTCTCTGTTCTTTGAGGCAATATGGAAGAGTTAGTGCATAACTCTTTATTCGAATCATGGTAAGGCCAAGGTGTTGATCTTATTCTTTTCTGGTGGTGCAACCTTCAAGATAATAGATATGCTCAAAGAAGAAAGATTGCCTTTTTTTCTTTGCCCGTTGTTAAGGCAAAGATTTGAGGTTCTAGTGTACAATGAGCTGCCGCAAGTGACACAAGGCGCTGTTGCACTGTTTGACATGACGTGAACAAACAGAAGTCTAGCTACCAAAATATAAAAGCAACCCCACCAATCTGGTCTGGATAATAGAAATAAATGAGCACGTGCAACCTCTATAAACTGAAAAATTTCCACGGTTGACTTTCCATAACATGACTTCCCAATATCAAGTATAGGAACGAAGCATGTGCATCTGTAGTTCATAATAAGCATAATTTAACATTTTGTTACTCCACAACATTATAGAATTGTTGTAAGTTCATTGATTGCTAATTGTGTTGGAAATGGTGGGGGATTATTCTACGATTCTAATTGCAATAAGGGTCTCCTTGGACACTCATCAAGAACATGTCAAGAAAATATGGAACTAGAAGCCAAGGCCAAAATGCAATGAGATGTCCCAAGCTAAAATTGACCCAAAATTTTCCAACAATCTAAGTTTAGTTGAAGATTTGTCAAACACTAGTGGACACTACTACCTTAAGCTCAAGTCTGATTTCGGATGATTGTAATGCTCTATGAGAACTCCCTGATTGAGACCATTTTAACAAATACTTCAACATAGACTGCTGTAGCTTGCTGTGCATAATTCTAATTATGGAGTTTTGTCAAACACTTAGAATGCTCATTGCTGTAGGTGTCCTGTGGATGTTTTAACTTTTAAGCCTTGGATCTGATTTATGGGCTTAACATTGCATCCTTATGAAAACATGTATGATTTTTACCATTTATAACTTGAGATCTTAATGATAACATTAGATGAGCAAACCATATGCATTACAAAATTTAAAGAAAGAAACTTCAGATCTGATTATTTATTCAATGAATGAAAACATGTCTGGGAAGTGATGAAATGGATTCCTTTTGACTGGTTGGCTCCACAAACAAGAAATATAGACTTTAATAGACTGCTGTGACCTCAGGGAAGCTTCATGACCCCTTTCAAGTTAGCCTTGTACAGGAAGTCAAATTACTACTGCTCGCTACAGGACATAAGTGCGTTGAATATGCTGCTACTGGAAAGTGCTTTTGAGCAATAGAGATAGTCTGCTACAGGACTGATTCGATTTGCAGTAAATAAAGTCTGATATTCTCATCAAAATGATTTTGATTTACTCTGAGATGCTTGATGCAGCCACTTCCACTCTGATGGAACCACTCCCACCCTGATGGAACCACTTGTAGTCGCAGCACACCTGAAACAGTGAAGAAAACATTACAGGAAATAAACAGACATATGGAACTAAAATCGGGAGCCACTTGGAACATGCATCTCTTCTTTTATTAAGAATTTACTGAGGATTAAAACCCAGAGCCCCCCATTACAGACTCCATCCCTTACCACAGGATGCACAGGCCCTTTTATTTAAATATAGAACCAACGGGCACGTAGGCCTCTTTATTATTAACTCTAAATAACTGTCTCGAAAACCAGTAGCCAAGCTGTTCGCTCCAACGCAGCTCTCAGACCTTCCAAACAGAGAAAAAATCCAACCCCAAAAAATCGATCCCCCTCTCTATAGTAGAAAACCCCCTTTTATCCAGCATATGCTCGCCATGCGTCATTCCCAGAGCCCTGGCAGCATGCAGATCGGATCCCTTAGATTACGGATCCTGTATCCCGCGCCAATTTTTCATGCTCTGCATCATCCTCCTCATCTTTTAAAGTTTCAGAACCTCCTGGTTCTTACTTGTTGGGTGACCTGTCTTGGCTGTGTTTAAACAGTTTTGATTCGGTGATCCAGGAATTGTAAGAATCGGGCAGTACTTCCCACTTCACTAGGTATAATTTATACGCTTGGGAGTGCGTTCCAGATAGTGTTGTGTCTATGACATGCTCAATTTGCTCACGCTTCTTCTTGGGCAAATGTCTGACCCAATTCTCTGCCTTTTCTTGGGAATCTTCAGCCATCTGCCTTGTGATGGTTTCTTCTCCAGCTTCCGTAGGCAATGAGTATAGGTCAGCCACATTGAAGACAGGGCTGATGTCTAATTCCTCGGGCAAATCAAGGAGGTAGGCATTGTCATTAATCCTGCTCTTGATTTTACACGGACCAAATTTCCTCGGTTTCAGTTTGTTGTAAGTCCCTCTCGGATATATTTTCTTGCTCAAGTGTACCATGACCATCTCCCCATCCTGAAAGACCTTTCTTCTCCTATGGCGATCAGCTTCTTCCTTGTATCGACCTGTCATTGATATTAATTTCTGCTCCACTTCTTGATGTATCTCTCGAATATTCTCTATAAAATCCGTAGCCTCGCTACTAACATTGGGATGTGTAGGCAATTCTGCTAGTTCCACAACCCCTTTAGGATTGGCTCCATAGACAATTTGAAACGCTGGTTTACTAGTTGATCTGTTGATGCTGGAATTATAAGCAAACTCTGCTTGCGGTATGACTAGGTCCCATTGGCGAGGGTTGCCACCAATTAAACAACGTAACAGATTTCCCAAACTCCTATTCACTACTTCGGTTTGGCCGTCCATTTGGGGATGATATGCTGAACTGAATTGTAGCGTACTATCCAGTTTTTTCCACAAAACTCTCCAAAAGTGGTCTAGGAACCTTGTGTCTCGGTCACTTGTAATAGTTTTTGGAAGTCCATGCAAGCGAACTACTTCCTTAAAGAACAGTTGGGCTATTTGACTAGCATCATTTGTTTTCTTACAAGGGAGGAAATGAGCCATTTTGGAAAATCTGTCCACCACTACGAACACAGAATCATGCCCCCTTTGAGTTCGTGGCAATTCCAAAACAAAATCCATGGAAATATCAGTCCATGGTTCCTTGGGAACCGGTAAAGGCATGTACAATCCCATATTCTACCGTCCCCCTTTCGCTGTTTGACAAATCCTACAAGCAGCCACCATCCTGTTAACATCTCTTCTCATATTTGGCCAAAAGAACTTTCCATTGACTAGTTCATAAGTCTTGTCCCTTCTGAAGTGTCTAGCCAGCCCATTGGAATGCATTTCTCTTATAAGTTTGTCGCGTCTAGAACCACTGGGAATGCACAATAGGGAGCCTTTGAATAAGAAGCAATCCAGTAAACATAAATCTGCAATTGAAGACATATCAGTCGGATCCTGCCCACTCAGGATCATCAGAATTTTGGCAAAGTAAGGGTCTTCTGTGTACTCAGTTTTCATTTCTTCAAACCCAACTAGCACATTGCTCATCACTACAAGCAGATGTTTCCTCCTACTCAAAGCATCTGCTACCACATTAGTTTTTCCACTCCTATGTTGCACAACAAAGGTATACGCCTGCAAAAAGGAAGCCCATTTAGCATGCTTGTGGGAGAGCTTATTCTGGGAGTTGATGTATTTCAAAGCTTGATTATCAGTCATCAGAATGAACTCTCTGTGCAGGAGGTAATGCCTCCAATATTTCAAGGCTTGAACAGCTGCGTAGAATTGTTTATCGTAGGTGCTGTACTTTTGTTTAGCTTCATTCAACTTCTCGCTAAAAAACGCTATGGGTCGTCCTTCTTGACTTAAAACCCCCCCAATGGCCAGCCCGGAAGCATCACATTCGACTGTAAAAAGTTTGTTGAAGTCTGGTAGGGTAAGGATAGGAGCCTCCGTAATCCTTTTCTTGAGTTGGTCAAAGCTGAAGGCTGCAGCCTTGGTCCAATTAAACATCTTTCCCCTGGTGCAGTCAGTCAAGGGAGCGCTTATGCCACTGAAATTCCTAATGATTTTTTTGTAAAAGTTTACCAACCCGTGGAAACTCTTCACTTCTGTAATACTCTAAGGAGCAGGCCACTAAAGGATGGCCTTGATTTTTTCTGGATCCATGCTCAACCCCTTTGTTGAAACTACACTCCCCAAAAAGACTAACTTATCTTTGCAGAATTTACTCTTTTCAAGGTTGATAAACAATCTCTCCATTTGCAGGATGTCAAGTACTACCTTTAGATGCTTCACATGTTCTTCCATGGTTTTACTAAAAATTAAAATGTCATCAAAATAGATTATAATAAATTTTCCAATTTGGGTTCTAAATACCTGATTCATCGTTCGCATGAAGGTATCAGGGGCATTGGACAGACCAAATGGCATCACCATCCATTCATATAACCCGTCCTTTGTTTTGAAACCTGTCTTCCACTCATCGCCTTCCCTAATTATGATTTGGTGATAACCACTCCTGAGGTCAATTTTGGAGAAAATTCTTGCTCCGGACAAGCAATCTAGCAGATCATCCATTCTGGGCAGTGGATACCTATACTTCACTGTTATTTTGTTAATGGCTCGAGAATCCATGCACAACCTCCATGTCTTCCCTCCCTTCTTGGGAGAGAGCAGGGCGGGAGTAGCACAAGGACTCATGCTCTCTCTTATGAACCCCTTCTCTATCAGTTCTATTATCTGTCTCCTCATCTCCTCATTTTCGAATGGAGACAGCCTATACGCTGCTTGGTTCGGAAGCTTCACGCCTGGAATTAAATCAATTTGATGAGTGATTCCTCTTGTGGGAGGGAGACCTGCCGGTAAGTCTGTCGGTGTCAAATCAGGGTATTTCTGCAATAATGTCTGCACTTCTAGGGGGGTTGATTACTGCTGCCATTGTTTTTGTTCTCGGGGATACAATAGATAGCAAACATCCTTCCTAGTTTCCTTGGAAAATTTTTTCCAGCCCATGGTGCTCAAGGATAGGGCCGTTAGTTCAGCAGAACCCTCCTCTTTGAATGGCTTCAAGATATGCCGCCGACCCTCATGCCTAATCTCATATGTATTTTCTCTGCCCTGGTGAACGATATTCCTGTCATATTGCCACAGTATTCCTAAAAGCACATGGCAAGCATCCATCGGGACTACATCACACCACACCTTGTCCTCATAGGGACCAATTTTGAAATCAACTAAACAGCTTTGGTTTACAAGTATGCTATGATCCTTTTTTAGCCAAGAAATATTGTATGGGTGAGATTTAGGAATGCAGGACAGTTGTAATTTTTGAACCATTTCTGTACTTACCAGATTGTCGGTCGACCCCCCATCTATGATGACCTTGCAGACCTTATCCTTGCACTTGCACTTGGTGCGAAACACACTCTTCCTTTTCCAATCTGCTTCAGGGGTGACTTTGTTACTAGATATCAAGGTCCTCCTTAACATTAGATTCTCACCCCTCTCTGCTTCAACTTCTTCTGGGTAAGATTCCTCTTCCCCCTCTTCTCGAACCATCATCACTCTTTTTGGGTTCTGTGGGCACTCTACTGCTTTATGAGGTTCGCTGCAAATGAAACACTTCAGGGGTCGCCAATTCCCTGGAAAAGGTCTTCCTCTTCCCCTATTCCTGAAGCTCACCTTACTTTGGGAATCCGACTTCTGTTCCATACTGGAGTCGGCTTCACTAGTAGATCTTGAATAGTTTCCCCTACCCCTGTTTAAGCTGCTACTGCCTCACTGGAATGCTGCCTTGCCCCGCCGATTCAACTTCTCTTCAGCCTTTAATGCCAATTGATATGCTTCATCGACTGAATTCACTTTGAGTAGGGCTAACTCATCTTGGAGATGATACTGGAGGCCATTGACATATCTGGCGGCTGCCTGCTCATCATCTTCTTGCAGCCCCGTTCTAATTTGCAATTTCAAAAATTCTTCTGTAAAAGCCGATATAGACAATTCCTTTTGCCTTAAATTCTGGTATTCTTTGAAGAGTCTTTGTTGATAATCTGAGGGCATAAATTTAACATTGAGACGCTTCAGCATCTTCAGCCATGACTTGATCTTCTCTTTCCCTTGTCTCTTCCTAGCATTCTGGAGGTTCTCCCACCACAGAGCTGCATGTGACTTCATCCTGGATGCAGTGATTTTGGTCCTCCTTGGATCCATCTCTTCGATCCCTTCCATGTCAAAATATTTCTCCAGCTCTTGAATCCAATCCATGAACAAGTCTAGATTCAATTCACCCTTGAAATCTGGGACTTCAACCTTTACCCTTGTCCCTTTCTTGGTTATTGCTTCAATCAATCTCTCCATTGGGTTTACAGTTCTGGGCCACTCACGAGGAACCTCTAGTTCCTCCTCGGATTCTTCTGGGGGAAATCTGGACTCGATAGTCTCTAATCTTCAGAGTAGTTCTTCCTCAATGGGTTCTCTCCGCCTGGCATTTCTCCTGCCTCTTCTACCCCAATTAAGACGGAATCCTCTCTGAGACATCGTGTGCTCTGATACCAATCTGATGCAGCCACTTCCACTCAGATGGAACCACTCCCACCCTGATGGAACCACTTGTAGCCGCAGCACACCTGAAACACTGAAGAAAACGTTACAGGAAATAAACAGACATATGGAACTGAAATCGGGAGCCACTTGGAACCGGCATCTCTTCTTTTATTAATAATTTACTGAGGATTAAAACCCAGAGCCCCCCATTACAGACGCCATCCCTTACCACAGGATGCAAAGGCCCTTTTATTTAAATATAGAACCAACGGGCACGCAGGCCTCTTTATTATTAACTCTAAATAATTGTCTCGAAAACCAGTAGCCAAGCTGTTCGCTCCAACACAGCTCTCAGACCTTCCAAACAGAGAAAAACTCCAACCCCAAAAAATCGAGCCCCCTCTCTACAGTAGAAAACCCCTTTTTATCCAGCATATGCTCGCCACGCATCATTCCCAGAGCCCTGGCAGCATGCAGATCGGATCCCTCAGATTACGGATCCTGTATCCCGCATCAATGCTGTAGCCAGAATAGTGGCGTTAGCCATAGTGATTGTAGAAGTCCAGGTTGAGCCTGTCACTGTGTCCATGAAGAGCAGCAATGGCTACCGCAGATTTTGGCATTGTAAAACAGGGGAGATAGAGACCTTACTTCTTTTATTAAGTTCCCATTTAAATATGTCCAATTTATTTATTAGTACTGTTAGTCATTCCATGGTCAGAGTAGTTAAATCTCTAAATTTGTGCAGTAGCAGACAAAAGCACAGGATAGTTAATAATATAAAACTGAAGTCCACAAAAATTCATTGCAATGGGAGAGATGTTTTGTTTATTCTATAAAGAAAGACATTATCAACATAAGGTGTTATGAAGATAAGTAAGAGATCTAGTGTGCAATTCAGTAATCAGCAGCTTGAAAGAAGTCACCTCTGTTTTCTAATTACCAATTACCTAGAGGATTAAAAAGACACTCCTTGTCCTATTGGCTATCACATTACTAGACTCATAGAGATAGTAGTTATCTTTTGTAATCAGCCTCACTCTGTGTATTGAATTTCATGTGTATGGGAAAATTCTCTATGAGCACTATATAGGTGTATGGGTTTTCAGTTTCAATGTCATAAACTTCCCCGAAGCCCAAAACTGTAATATCTTTTGTAGATGAGATTGGATTTCATCTTTATTGAGAATTGTGATATAAGCCTCAATGTGATAAAGGAGTAAAGAAAGAGCCTCATTGTCTAGGTCCTTTGAATTGATATGAAACTGCATATCATTGATGAAATCGAACACAGTTAAACTCAATATAAAATTGTGCTTTATCATGAACATAACAAAATACAGACCCCCGATATTCATATGAAGCAAAGTTAAACAGAGCAAAATACAGAATTAACAAACACACAGGAATTCCACCAATTAAATTGACCAAGTTGCAGCAATTTCAAATGTGAAGCATCCGTTCTAGAGAATATATCTTGGATAGAGACTAACATTTAATGGGAAAGTTAACCCTATGGTGCCTTGGAGAATAAAAAAGTAATTTCTATTACCATCTTTGTTTTGAGGATTGCTGTAGATCCTTGCAAACATCGACCCCAGCATAGGTACAAGCCTCAATGTGATAAAGGATTAAAGCAAGAGCTTCGTTGTCTAGCTCCTTTGGATTGATACCAAGCTGCAAAACATTGATGAAATAGAATGCAGTTCTTGGATAGAGACTAACATTCAATGGGAAATTTAACCCTATAGTACCTTGGAGAATAAAAAAGTAATTTCTATTACCGTCTTTGTTTTGAGGATTGTTGTAGATCCTTGCAAACATCTCGACCCCAACATATGTACAAGCCTCAATGTGATAAAGGATTAAAGCAAGAGCTTCGTTGTCTAGCACATTTGGATCGACACCAAGCTGCAAAATAATATAAACTTGTGCTTTTAACAAAATAGAGCAAAACAAGAGCCCCAAATATTAATCTGAAACAAAAATAAACAGAGCAAAATACAGACCCCCAGGTATGAATATGAAGAAAAGCTAAACAGGTGGTCCAGTATCCATCATTGTCTAACCTGGCATAGTCTATTAATAAGGAAAACAACATCATTGGCAAACACACAGGAATTTTACTGATTAAATTAACCAAGTTACAACAATTTCAAATGTGAAGCATCCCTTCTAGAGTATATCTTGGATAGAGACTACATGATATATATTTGCCTTGTGGATAGTTGTATGATGGCTGTAATCTTTTCGTTGCTATATAAATGATTGTCCACACTTTTTAGTTTAATCAGACTAACAGCCAAGGGCCATTAGCCGTGTTGTGATTATGATAATCAACACATTTTGAATCTTGCCAGAAGAAGTTAGCTTTTCCAGGTTCTTGCAAACTAAAAAGATTCTTAGATCAGGTGCAACAACTGTAGATACTCTCCACCTTCTGACGCAATATATAAATCCCAGTTTGTATTATTTCATGCTCAAGCAATACAGACAAAGAACCAACTGTTTTCTTTACAATTTGCAGGCACTGCCATTCATATTTATGTCAAGATCTTTGATGGTTAGTGTGTGATGTGTAGCTCTTGTTTTATGTTTCCGAAGAGTAATATCTTTCTCCTCTGTAGTTCGATCCATCAGTTAATTTTTCTTGTTGTCTTGACTTTAACATTTCATCGATTTTCCATGTGGAACATTTACTACATTTTCTCTTGGAAATTATTTTTGAACACAGGTAGGTCCACACCAACTGATTAGTTTTCTAAAAAACTTTTGATTTTAGCCTTAAAGTGAATCCCAATCATTGGAGACAGTTTGCACATGGATATCTTTTGCAGAATTTGTTCATCCATGATTCTAGTAGCTTGAAAGCCAGAAATAATTTATCTTTTATATTTGCACGATGATTTACTGTACATTGAACTTCACGAAATTTGTTACAATAAGACGATCTTCTTTTGCAAGCCTAAATTCGCAGAGCACATTGTGGGGTCCAGATAGTTCAAATTCAACAGCTCTCAATTCACTTGAACTTCAAAGCAAGGCATCAGTCAGAAGGCAGGTATATTTCAGAATTCTTATGAAAACATCATCTTTTAATCTGTTCTGTTAGATTCTTATCTTCGATGATGGGGTTCCTGCTGGGTTCTTGCAAGAGTTGGTGGGTGTACTGGCAGCTGTCCTCTGGTAAGAAGCTATTGATTCACTGGTTGCATGTTTAGATTCCATGATAGGGATGTTAATAATTTAATTCATTAAAGGTACTTGCAGTATTATTGGGAAGCTCCATTTTTCCTATTGGTGCTACTACTGAATTGGTTAGTGCCGCTGAAACGACTGCTTCTTCAATGGCTTATTCAAATAGTTCCATTGACTGATGATGCAAATAGGATGGAACTGATCCTACAAATAGGATTGAACAAAATTTTACATTTGTATTTTTTTTTTAAAACAGTTGTATCCGTCTGAGTTCTAAATCATCACTGATTTCTAAATTTACATGTTTGTACTGTGTGCATATTGCCATAAATCTCCCGCATATGCATAGACCTTGAAACTGGTTTCTGTGCTGTTTCTGTTCCTTGTTTTAGATATTTTGTAATGGCTTGCAATTTCACTAATCCATCCATGGAAAACACTGAATTTTCTCATGCATTATTTGTTTATTGTTTGGCCCTAACATGTAAAAGTTTGGAATTTTACCTGAGACATGCAGCTGCAGTGCGGAAAGAGATACAGAGTGAGACTGATAGGGTAGCTGGACATACAAAGAAGATTTCCCCTTCACCAATTCATCTTAGCATATATTCTCCACATGGTAGGCATCTCTGGTTCATATTCAAAATTCCACTATAATATTTGTCTTTAATCTTATTGCTTTGGTTTACTGAATATGCTTGAAGGTATTTCAAAGTTTATGCAATCTAATCTTTGATATTCTTTTTGTTCATATACAGAATATTAGTGGACTTTGATTCTGAGCTTGTTATCTGTGGCCAGCACCTTCAATTTCTTTTCCACTTTTACTTCATCTGTTATTTGTGTTTTATTAATCCATTAACCCTAAACCCTAACACTTATAAGCAAGTTGAAGTTGAAGCTTTGTTGCAGAATTTCTGGGAATGATGCATGGCAACTAGTTTTTTAGACCAAGATGACTGCCTGTGTTGTTTCTTTCTTTTTTGAACTTGTCACCTTTGCCCCACTTGTCCTTCAGTTTATTTCATTTGTCCTAGGTTAAGAACTAGCCTATCAGTTAAGCACACAAAGTTGCGAATTTGATATGAACAATACACACCATACAAATTTCTGAGGAAAATAATGGTTGTCCACCTTCATTTCTTTCTCTTTCGAACTTTGATCAGCTGTTACCACTCATCCTTTGGACTTGTTCTATAGAGTTTTATTAGGGTTTTCAAAAGATTGCGCAACTAAAGCTTATTTAGAGGATATATATATATATATATATATATACATATTTTAAATGCTTCTTATATTACATTAATCAAGATACATGGACACCAAATTTGGTACATTGACAGGCCACAGAGGTCAGATCGAAGATTCTTGCAACATAGTTCATTTTTTTCCAAATGCAACACCTTTCCAATGTAGAGGAGAAACAAGGTTCTTAGCAACAACCCATCCTCAAAAGGTTTTGGAAACTTCACAAATCTAAAATATATGCTTAACCATTTGAGACTTGTGACAAACTTGACAACACTCGGTTGTAATCCTAGTGCGATGCAATTGATCCTTTACCACTAGATTGGTTTGGAGAATCAACCACCTAAGTATTTGAGTATTAAAGTCTTCAAAGAAGAAAGAGGCCCGCTGGTAAATTTACATGTTTGTACTGTGTGCATATTGCCATAAATCCACTTCCTATTAATATGATTTACCGTTGAGCAAGTTGGTTGGGTTTTGTTGTATGGTTCCTTGGTGTAGTCGTCCATAGATGGCTTTCCATATGACCATCTCCAAACCTTCTAAATGGATCTATGAATATCAAAGATGGATTTCCAATATATGACCGTCTCCAAACCTTCTGAATGGATCTATGAATATCAAATATGGCTTTCCAATATATGACGGTCTCCAAAATTTTACATTTGTATTTTTTTTTAAAAACAGTTGTATCCGTCGGATAAGCGACGGACCTAGCTGTCAGATAAGCGACGGTTGCAGATGTCGGTTAAGCGACGGAAATGGTTTGCCGGTGTCGAATAAGCGACGGATTTAGATGTCGGTTAAGTGACGGAAATGGCCTGCAGCTGTTGGTTAAGCGACGGGTTTCACTGTCCTATAGGTGTCGATTAATATGAATTAGATGTCGGATAACCGACGGTGTACATTTAACTGACGGTAACTTAAGTGTCGCTTAACCGACGGATTAAACAAATGTCGGATAACCGACGACAAGTTTCCGACACTTAAAAAAAAATCAAAGTGTCGTACATGCTACAGGGAAGTGTCGGAAATACGACAATACGGCCGTCGGATTTTTGGCCGAAATGTAGTAGTGTGATGAGGAGTCCTGGACATTCATGGAAAATCCAGTCTGTGACATGAATAAAGAGGAAAATAATGAACCGAAAACTTTTGATGGTTTTGTTGATTTTTCTGTCTATGGCATATCTAAAGGAGAAAACATGGACAATGTGGCCTTGGGAAACTTCAATATGAAAAAGGAGCATGCAGTTTATCCACATGATCAGTCTGAGCCATATATCAGTATCAATAATGAAGACAAAGAGAACTCGATATCGGAACCTGATATCAACAATGGGGAATCCATCACATCTAACATAGATGATGGTGACGACTATTGGGATTTTTGTGGATATCTTATTAAGAATCCTATCTATTCTATATCTAGCAAGGGGAGTGTCTGTTTAGAGATTTGTGGAAGTCCAATCTACTATACTTCCATAGAGGGAAGCATGAACCTGGACACCTTGGAAAATCCTAGTATGGAAAAGCAGCATTCAAAACTCTTATATGATCATTTAGAGTCATATCATGCATAGCCGAACAAGGGTAGCAGTTATGAAGACATGGAGAAGTAGTGTTGTGAAAAGACAGATGTGATGCAATTATTAGAATATCAGTCTCAACTATCATCTTCATATACGGAGTTTCCTCATGACTTGGAGCCGCTTGGGGCTTATACAGTGAATTATCATCCGGTAAGCCTTGATGATCAGTATGATGGTGTAGTCAATCTGCCTCATCATTCCAATTTGTACATCAACCCTATCCAGTCATGGATAGAAGCAGCCCGCGCAAGCACTTACAAGATTGGGAAGAATTTTTATGATGTGGTTCATGCCTATGATCTCCCATCCATCCTGTCCATTCTGAATCATCACACAGGTTTGCATTTTCTGAATAAAGTATCCTTACTTTAGCTGGTAACCAAAGATAAGGAATTTTTTTTTTATGTTAATAAAATGCTTAGGTGGTTACATTGGATTTATGATTACACTTAACCCCTTTTATATCATGCTTAGAGTAGGAAAATAATCTCTTTGAAAGAGATGATTTACTTTTTGCATTTCTACTTAGCTATAATAAAACTTTGCTTCTTTTAGTTACTTACATCTATTTTGTTTAAATAAATCAGCTTAATGGTTCATTTGTTTTTTCAAAAAACTTGTGCTGCTGAGGTTTTTCTTGTCAAGTTGAGATTTTTTTACAGGGTATATAAACCAGAGATTCTGGTGTTCTCGTATCCTCTCCTTGCCTTAAAGACCAGATCGAGCACACGTCCCATAGCTGGAGCCAGAATGTTACCACCTAAGTTGTGTACTTAGTGGTTTTGATCAAGTGAGCCCGATGAACCGGACAGGGTTAACTTGTTCGGACTTCAAAAATACCTATGGAAGTACTTCTGGGAAGTGCTTGTTGTATCATATCACATGTTCATACCCCATGGGGGAATTGTAATAAATGTTCTAGCATGATAGTGTCTGTAAAAGACTCGGTCTCTTAGACTTCATTTGTCAATCCGATCAGCCTAGGGTGTTTTTTCCCTTGGTTATTATTGGTTGTTGAATAAACGACTGATAATTTCTGAGTTTTTCACTCCATACCTCCAAAGTTGGGGTGGCCGGCTTGGCATTTAGGCCTATTGAGGTTATTAGAGTCTATGTGTCAATGTATAATCATGCTAGACATCATTGTTGATTCATATGAACATGTCTAAGTCCCCCTAGGTGTTTTTCAATTTTTCAATTTTTTAGTTTTTTCAGTGTTTTTTATTAAAATTTATTTTTTCCAAAACTTAGGCTACTTTCTAATAGTTTAATTGGAAAAATTTATTTTGTAATAAAAGTGGGCCAAATAATCGGTTTCAATCATGTAGGTGCTCATTTTCAAGCTAAGAGCACCATGTAAACCCATGGACCCATTGTTTCCTAGTTTTGAGTGAATTTCCATCAATCAGGTCAGAAAGCCCCAAAAATCAATTATTAATGATTTTAATTAATAAACTGATGAATAATGGAGCAAATCCAAAATCATAGATCAATGGATTCTCAGCCGATTTGATTGAAATCATTTAGATCTGAAGCAGATTTACTGGATCTGACAAATCCTTGACTGAAGGAGGTGATCAAATCAGATCCAGAGTTGATCTTGAGCATCCTTTATTGGGAATTTCTCCCTCCCTCTCTCCTCCACACGTTTTTGGCTCATCTGGATGAGTTTTGGTGTATTCTTCAGTCAACAGGTTGAGGTGTCAGTCAGATCAGCCCCCCGATTGAAAGTTGCACTCAGTGAGACTCAGATCTGGCTCAACTAGACACAGATCAAGCATTGATGGACTCTCCTTCAGCTGATTTGATGTGTCTCCTTGGGATTTGCGCCCCTCCTGGGATGGATCTCCTATATTTTGTATATATCCAGGCACATCTCCCTCTTCCAAGCTAGTAAGAATTGGGATTGAGGTGCTGTTGCTATTGTACTGTTGTTATTCTTCATTTGAAATAAAGAAAAGATTTGGAGGCCAGACGGTGTTGTGCCATTACATGTGTGGATGATTATTGCCATTATTTTACTGAGGTAACCTGTATTTGTTTTCATTTCTTGCTAGTTGCTTGTAGATCTGTGGTTAAGATTGGTAATTAGCTTATTACAATCTTGATAGGAAAGGTGTTCAATAAGTTTATTGACTGTCACTCTCCTTTGATGCATGTTTAGAGATCTAGATTTAGCATGTCCTATAAGCTTATATGCATGTTATCTTGAATCTCTTTGTATGTACTAATCGGATCTCACAAGTTTCTTGGCAAGTTCTTTGATTTCAGCTGAGTTGCAGGTTCATACTTTGGAGAGGATGCCGATCTAGTTTTCTTCTTCATTCTCTTGAAAACATTTCAAAGGCATAGTCCCTCAACATTCCACCTGAAAGCTCTACTGCAGATCTTCAAGGAAACCAGCATTTCTTTCCTCCTCTTTCTCCCTCAAAATCAACACTTTACCTGGTTACTTTGTTCAGTTCATAGATTTGGTTTCATTTGGATCTATTTCATCAAATTAAAATATACATAGATCTTATATTTCATAGCTCACAGTCTAGATCTTGCACTCAAAAAAGTTTCATAAGCATTCTAGATCTAGCTTTAGGGAAATCGTCTTTTTGCATGAAATTTAAAGAAAACTTGTAGATCACATGCATTAGATTTCCTTTCGCTGTTATAAAATTTAATATTCTGTAATATCAGTGCATATTTTTTGGCTGCACAAACAGCAAGCCAAGATCCCAAGGAAATCTTGCTTTCCTTGGTTCCTTTTCTGCCTGTTTAACTAGTTTTAACTTCATTTTTTGTGAGATAAGGTAGGCTGATCCAAAGGTACTCTTAAAGTGCTTTTGGGAATTTGTTATTCTAACATGCTTGCTTTCTTTTAGTAGGTCTGACAGAAAATAAAGGAAGCTGCTGTCCGAAGTGGCCTCAGGAGCGCTCAAATCCCCCCAGGGGTCTCCCTTTTCACTAAAAACTCAAAACGTTTCCAAAGTTGTAAAATCTTGGTTTTAGCCTTGTCAGAATATAATCTGTTAGGGTTATATGTTGTAAATAAATAAATAAAATAAACAGTTACGTAGGAAGCTGAATAGCTACATAGGAAGGTGAAAAGGCTGATGAAGCTCAACCACCACCTGTAATGTATAAATGAATTCTTAGCCATGAATAGAATTACAAATCGGGAGTTATTACCTGACAGTGGTATCAGAGCCAAGTTCATAACTCCTACCTGCATGCCTGCCATTCTACCTGCCATTCTGTCTGCTGCCAGTCTGCTCTCAGTTCGGTTAAGTATGCCTAGTCTCATAATTTCATAGACGTTTCTTTTTATTATTGTGCCCTCCTCACTCATGAGACAAGAAGCATCGGAAGATGAAATTCATAGTGATAGTGGTGATGCTGCCTCTTCTTCTTCTGGTGGCGCCGACTAAGTTTCAGGCTACGTTCGCTGAAGGTCATGAATGTTCCTCTATGTGCATGGATCTTTAACTCCTTTTATGCTGTCTTTATGGACTCTGTAACGGTTTTGCTTTTGTGGGACTAGAATATTTCTTGTTTTACCAATTTTGATGAAGGAAATTTTGGAAAATGGTTGTTTGGAAAATGGTTGTTATTAGCTCTGTAATGGTTTTGCGAAACCCTAATCCCGCGAGCGCTTTTGTATGTATTATTAAATTGCTACGAGTCTAATTTGAGATATATGTTGAGTTGTGCAATGTTTTATCCTTGAGAATGAAAAATCCACATGGTATATGTGAAATCTGTTGTGTAAGCTGCGATGAGTGTATTGTTGCTGCGATAAGTATATATGCTGCATGAAGATCCACGCCTTCAGAACACAGCGTGGAGCGTTGGAGGAGTCGTGGAGGAGCTGCCTGCTGCGTGGAGGAGACTATGTATGCTGTGTGGAGAAGAGACTGCGTTGAAGATTGAAGACTACGTGTTGAGTATAGTCTGTCTGCGTGAAATAAGAAGCTGAAGGAAGAGTGCGTGTGAAGTTTTCAGTTTGAATTCCTAAAGATCGATACTGAAGTTTTCAGTTTGAATTCCTGAAGATTGATTCGTTCCCAACTTCCATCTTCCTCCAGTTTTGTCTTGGCTTCAGAATCAAATGTTTTACAAAGGATTTCATAGCTCTTCTCTGCTCCGATCAGTGGATCTACTCGTGATGGTGATATGCTTGAAATTGTGTATCTTAGTTTGCTAGTGTAAAATTCATTGCGGATATATTTCTTTTCTGAATAGTAAGCATCATTTCCTTCATGTGGTTCTTGCGTGCTATAATCTCAATTAGCTGCGTGGAACTAAACAGCATCAAAACTCGGCCAGCCTCACCATAAATTCTTGCACAACAATTTTGTCAGTGCTGGTTTGGGTCAAATATTGCAGGGTCGTGATCCAACACCTTGGATAAACTCCACGATTGAAGAGATTGAGTGCAGTGTCCAGCCAAGAAGAGATCTCAGTAATCAAAGCTGAGAATTTGTTGTATTACTTGTGACCGTTGGAGACTGCATAAACCCTAATTTTTTGACCTAATTCCTGTGCTGGAGTGTGGTTGCAAATATTCCACGTTGTGGCTGTTGTATGAGCCTGTGATTGTGGTTTATATGCATTGAGTATATATACTGCGCATTGAAGAGGCGATCTCTCAATATAGAAGCTGCGACCTGCTCCTTTGCCCTTCCATTATGGGCGTTCTCTCCTCTTTTCTGTTCACAACTGAGAAGATTGTTGTACTATTGGTGGAACGTGTAAAGACTCAGCCTGAATAAGCATTTTGAATTTGGAGCTGCATACTGCTGGAGCATGAACCAGAGAGCTGAGAAGACTACTACGACCTCCAAGGTGAATGCTATTTAAGTTTGAAGTGCTACATAATTGTGTATGGTGCATTTACCATATAAACTGTTGCAAAATTGTTTTAGTTTGATGTAAATACTATGGAAGCGACATATATAGTGAATAAAGCTTATTTCTAGCTAGTGCAGCTGTAATTCTACATAGACTGTAGCAGAGACTTAGATCTGCTTCTTTCATATAGCTAAGATCATTGACTAGTGCTAAAAAATTTCTTATGAACTTATTTGACAGCATATTAAGATTGTAAATCACCTTGGCAGAGGCGGTAGACCTGCAAGGTTTTTGTTTTTCTATTATCTCATTCTCTTTGTCATATTAAGTTCATTACACTAACTATTGTAAAATATGCAATCTATAGCATCTGTAGTTGGTGTCACTCTATCTGGCAAAGAGAGAGGCAGAGGAAGAAGAAAATTCAGAGGCAGAGGGGGAAGAAACAAAAGATCAGATTTGCAGTGCATGCGTTGTGGAAAGACTGGGCACACATCAGATCAGTGTTGGGCTTCATGGGACTCCATCAAAAACAAGCATAACCAGAAGAAAGATGACAGTAAAAATCTAGATGCTAGTAAATCTTCTGATTCTGCTCATTGTTTTGTTGCACATTGTAATCTTGGAATTAATGAAATGACTTCTCTTTCATCTTATAAAGATTGTTGGCTGCTTGATACTGGTGCAACATCACACATGACATTTAGAAAAGACTGTTTTGAAGAACTGAATGAAACAATAGATGGCATAGTTTACTTTGCAGATAAGTCAAGTATTAAACCAAAGGGAATGGGAACCATTTGACTGAAGATGCATGGATTCCCTGATTTCTTGTTGAAGAATGTTCTCTATCTTCCAGAGTTGCAGAGAAGCCTGATGTCCATGGTGGAGATTCGACAGCAAGGCCATTCCATCCACATGTTTGATGGAATCCTTGAAATAAGAAAGTCCTTTGACAACCAAGTCATCATGACTGGATACGAAGATGGAAAGCTGCTGAAGCTCAAGGGTTCATCTGCAATATTTCAGAACTATGCCTACCTCTCTCAGCATGGAGAAGGTAATATGTCATCTAGTTCATTGTGGCATGCAATATTTGGTCATCTAAATTATAACAGTCTTCATTTGTTGAGAAAGAATGGTGTATTTGGTTTGCCCACCATTCCCAAAGAGAAGAACAAATGTGATGCATGCATATTAGGGAAACATAGTAAGCTGCCATTCCATGAATCTAATTTCAGAGCAAGTAGGAAATTAGAATTAGTACATTCTGATTTATGTGGCCCAATTCCCACTCCTTCAGCAAATGGGAATAAGTATTTTATGACATTTGTTGATGACTACTCAAGAATGTGTTGGATTTACTGTTTAAAGACAAAATCAGAAGCATTTCAATCATTTAAAGACTTTCATGCATTGATAGAAAAACCAGCACAATCAAAGATTGGTACACTTCATACTAATAATGGGAAAGAATACACTTCAAATGCTTTTGAAAATTATCTTCGCCAACATGGAATTGCACATCAGACGACCGTTCCCTACAATCCTCAACAAAACGGTGTAGCAGAAATAATGAATAGAACCATAATGAATATGGTTCGCTCTATGATGTTTTTCAAGAATGTAAAACTAATGTTTTGGGGTGATGTAGTAAAATGTGCAGCATATTTAAGAAATAGAAGTCCATCAAATGCTCTTGATGAGCAGACTCCACATGAAATGTGGTTTGGCCATCTCCCTTCAGTCAGGCATCTCAGAGTTTTTGGTACCACCTGTTATGCCTTGATTCCGAAGGAGCAAAGAAACAAGCTTGGTGCTCGAAGCAGAAGATGCATTTTCCTGGGGTACGAAGAATCCTCCAAGGCATACCGTTTGTATGATGAGGTAAAAAAGAAGTTTGTTATTTCCAGAGATGTCATTTTTCTTGAAACTAATAAAAATGAGCAGTCCATTGAGAGACAGCTTGACCATTTGGAAAGTTATCCTCATCCAAAGACATATTCTGAAAATGAATATGAAATTCCAAACCTTGAAGGGGGGATTCCTATTCTGGATCAACCTTTGGAATTTCCATATGAAGCACCAACTCCCCCACATGAAGAAGTTCCTGCTACTTCACTTGAACAAGAGGTTCAACTGGATGATGTGATTGAGAGAATTGAAAGACTCTCAATCAATGATGAAGCACCACCAGCTGATCAACCAGGACCATCACGTAAGATTCCTAAATGGGCCACAAAGACACTTGAAAGTGTCCATCCAGATGAAGTTGTAAATACGGGAATGAGAAGTTCGAAAAGACATGAAGATGGAGGAGGAGCAGATAATTCAGGTGATGACATGGATGTATCATTTGATTGTGAATTTAATTTATCTGCTAACTTTGAACCAACTTCCTTTGAAGAAGCTTCTACTCGGGTTGAGTGGAAAGAAGCTATGCAGAATGAGTATGATGCACTCATGAAGAATGGAACTTGGAAGCTGGTTGACCCTCCAGTTGGAACCAAACCAATTGGCTGCAAGTGGGTGTACAAGAACAAATACAGATCAGATGGCTCACTTGACAAGCACAAAGCGAGGCTTGTAGCAAAAGGCTATGCACAGAAGGAAGGAATTGACTATGAAGAAACTTTTTCTCCTACAGCAAAATGGGCTACCATCCGAACCTTACTCTCTTTAGCTGCTCAGAAAGGGTGGAAAGTTCATCAAATGGATGTGAAGACTGATTTTTTGAATGGAGACTTGAAAGAGAATGTCTTCATGTCTCAGCCAGAAGGCTTTGTTGTGAAAGGAAAAGAACAAAAGGTATGCAAGCTTGTCAAATCCTTGTATGGCCTAAAACAAGCACCTCGCGCATGGTATGAAAAGTTAACCGAGCATATTTTGAAGTTAAATTTTGAACATTTTGATCTTGATGATGCAACACTATTTATAAAGAAAGTTGGAAGATCTGTTGTGTATCTTGTGGTGTACGTAGATGATATTTTGATGACAGGGAACAATGAGAGCTATATAGCATCCATAAAGAAAGATTTGAAAAAGATCTTTGAAATGACAGATATGGGACATCTCCACTATTACTTAGGAATTGAAGTCACTCAACATCCTAAGTATATTTTCCTATCTCAGAAAAAATATGTTGGAGAACTACTAAACAAATTTTGCATGACAGAATGTAACCCTATATCTACTCCAATGGAACAGAAAATGAAGCTCACATTAAGTGAAGGAAAAGAATTTGAGGATGCGACCAAGTATCGACAACTTGTAGGAAGCCTTATCTACCTTACAACAACTAGACCAGATATTTCTTATGTTGTTGGCATACTTTCAAGGTTCATGCATAAACCTTGTGAAGGACACTGGTCAGCTGCAAAAAGAGTTCTAAGATACTTGAAGGGGACTCAAGACGTTGGACTCAAGTAATCTAAAGTGGATGACTTCAAACTTATGGGGTACTCAGACTCAGATTTTGATGGCGATAAGGAGACAGGAGTATCAACTTCTGGATACACTATGAATCTTGGATCAGCAGCTGTCTCATGGAGATCATGCAAACAATTAGTTCTGGAAGATTCAACAACAGAAGTAGAATATGTGGCTGCAGCTGAAGCAACAAAAGAAATAGTATGGCTTAGGAAGATACTTGAAGATTTGCAAGAAAAACAAGAGGACTCCACATCATTATTGATCGACAATACTTCTGCAATCAAGCTGGCTAAGAATCCTAGATTCCATGATCGAACCAAACACATCAACACAAAGTATCATTTGATTCGACATCATGTAGAGGCCAAGACAATCCATCTTCGACATTGTTCCACAAATGATCAAATTGCAGACATCTTCACCAAAGCGCTTGGACGATAAAAGTTTGAAAGATTCAGAAACATGCTCGGACTTACGAACACCCCTTCGGATTAAGAGGGGGATTGTCAAAATATAATCCATTAGGGTTATATGTTGTAAATAAATAAAAAAATAAACAGTTACGTAGGAAGCTGAACAGCTACATAGGAAGGTGAAAAGGATGATGAAGCTCAACCACCACCTGTAATGTATAAATGAATGCTTAGCCATGAATAGAATTACAAATCGGGAGTTATTACCTGACAAGCCTATATAAGGACCAAGAAGTTTCTGATAATTTCAGTTCCCTGATTTTGTAACCAATAATAAATAAAATCATTTTTGGAATAGGCTCTTTCGAGCCCATCCCCCATCCCCCCTGGGGGGATTTGCGTCGGTGTCCTTTTCGTCGCTTTCTGCTTATTTATTTTTTAAACTAGTATTGATCTAATATGCAGGGTAGGATAATTTATTTCACTATTAATTCCATATTCCATATTGTACATTTCAAAGTAATCATAATACTTACCCCACGATTTCCTGATTGACCTGAAAGGGGAAAGAGATTCGTGGTAGGATTAATTAAGAAACTAGAATTGTGTATCTGTTTTCTTTTTTCTATTATTTGTTTATCAGCAACTATAAAATTAACCCCTCCTCGATTCCCCGATTGAGATCCACTTGGATCGAAAGAGGTTCCTGGAGGGTTTTCTTTTAAACAAGAACACCCAATTTAAAACTTATTAAAATTTACAAGACTCCAGTGTGTATGCTCTGCACTTGGCTGCGGTTCGTCCGATCAGTCAAGCTGTATCAAAAGCACTTGGGTGACTAGTATAATTAGGACTCACTCTCCCCAACTGACAAACCATCAGGTGAAAATCTAACACCTCGATCGAACCTTTACGGTGGCAAAATACCCAAAGGAAGCAGGAACTTCTGAAAAGTGACCTCGGGGCGCTAATCTCTGTCACACCCTAACGGGAACGTTACGAACAATAGCCCCAAAGACTCCATTTGATCCCACATATTCCTTGCGGGTAGCCGTGAAGGTTTAGTTTTGGACATACTCCAAGTACTCTCAGGTATATCTGGAGTCCCCCCTTTGCCTAATTTAATCAACTCATACTTCAAATTTAACTTGAAACATACCAAGATGCAATCACAAAACATTCAATCCAAGCACATGCAAGCACATTGATCTTATTTATTTGACTCCATTCTAAGGCACTGGTCATTTTTTTCTTTATATATATATTGTGTCTCAGCATTGTGCTTTCGTGTGTTTATTTTCGTATCTTGTCATCTTTGATTGTCTATAGTTAAATATTCAAACTCCTAAGTAACTGATTCAGTTTAACATCACCACACTAAGTAATCATCCTTATTAACTTAATAGGTTCTACCCCCCTTGGCTTCGTTAGGAGTTGAGCCTAAACGGAGGAGTCAAGAACAAGGTGACAGCCTTGACTCAAGACTTGCCCCCAAGGACACACCGAGTGGCTTGAAGATTTCTGCCACGTGACCCAGGTGTGTGAAAGGCAGAAAAATAACTTAAATATCATGCTCATGTATGGTTTTTTACCTCCCAATTACTTCTGCAAATTTGTTTAATGTTCTGTTCAAAGTAGGAGTATTTACTAGCAAATTGGGGCTCCAATTCCCCCTGGGTAATTGCCGGAAATGGCTTCACAAATGATCCCAAAGTCACTTGAATTTATGAAAAGAGACTATCTATGTGTAAGGGACCTTTTCAAAGTCTCATATGCATCATGGTTCAGTTTATACAGTCTGTTATGACTCTTTCCAAAACAACCCCCAAGTCACAATTTCGACTCTTGGGGAAAATGCACCAAATCTTCTCCCAATGCAATAAAAATGAGTAAAATGGATTCCAATGTTTGAGTACTGAACATGAGACTTGAAATAAACATTAATTATAGTCCATACATCATACATTTATCAGAGATACATTCCTCCATTCGAAATAATAAGCATTACCAAGGCATATATCTAAATGGAGTGGAAATGGTCATTGTTTACTCATTAAAAGCCATTTTGACATACAACTCTTGGGAATTTCGACTTGAAAATTTATGATAATGAAGAAAAGATAATATTGAACTGATTCCAATAATAAATTTATAATTAAAGACTCTTCCAATTTGAAATCATCAGCATCACAATGGTTCACAACAAGATAGTGGGGAAATGACAATATTTCTTCATTGTTCAACATTTTTTCATGAATTCTTTTGGGTATTTCGACCTGATAGTATTCTAAAAATTAAATAAAGAGCATACACATCATAAAATAATATAATTAGCATTATAATCTTCTCCAAAGAGATCAATATCTCACCCAAAGCGCAATCCCTCCATTGGCATGAATATGGTGTGAACACTGGAAATAGTTGAGAGAGAGTGCTGAAATAGAAGAATCCACATTATTTACTGTAGCTTACACCTGAAAATAAGACTCCATTAAATCTCCATGAAATACCTGAGTGGCCTTTCCAAACACCAACTAGGATGGAAATCTTTCACCCTCGAAATTGGCTTAAGCAAGAAAACCAGTCATCCACTAGCTCTCATAATTCACAAATGAGAAAAAGCTTCTTCTCATGGGTGATCCTTGTATTTTATAAACATTATTAGTATTCTAAGGTTCTAAATCCATCCATAAACCAAATCCAAGTCGAATTGGTGTGGCTTCTTATGCTATGCCATGTGGCCTCTCTCTTTACCTTCCCTCTTCTCCCAAATTTGAGTAGGAGCCTCTTGGCCTTCTCCAACTCCCAATTTCGACCTATAAGATGCTCTATTCAATCTTGACATGTTATTATTTCAGTATTTCAGCCTTCATATCTGAATTTTGTCATAACTGTCATAGAATTTCCATCATTGGTGTCATAGATGTCATAAATGTAAGGGGAATCTAGCCAAGTGTCCATGAAACTCCCATTTGGCTCTTCCTCTCCCATGTAAGTTACAATTCATCCCAATTTATACCTATGAATTATATGGACAATTATATTAACATTATAATCCATACAAAAACATTAGGCTTCCCATATATTTGAATTTACAAGAGAAAGATACCATTTAACATAGGAATTCTAGCTAGTGTGGGCCCCATAGTCTCCATGTGTCTTCATGTTCCATTGCCACTTCCATTTTTTCTTGTATTTATTTAATCATATCAATTATTAAATATTTATCCCCTTCCAATGTCTAAACATCATGTATTATCCTCCTTATTCCAAATATCAAAGCTTCCACCCCCAAGCTAGGAAACTAGTGATTTTCCACCTTGGCAATTATTTGACTTTTAGCATCCCTTTGAAAACTTTCATGAATATGGAAAATGTGATTTGGCCATTTTGACCCAATTCCAAATTTGGGACATTACACCCATCATAGGTAAAATTGGGGGCATGTCTCTAGTCTATGAACATCATAATGGAGCTAAGCCACTAGCTTTTATGAAATGGGGGCAACCTACCAACGTTTGGATATCATGTTGGGTAGGAGCAGGTTTGAGAGAATAGTTTACTTTTGGTTTCAAGCTCATTAAAAAATAAGACCACTACTTAATCATAGTTTTCCTTTTGGTTTCAAGCTTGCATAAAAATGAAACAACGTGTTGAGCAAAGTTCCCATTCTATGTCAAGCTTGTTAAAAAATGAAACAAATGCCTTTGAGTAAAGTTCCCATTCTGTGTCAAGCTCGTTAAAAAATGAAACAAATTCCTATGAGCAAAGTTCCCATTCTATGTCAAGCTCGTTAAAAAATGAAATGGATCTCCAAGAGCATAGTTTACTTTTGGTTTCAAGCTCGTTAAAAAATAAAACCACTCCTTAAGCATAGTTTACCTTTTGGTTTCAAGCTTGCATAAAAATGAAACCATGTGTTGAGACAAGTTTCGATTCTATGTCAAGCTCATTAAAAAATGAAACATATGCCTTTGAGAAAAGTTCCCATTCTGTGTCAAGCTCGTTAAAAAATGAAACAGATGCCTTTGAGCAAAGTTCCCATTCTATGTCAAGCTCATTAAAAAATGAAACAGATGCCTATGAGCAAAGTTCCCATTCTATGTCAAGGTCATTAAAAAATGAAATGGATCTCCTTAAGCATATTTTACCTTTTGGTTTCAAGCTTGCATAAAAATGAAACCATGTTCCAAGCATAGTTACCTTCTGTTTCAAGCTTGTGTAAAAATGAAACAGATCCCCTTCCTTTGAGTTGAGTCTTCCCTTTAGTGTTATAACTTGAACCTTCTTTTCACCTGCCTGATTCTCGTTCTTCCTACCCCCTTGGTGAACATTTTCACATTAGTAACCAGGTTTTTAGGTTGGGTATGGAAGAAGAATCGTCAGATGAAATGCAGCTTGGGGGGCATTTCAAGCCCCTAGCAACCATGCTAGGGGTAAGCTTTGCTAGCAATCATGCTGGGGGCAAGTTTCCAACCTCTGTATATCATGTTAATGGGATTTTTCAAGCATAGTTTACCCATTGGTTTTGATCTTGCGTAAAAATGAAACCAATCTTCGAGCATTCTTTCAACTGATCTTTGAGCTTGTTAAAAACAGTAAGATGGTGTTGAGCTTACTTTTCATTTTTCGTGCTCTCTGGTTAAAACATGAAAAGTGGTTTGAGCTTAGTTTGTTACTTTTTCGTGCTCTGGATTCAAACATGAAAAATTCTAATAGAGTCTTCTTTAAGCTCTTTTCAGACTCTTAAAATGTGAAAAGATTGTCGAGTACTTGTCTTCTTCATACTCGTAAAAGTATTCGAAGAGTCATCTCTCCGACGGTAGGTTATCTCTTTTTCGGTTCGGATGGAATATTTACGAAAAAGGAACACTCCAACCAATCATGACTGGAAGAGTTCTCTAAGGTATTATTTTATACTTTTTCAGGCCTTAGGGACCATATCATACGAAAAAGGACCCTTTGGAGTTTTATTTAGTTTGTTCAGACTCTCTAAACATGAACTACACCGAGTTTTCTTTCATTGGAATCGATAAAATAAACATTGAAAGACCCTTTGTTTTAGGGAATGAACCTCTCCTTTCTCAGGTTCATGAAATATATGGGAATGGACTTATCTTCGGATGAGATAAAATGAGTATTTGTTACCCTCTTTAAACTCATAAAAATTAAAAGAGGCAGTCATCAATCATGATGGGGAAATTAAGGGAAAGGGAAATTTTTTTGCAATAATGGTAGTTGTTTGTCATTACCTTTGAACATGGCACTTGTCTGCATATCATTTTAGTCAACTGGGTATTCAACGATCTCTGTGACAATCCACTTTCATGAGTCATGTCACTCCTTTGAGTCTTTCAAAAGAATGCATTGTCCACCTCCGCACTGTGTGTTTGTCTGGTTTAGTCATGCTAGCAAGTCTTTAGACGTGCCACCCGATTTTCAAAGGGAAGTTGAAGAGGTTTTACCCCTGCAGTCAAAACAGTCTCTGTGTTGATACTTTTGAATCAGTCCTATGGTTACCTTATTCACATCATTCCTGAAGTTTGTTCTGAGTTTCATGTCATCGATGTGGGATTCATCATGGCCCTCCTTCGATGAGACTATTCCCATCAACATAAGCTCATCATCCGAGAAATAGTCTTAGAAACAAGTTTAGTACCTTGAGATCTATATGCCTTAATGATAGATTCTCTCGTTTTCGAAAAAGGTTCACATCATTCACCTTTTATTGAAAGATTCAACTGAGTGTTCGACATCAAATCATCTATTCACACTTATTAGATTGTACTAGGGTACCTTGGGAATCATTGACATTAATGGTGATCTCCCTCGCACTTGTTAATGGTTCACATCATTGATCAATAATCAAGTGGTTTCTACCATGTTCAACTTCAAATCATTGTAATCACATAGATAGAATCATACTTTGTGGAAGACAAAATGAAGACCCTGGGTATATTTTAAGCATTCATTGCTTTCCCCAGGTTGAGATGGAGTATTTGTATGAGTCCTATCATGGATCCACATTTGTATGTTCGTGGCTGTGCTCAGATTTGTGTCTATATGACATAGATCTACATTGTATGTCTGGTTTCTATGTCCAAATTTGAGTCTTATTCACATGGATCTACACTATATTTTAGTAGCCATGACTTTTTTGTATCTCACATGGATCTGTGTTGTATTGGTCAGCAGCCATGTTGTGATTCATTTGGGACATGTATCAAAATGTGTTGTAGACAGTTGGTGATGTTTGAGAAGTTTTGAACTTCGGACCTTTTCCTCGACACTATACCTTGTTCTTTCAAAGTATATTGCCTATCGTTTCCCTCTAGCCATTATACTTTGGGGGGCATCTCTGTTATGTCGAAATCTCATCACCTTCATGTTATAAGATAGGTATCCCCTTGACCGCTCCAATCCCTTAGAGTTTCCCTAGATAAATGAAGGAATAAATTAACCCCTGGCAATTTTTCCCTCTTTTGAGCTAGTAACGCTCTTTCCCCATTGATGAAAAGAGTTTCCCAAGAAGAAAAGATCCAACACCACTCTTGATACATGAGAAAAGAGAGGTGCCACCGCACTTTCCCTTACTGCCAAAAGTGGTGCCCCCTTATCACCACCTGTTTGCTTTTTTGGAAAAGCGGTGCTTGAGTTTTGAAGGAAAAAAAGAGAAGCTTTCGAGAGGATTCTCGAAGCTTTCCTATGTGGATCCTCATCCCTATGGTTTAGGACTAGCTGGAGCTCGAGATCCTCCCTTTTAGGATCTAATATCCACCTCACCCATGAGATCCTCAACCATACCTATCCTCCCATGCCTTTAAATACTAGCTCATCCCCCATGGGACAAAAGAGGGAAGAATTGTGTTTCATACCCAAACTCTGTCAAAAGCATTCTTAAGTATTTGGAGGCAAGCTATAGTTAGAGGAAAGGAGCCATTGGAAGGAAATCTCAACACCAAGGCATGAAGGTTGTAGTCTCTCTAATAATTTATTAATAAAGAATGTCTTTTCTTTCCCATATTTACTATTTCATGTGTTTATATTGCTTGATTCCTTGGTCACAAGCATAGATCTAGTTGATTATATTGTATGCTATCATGTTTTCTTTGTTGTCTTCCATCTTTTACAGGTTCTTTTATGAGGATTGTGAGGAAAACATTTGAGAGAAGCATCATGGCATTCCATTCAAGTGATTAACCAGATCTAGGGAGAGTCTAGCATTCTGTGTTTGTGTTTTGTTCTAGATCTGAACCATTCAGACTAGGGAACCAACTCTTGTCCACAGGAAGTGTGTATTTACGGCTAATAACAGTTGCTACTACAGTAGAATACCTTCCTATTTAAGAGGGAGTGTTAAAATAATGAAACTTTAGAAGATATTCTAGTTGTATTATATTCCTCCTGTTGGGGATGAGTTTGTTCTTGTTAGAATCATTGAAGGATGCAATGTAAACCTTCGAATGTAAATCGGGTCATTAGTACCCAAGTGTCAATATAATAAATGCTATTTGTAATTCCCATTTGGACAAACCGGCCCTGACAGCTAGTGAATTCATCCCCACCAAGTTAGAGGTCAAGTCAACAGAACAATATAAATAGGATGGCGCTCCTCTTCATTTGTACTCACTCACTCAAGCTCGTTTTAGCAAGAGAGAGAATTATTAGCGTAGCAAGAAGAAGGAAGCAATTGTTTTCTATATTTTGCACTACACTGGTTGAGTTCTATATTGAGGAAGTTTTGTGGGGTTTTCTCCCTTGTGGTTTCCCCGAGGAAAATATCAGTGTTCTTTTGTTCTTGTGTTCTTATGGTTTTGTGAATGTTGTTCTTTCAGTGATCATCTAGTGGCTAATTGTTTTAAGATATCATATAAGAAATTATAAATAATTATAACAACAACAAGGATATGGTCACCCTTTTACAATTTATCTTGTCCAAAGAACTGAGAAAAGAGGAAAAACCACATGGGGAAAATCCTCCCTCAAGAAAGGAAATGAAAAGTAATGTTGATTTTTTCATGTTTCTGTTGTTCCAAACTAAATGTTAATGTCTAGAGGAATCTTCTTATTGGGAAGAATATAAATCTACTCACCTGGATCAAAAACATAAACAGACGTAAGGTGGAAACTGGGACCACGTAGAACAACTGGGATCGAATGATGTAAAATCAAGACTGAAGGATCTTGAGATTTGTAATCATCTCCAAGATGATGTAATGACTTGAAATTCGAACCAGTAGGGATGAAATCAACTCCAGATAGGTGAAGTAATTGTCCAAGCAAATATATAATGTCTCCATCTTCATTTACATAGAGAGTCATTGTGCAAGTGATCATGTAGGAACTCGGGGAGGTCATAAGATCAAGGGGTGTGAATGAAAAGACTCCAAGGGTTGATATAACATCTAACGAATCCAAGAAATCAATAGAATCATGAGAAGAAAATACATCATATTATAGATCATAAATCGATAAAGAATATTTTCTGGTATAAGTATGTAAGGAGGAAAGATAGTGATGTTCAAAACCTTCAAGGAGGATTTGAGGATTGATGTCAAGAAAAAACAAGGAGTTGTTGAAATGCATGCGATCAAGTATGGTAAGTGACAATATACTAAAAGGACTTGATTTGGATAAGCAAACATTCAAGAAATCATTGAGTTGAGCACCATCAAGGAGAGAGTTATGTACAAAGTGTGAATGATTTGGCATATGGATCTCAGAATCTGTGATAGAAGATACAGAGAACATTGAATGTGTGAGTGAATCATCAATAGAAATAGAAGCTCCATTAGTCACTTCTTTTTCATCATCAGTATCACAAGAAGATGGATCAAAATCTTCTACTTCAAGAGATACATAAAAATATTGCTCTTCAATATTTTCTTCTTGATTGAAGAAGGAAGCATCCAAATCAAAGAGGGTAGCAACAATAGGAACTGTATGAGAAACATCTTTATCATGTTCTACTTGATCAAAGACTGTAGAGGCTGAAAAATATTGAGAGAGAGAATTAATTGAGGAGCTATAGGCTCTCGCCAAAGTGCTAGAAGGATGCTCATTGTGCTTTCCCAAAAATCTATCCCATTTTGTCTGAATATCCTTTGGGTGTTCAACAGAATCAATAAGTTAGTGCATGCTTGGAGAAATATCTAGACATATAGCTCCAAATTCTCTATCACAGTCATTCATCTAGTCACTTGGATCTTCATAAAATGCTTCACCAGGTCCAATAAATATATCATAGAGACCTTGTCTCTTTAGAGATGAAATCATATTTAATTTCCACTTTGAATAGCTTGTGAATGGAGAAAGAAGAGGAACTGATACTCTCAAATTTATTTGAATTTGTACTTGCAAATAAACATACAAATATGAAAGGAGGATTAATTCATGTTCTCTCAAAGATATGATTTCATGTAGAGATTTGATATCCTAATCTCTTATATCATGTATAAATTCTAAATCCTTGATGGCATAAGGAATTTCATAAACTAGGTAAGGATTTGGGAACACAATTAACCTCATAGAGAATTGCAAATAATTAGCATAAGGAGAGAAGAAGAGGAATCAATGAAGACACATTAATGAATGACCAATAAATAATAATTGATATTATTACATAGGTAATACATCCTTATATAGGGAAATAGATTTGATGGAAGACAACTCATGTTAGCTCATAAAACAGGATTACTAATTATGATAGACCCCCATAGGTGGCTAAAGAACTTTCCTAATATATCAAGGAACACATGAATTAGAAATAGCATGAATGAGTGATGATGAGTGAAGTAAATAATTTCTAATCCTGGAATATGGAGAGAAAATAATGGAGGATGGGTTGGCAACAAAAGTTACCAGTTTCCTTGTTAACTAGCTTTACCTTATCCACATAAAAGATCGATAAAAGTAGAATAAGGTAGAATCTATAGAAAGTAGAGTTACTGATTATGGGAGTCCATACAGTGGTCAAGATTAACCCAGGATCATAATTAAATAATTCATGGGGTATAGATGGCAAGCGTTGACTTTGTAGTACAAGTGGATGCGAACTATATAGGCTAGTGGGTAGGAAATTAATCAAATAATGATTAAATATGTATCCTAGATTGTGAGTGGGTTTATAATATCCAAACAATATGCAAATCCAAGAGCTGAAGAAAATTGTTGATAGCATGGTCATTTTGATCTCTAGTGCTAGTACAACTTCTCAATCCAAAGTTGCGACTACATCACTTACACAAATCATGGAAGATACTGTAGGATATGTCCCACCATAGTATCAGACTGCTCTAGTTCCTGATAAATTTCAAGTCCCTCTGGTTGGGCCATCTGGAAAATCAAGTGTAGACCTACCATGCCCATTAGGTACTTCATGGCGAAAGCACACAGGAAATAGGAAGTGGAAAGAAAAAGCAATAACACCAACAACACCTCCATCAATACCTAAGGAGGACAAAGAATTTGAAACCATAAATTTGTTGTCGCCATACATTCCATAAAGGCGTGTGGATGCATCGAAGGTCAAAATTAAAACCAATTCATGTGCCCCACTGGTAGAACCCATAGTTCCCAAAGTATTCAAGGTGTTGAAGAACATTCTACTAAACCTGCTGAATTCGTCCTTCGCTGACCACGATACAAAGAAACAAAAACATTTGGACATGAAGAACTATATGTTAATTGTGCAAGATACTTGAGAATCATCAAAGTTCTTGGTTCCAATGGATTGGGAGAGAGGAATGGAAAAATCCTGACTTTTATCATTTCTATACATGCCACACTTCGGTCGAAGCGCGGAAGTGAAAACCTTTTTTTGACAGTTTATAGTATCATTTCATGGAGGATGATGAAGTAAATTCTATGGATGTCGAGCTAATTGCATCAATAAAAAGTCTCATACTAGTGGGTATATAACCAACATAATATTTATAGAAATATCAGGACACCATGATGACAACAAGGGTTAAGGAGAAGTATGACTTAACTAGGGCCAACAGAAGGTTCCTAATCTCCTCCATTAATGACTATACTGTTCACTTTGCTACAAAGGTATTGTCCTGTAAACGTTTGTGCAAGCTGCGACTGAATCAATGTATTGTGGGTGTATTTGCACTAAATGAACTCTATGCGTGGGGGGTTTAGATTAAGTGGTCAGAATTCTTGCTGAATGAATTGCTAGAAGACACATCTTTGTTGCACGAAAGTGGTAAACCTTTCCACTATTCTTGGTTGCTAATTTTGATTTCATTTGTTGTCTTGTACGATCCACTAAACCACCAAGCCATCTATGTGCCAATTCGTTGCAAGGGAGCAAGATACCAGAATCTTTGGTTCACACATAAAAACAAGGATAGGTAGCGAGACATTAATATTTATTTTGTTATGCATTGAGAGGCCTTAAGGGATCAAAAATGGAATAAAACGAGACTTGTATATGACACTATGAAATGGTTCCACCAAATCATTAAGTTTTAGATCGGGCCACATTATGTTATGATACAGTCGTGACAAGACCCACAACACTAATTATTGGAAATGCAATTTTTATTAACTGAAGAAGAAGTGTAATCCATTGTCCATGAATGGCCGAAAGAATTGTGTTTCCCTATTCCAAACGACCAAATAGTATATGATGAACTGGACCAGTACAAACCACCATTGTTGTAACATAAAGATCAAGAAGAGGACCCATAGGAAAATGTGCAATATCACGATCCAACCCAAAGTGGCTCTAGTTTAACTCCTACAGATCCATCTGTAAAAGAGAATAGGAACCAGGAAGAAACATAGCAATGGGATTCTAAACAAAATAAAAAAGAGAAAGGCTAATGGAACTACCAATATTATCAACAATGATGGGGAAGACTTGATGCAGTTAACTGAAGCATTGGCAGAAGTAGCAGAGACAGGATTTCAAGAAATAGATAAGCGATAGACAGAGCTAACAAGCAGTATTATTAATCTGCTGAAAATGCTCTCCACAACTGTTGAAGAGGTTAGAATTGTAGTGGATAATACGCATCAGAGAAAAAATTTGCAATATGTACCTAGACCTTGCGAAGAACAAAAACCTGAGATTCCAATGTCAGTTCTGTCAATTAGAGTGCAAGTCTTGGGAGAAGTACTTGATATGGTAACCCCATAATTCAATTATGTCAGTAGAAGAATAGGGCATATAACCATGTGTTTTTCCCATATGCGCATGAATAAGGTATATGCACTACAAAATATCATAGTAACATAAATGATAGTAAGAGAAGGTCCTAGGATTAAGCAGGAAAAAGTTACGCATAAAAGTGCAAATAAGATGAAGTAGGTAGTACAAGAGGTAGAGCAGAAGAAAAATAAGTGGGAATAAAATAAACATAAGCTCGACAAGGATGTAGCTCTTGCATGTACACACTTTTCATATGAAGGCATAACAAAGGAAATGGTTCCATAGGCCAAGGTCATTCGACTTGATGAGATAGAAAAAAACCTTCCAAAGAAATTCACAAAGCTAGAAGCGCGTAAAAGACCAAGTACACCACTAAAAGTGTTGGAATATCATCGAGAAGCAGCAATAGAGGTTGTAAAGAAGATTGAATAGGAGGAATAATTATGTTCTAACATTGTCAACTAAGTCTCTCAGACTCAGGAAGCATTGATAGATGATGCATAATTAGAAAAATTCATAGAGGAGATGCACACAGTCGAAGGAAATGTGAATCAAATGAAGAATGTGACGAAAATTTTTCCCTTCGTAGAAAAAAATAGTAAGGAAACAAAAATGAAGAAATTTCAGCAACAACTTATAGTGTTATGCATAGGACATTAGGAAAGAATAGAAAAATTCATAGAATTGCAGACGGAAGCTGAAAGAATTACATGCATAATTTATCCTATAGATCAAAAGGTACGCAAAAAAAAAAAATGTAATAGAAACGATAATGTTGGAACATGTCAATTCTGACCTGGTAGAGAGGCTGAAGAAGACAGAGGAAGATGTGCGATAGGAGGCAGATAAAGTGGTGAAAATCTTGCAATATTTTCAAGTTCAAGCTGACACAATTCAAGAAATGGATGAATATCTTTGTGTGGTTTGGGAAGAGCCACATGTGAGTGTTGGGGGCCTGTTGGGATTGGGAAAAGATAGGAAGAATTTAGTTAGAATTCTTCCTAAGTTAAAGAGAATCAGGTCACAAGAAGTAAAAGGAACCGCAACAAAAGTAGAGAAGGAAGAACAAAAGAAGGAAAAGAAGGAAAATGAGCTGTGATAGAAGTAGTCATGGAAGGAAGAAAGGACAAGGTAGAAAAATTAGCAAGGAAGGAAGATGTAACAGAGAAAGAACAAAAGAAGACAAAGGACAAAGATCTAAGGAAAGAAACAGTCGAAGAGGAAGCTACGACAAAAGAAGAAGAGAGTTCGCATCAGAAGAGGGTATTATTTTGCACATTGATCTAGGAGCAAATAATCAATCTCATCAAGAAATAATCAACAAAAAACTTAGAAATGTTGTTAATCAGAACCGGAATCGGTTTCCTCTCTATATATTTAATAAACAATGAATAGTTACAATAACAATGTCAAGCAATAGCTTGAATCAATGAGGAATTCAAATACCTAAGGAGGAAATTCGAAATCAATGAGTGAGTCTGGCTTAACTGACTGTAAGCCATTGGTTCACACTTAGTTAACCACTTAACCAAAACCCTAATTGACTCACCAAACCCTAACTGAAGTCAGAGTGCAATAAATGACTGAATCTCAACCGAAGGAGATTAAACACATGCCATAGCAAGCCAACCATCAAGTCCTAGTGCTCCATGAGTTCAATGAACCCCGATGAGGTTAACTGAAGCTGAACTGATCATCAGAAGTTGGTGGAGGAACCCCTGTTGACTCCAGATCATTAAATAATAATAAATAATCATTAAATAATATATTTAATGAGAGGAGGCGCCTTAACTGACTGGTTGAACTGATTGTAACCACGAGTTAGCAATTAGGTGCATTAATATCACTCAGATCACCCCCGGAGTGCTCCAGTTAGCCTCCTTGACTGTAGGTAGGCATGGGTGTGACTGGATGATGGCAATTAATGCTCCACTGATGTCAATTAATGCCAATTATACTTAGGATAGTGGTTTAACTAGGCCAATTTGACCAAAAAGAGTGTGTATGGTGGTAAATGTCTCCAACATCCCCCCTTAAGCTATACTTAGGAAGAGTTAGAAAAAATATATGCATAAAAATTCTAGGGCCCCGAAAACTAAGTCCATAGGTCACCCTGTACAATGCTGAAACTGAAACAATACTCAAAACAAATTAAGTGAGGAAAAGAGGGAAAACCCCCCCTCAAGCTAAACACTGAAAGTAGTCTGAATCACCCTGATGAACGCACCCCCAATAGTGAATGGAGGTAAGTGAACTTATTTTCTGAAAATCTCTTGGTGAAGATGTCTGCAATCTGCTCATCAGTCGGACAGTATTGCAGAATGATGGTCATGCCATGCACTAGCTCCCTGATGTAGTGCATGTGAATCTCTACATGCTTGGTCCTCTGCTTGGTAACTGGATCCATGGATATCTTAATAGAACTCTAGTTGTCACAAAAGAGGATAGTGGAAAAAGTACTACCAAGATCAAACTCTGAAAGAATGCTTTGCAACCAAACTGCTTGGATGCAAGCATTCACCTCTCCTCGATACTCAGCCTCTACCGAAGATAGTGCTATGGCAGCCTGCTTTTTGCTTGACCATAAAATGGATCCACCACCAAACATGAATACATATCCAGAATTTGACTTTTGATCAATAGAATCACCCTCCCAATCGGAATCTGTGTATCCAACCAGCTCTAGCTCGGAGTCTGCAGCATAGTGAATGCCGTAGGTCCTGGTTCCCTGAATATACTGGAGGATCCTCTTGGCTGCCTTCCAATGAATATCATGAGGCTGCTGCATGTATCTTGATACAGCATTCATGGCATAAGAAATATCAGGCCTAGAATGTGTCAAGTACAACAAGCTACCAATCAGCTGTCAATAGATAGTGCAGTCCATGGGAGGTGTGTGTTTTCCTTCTATCCTTGAAAGGAAAGGGAATGGTGTAGGCCTACATTCAGCCATGTTAAACTTGAATAATAGGATTGAAGTGTATTTTTACTAAGTGACCATAATCCCATCAGAATTGTTCTCGATTTCGAGCCCCAAAAATTGTTTTAGAAGCCCCAAATCACTCATTTCAAAGGCATTGTGGAGAGCAGTTTTGATGGCTGAAATGGAGGCAATTATGCTACCTATGATCAGTAAGTCATAAAAATATAAAAAAATGATAATTAGATGACCATCATGCTGCTGTAAATACACATTTGGATCTGATCTACATCTCTGAAAGTTTTGCGAGAGAAGAAAGGCATCCATCTTGGAATACCACTCTCTTGGGGCCTGTTTTAATCCATATAGTGACTTCTTTATCTTGCAAGCCAAAGATGGATCAGTGATGTATCCCTCAGTATGCTTCATGTATATCTCCTCATGAATATCTCGATGCAAAAAGGCTGACTTAACATCCATGTGATGCACCTCCCAGTGCTTGGAGAGACATGAGTTCATTTTCGAGCTGGTAAACCCTCAAGTCATCATGCTTTCCATATAGAGATTCCATTTTGTCCCATATTTATTTTGGTGTATTCAAATCCATATTATGGAAGAGAAGGTCTCAGGAAATAGAGAGGCATAAGAAATCGAAGGCTTCATCCTTCTTGTTCAAGAATCTTGATTTTTCTACGACGGATCCAGGCTCAACTTCAGTGTCCATGTGTTGGAGACATTTACCACCATAGACACTCTTTTTGGTCAAATTGGCCTAGTTAAACCACCATCCTAAGTATAATTGACATTAGTTGACATCAGTGGAGCATTAGTTTCCATAATCCAGTCACACCCACACCTACCTACAGTCAAGGAGGCTAACTGGAGCACTTCGGGGGTGATCTGAGTGATATTAATGCACCTAATTGCTAAATGGTGGTTACAATCAATTCAACCAGTTAGTTAAGGCACCTCCTCTCATTAAATATATTATTTAATGATTATTTATTATTATTTAATGATCTAGAGTCAACAGGGGTGCCTCCACCAACTTCTGATGATCAATTCAGCTTCAGTTAACCTCATCGGGGTTCATTGAAGTCATGGAGCACTAGCACTTGATGGTTGGCTTGCTATGACATGTGTTTGATTTCCTTCAGTTGTGATTCAGTCATTTATTGCACTTTGACTTCAGTTAGGGTTTGATTAGTTAATTAGGGTTTTGGTCAAGTGGTTAACTGAGTGTGAGCCGTTGGTTGAGAGTCAGTTAAGCTAGAATCACTCATTGAATTCGAATTGCCTCCTTAGGTATTCGAATTCCTCATGGATTCAAGCTATTTTTTGACATTGGTATTGTAACCATTCATTTTTTATTAAATATACAGAGAGGAAACCAATTCCGGTTTCGATTAACACCATTTCATGAGTTATTTGTTGATTATTCTTTGATGAGATTGATGATTTGTTCCTAGGTCAATGTGCAATAATAATATGGTATCAGAGCATACGGCAGGACGAATATCTATCTCTCAAAAATAAGCTTTTTGACAGATTTCTCCATGAAAAGTGAGCAATAGCTCAAAATTCCAGCACTGCACCATAATCCAAGGCTTACCACTCAATATCCCAAGTAAAGAACTTGTTGATCAAGCTTGCTTTATTGACTATGCTGGGTGTGATGAAAGCCTAGAATGTACAGGATGTCTGACCTTATTTTTCCATTTTTGTTTTGATTTTCAGGTTTCTACAGGTGAAGCATTCGCTACAGCACATCCAGATGGCCTCCTTAGTAGATCTATTGACTCCATACAATTTCCACACGTGGAAAAATAAAACGGAGATTCAATTGAGCTCTAAAGGACTTTTTAGAGTCACCATGGACACTGAATTTGAGCCTGGATCCACCATAGAAAAATCAAGATTCTTGAACAAGAAGGATGAAGCCTTCGGTTTCTTGTGCCTCTCTATTTCTGAATACCTTCTCTTCCATCTTACAGATCTGAAGACACCGAAAGAAATATGGGACAAATTGGAATCTGCATACGGAAAGCATGATGACTTGAGAGTTTACCAACTTGAAAATGAACTCATGTCTCTCCAACCTTCCAATTTCGAGACTTTGAATGATTTAATTACAAAGTTCAAGCATACTGTTTTACTCTTGAAGCAATGCAATGTGGAGAAGGGGGACGATCAGCTCATCCTTGCCATCCTCTCCAAACTTGGGGCTGATTATTTAGTTTTTGTTTCTAAATTCTGTGCGGGGAAGCTCACAACCCCCGGATGGAAGATTCCTACACTCAATGCCTTCATTGAGTCCCTAACTAATGAACATGACAAGCTTATCCAGATGGGGATCATCCGATATTCCTGTGATCAAGCCCTCCATGTCTTGGGGCCCAAATATTTGAAGGGTAAAGGAAAGCAGTAGAAATCTCAGAAAACTAAATTTGATGCTCCCAAGCCTAGAGTTGAAAACCAGCAGCATGATGAATCTTCCGGTTCAAGGAAGAACAAAGGAAAAAGGCACAATGGGAAAGAAAAAGTGAAGTGTTCTTACTGTGGGAAGGGTTTTCACCTTGAACATGCCTATATGAAGAAAAATCTTGATGAAGAAACCTCTCTCCTTGAGAGGAATCACATCAATCATCCAGAGAGCTTTCGGAGGAGAGATCACCAAGATCGGGAACCACAACATGAGAAAGGTCATGCCCTCATGGCAAGCACTTCGAAGTCCAAAGTACTGCTATTTGACAGTGGAGCTTCAAACCACATGATGGCTGAAAAAGACTCCTTTTCATCCTTGGAGACCGGAAAATCCATCCCCATCCACATGGGATATGACTCCACCATCATTTCCGAAGGACAAGGTACCGTAGATCTAGAAAATGGTTTTTTCTCTAATGTTTTGTATGTACCGTCTCTAGCAGCAAATCTCCTTGGTGTCTATTAGATGACACATATAGGAATTCCTAAGAGATTCTCTTTTAGTCCAAATGATGTTGAGATAAAAGAAATTGTATCTGGGAAACTCATTGCTAAAGGCCTTGCAAACCATCATGCAAAAGCCTATGAGTTCTCTCACTTTGTTGTGGATGCAAAGCCCACTACTCTGCTAACTCATGGAAATGAGGTTAGTAGGCTGTGGCATGAGAGGTTTGGCCATATTAATTTCAAATATTTGAAGCAATTACAGAAATAATCCATGGTTGAAGGCCTCCCGGTCATCAAGGCAACCACGAGAATTTGCAAGGGCTGTGTGATTGGAAAACACCCTAAGCACAAGTTCAATCGGGGGAAGGAAAACCGAGCTGCAAGCATATTGGGGCTGCTACATTCTGATAGAAATGGTCCAATTCATATCACTTCCATGAATGGATCAAGGTAGCTCCTTACTTTTATTGATGATTTTCAAGGTATACATGGGTTTTCTTTCTCAAAAAGAAATCAGAAGTATGTGAAAAATTTTCTGAATTGAAGGCCTTGATCGAAAATGCCTCTGGGATTAACATCAAGATATTGATATCTAATAATGGAGGGGAGTATATTAGTAATGATTTTCTGTACATATTCTCCCAAATTGGTATTCAGGTCCAGCATTCAATTCCCTACACTCACCAGCAGAATGGAGTAGCGGAAAGGAAGAACCGGTCTCTCAAGGAGATGACCACTTGTTTGTTGGAGTCAAAGAAGCTTGCTGCAAATTTGTGGGCTGAAGCCATGAATGCTGTAGAATACATTCATAATAGGTTTCCACACTCATCCATGAAAGGAAATACTCCTTTTGAAGCATACTTTGGAAACAAGCCGGATGTGTCGAACCTACGGGTGTTTGGGTCCATTGCATGGGACCGGATTCCACTTGACAAAAGAAGGGATTTGCAACCACAAAGCATAGAATGTTTGTTTATTGGGTATCCTAATGAATCTAAAGGATTCAAGCTGCTGGATATCAATACCAAATAGATCATCATTGAGAGAAGTGTCAAGTTCGATGAGCCTCTTCAGGAGGTGGAACTAGTGAAGGAGAAAACTATTGAATTTCCTTCCTATTCTACTGAATATTGGGATGATGAAATTGGGGGTGATGACCCTGATTTGGATCCTATGATTTCTGATATCAGTGTGCAGAAATAATCAGATGCTGAATCAGAACCTGAAGTGCAAAATCATCTTCCTACATGGGCCCAATAGACACTCTCCTCTGCAGGTGAAAACATTGGAAATCCGGATGATCCAAGGAGAACCCAGTCTAATTTCCAAAGAGAAGGTATTGCACTCTATTGTTATGATAATTTGATGCCAGAAACTTGCTATTTGATGATTATTTTAGATCCAAAATCCTACTACCATGCTTGAAATGATCCGAGATGGCAAGTTGCCATGGATGAAGAGATGCATTCTCTTCAGAAAAACTCTACTTGGGAGCTAGTTTCTCTTCCTCCAGGAAGGAAATTGGTTCAATGCAAGTGGGTGTTTCAGAAAAAGGTTGTTGCTGATGGAAGCACATAAAAATATAATGCAATTCTGGTATCAAAATGTTTTTCTCAGGTCCAAGGAGTGGACTACCATGAGACCTTTGCATCGGTTGCAAAAATGGACTCCATCCGCCTTGTTTTGTCTATTTCAGCATCCAAGCACTGGGAGGTACATCACATGGATGTTAATTCAGCCTTTATACATGGATATATTCATGAGGAGATATACATGAAGCAACCTGGGGGCCACATCACTGATCCATCTTTGGTTTGCAAGCTAAAGAAGTCACTATACGGGTTAAAACAGGCCCCAAGAGAGTGGTATTCCAAGATGGATGCCTTCCTTCTCTCGCAAAATTTTTAGAGATGTAGATCAGATCCAAATGTGTATTTACAGCAGCATTATGGTTATCTAATTATCATTGTTTTATATGTTGATGAATTACCGATCAAAGCTAGCACAGTTGCCTCCATTTCAGCCATCAAAACTGCTCTCCACAATGCCTTTGAAATGAGTGATTCGGGGCTTCTAAAACAATTTTTGGGGCTCGAAATCGAGCAAAATTCTGAAGGGATTATGGTCACTCAGTACAAATACATTTCAGACATGTTAGTCAAGTTTAACATGGCTGAATGTATGCCTACACTATTCCCTTTCCTTTTAGGGATCAGCCTTGAAGAAGGAAAATACACACCTCCCATGGATTGCACTATCTATCGAGAGCTGATTGGTAGCTTGTTGTACTTGACACATTATAGGCCTGATATTTGTTATGCCATGAATGCTGTATAAATATAAATGCAGCAGACTCATGATATTCATTGGAAGGCAGCCAAGAGGATCCTCTAGTACATTTAGGGAACCAGGACCTACGACATTCACTATGCTACAGACTCCGAGCTAGAGCTGGTTGGATACATAGATTTCGATTGGGTGGGTGATTCTATTGATCTAAAGTCAAATTATGGATATGTATTCATGTTTGGTGGTGGCCCCATTTTCTGGTCAAGCAAAAAGCAGGCTGCCATAGCACTATCTTTAGCAAAGTCCGAGTATCGAGGAGCGGTGAATGCTTGCATCCAAGCAGTTTGGTTGCAAGGGATTCTTTCAGAGTTTGATCTTGGATGTAATTTGTCCACTATCCTATTTTGTGACAACCAGAGTGCTATTAAGATATCCATGGATCCAGTTACCAGGAAGAGGACCAAGCATGTAGAGATTCACATGCACTACATGAGGGAGCTAGTGCATGATAGGACCATCATTCTGCAATACCGCCCGACTGATGAACAGATTGCAGACATATTCACCAAGATATTTTCAGAAAAGAAGTTCACTTACCTCCGTTCACTATTGGGGGTGAGTTCATCAGGGTGATCCAGACTACTTTCAGTGTTCAGCTTGAGGGGGGGTTTTCCCACTGGGTTTTCCCTCTTTTCCTCACTTAGTTTGTTTTTGAGCATTGTTTCAGTTTCAGCATTGTACAGGGTAACCTATGGCCTTGTTTGCCGAGGCCCTAGCATTTTTATCCATCTATGTTTTCTAACTCTTCCCGAGTATAGCTTAAGGGGGGGTGTTGGAGACATTTACCACCATACACACTCTTTTTGGTCAAATTGGCCTAGTTAAACAACTATCCTAAGTATAATTGACATTAATTGACATCAGTGGAGCATTAATTGCCATCATCCAGTCACACCCACACCTACCTACAGTCAAGGAGGCTAACTTAGCCTTTTCCTACAGTCAAGGAGGCTAACTGGAGCACTCTGGGGGTGATATGAGTGATATTAATGCACCTAATTGCTAACTGGTGGTTACAATCAGTTCAACCAGTCAGTTAAGGCACCTCCTCTCATTAAATATATTATTTAATGATTATTTATTATTATTTAATGATCTGGAGTCAACATGGGTGCCTCCACCAACTTCTGATGATCAGTTCAGCTTCAGTTAACCTCATCGGGCTTCATTGAAGTCATGGAGCACTAGCACTTGATGGTTGGCTTGCTATGACATGTGTTTGATCTCCTTCAGTTGAGATTCAGTCATTTATTGCACTCCGACTTTAGTTAGGGTTTGGTGAGTTAATTAGGGTTTTGGTCAAGTGCTTAACTGAGTGTGAACCATTGGTTGAGATTCAGTTAAGCTAGACTCACTCATTGAATTTGAATTGCCTCCTTAGGTATTCAAATTCCTCATGGATTCAAGCCATTTCTTGACATTGGTATTGTAACCATTCATTGTTTATTAAATATACAGAGAGGAAACCAATTCTGGTTCTGATTAACACCATTTCATGAGTTATTTGTTGATTATTCTTTGATGAGATTGACGCTTTGTTCCTAGATCAATGTGAAAGAATAATACCATGGTGACTCTAAAAATTCCTTTGGAGCACAACTGAATCTCCATATAACTTTTCCATGAGTGGAAATTGTATGGAGTTAAGAGATCTGCTGAGGAGTCCATCTGGATGTGCTGTAGCGAATGCTTCACCTGTAGAAACCTGAAAATCAAAGCAGAAAGGGAAAAATAAGGTCAGAAAACCTACACATTATACGCTTTCATCACACCCAGCATAGTCAATCAAGAAAGCTTGATCAACAAGTTCTTTACTTGGGATATTGAGTGGTAAGCCTTGGCTTCTGGTGCAGTGCTAGAATTTTGAGCTATTGCTCACTTTTCATGGAGAAATCTGTCAAAAAGCTTGTTTTTGAGAGATAGATCTTCGTCTCGCCGTATGCTCTGATACCATATTATTTTGCACATTGATCTAGGAACAAATAATCAATATCATTAAGAAATAATCAAGAAATAACTCAGAAATGGTGTTAATCAGAACCAGAATTGGTTTCCTCTCTGTATATTTCATAATGAATGAATGGTTACAATACCAATGTCAAGAAATGGCTTGAATCCATGAGGAATTTGAATACCTAAGGAGGCAATTCAAATTCAATGAGTGAGTCTAGCTTAACTGACTCTCAACCAACGGTTCACACTCAGTTAAGCACTTGACCAAAACCCTAATTGACTCACCAAACCCTAACTAAAGTCGGAGTGCAATAAATGACTAAATCTCAACTGAAGGAGATCAAACACATGTCATAGCAAGCCAACCATCAAGTGCTAGTGCTCCATGACTTCAATGAAGCCCGATGAGGTTAACTGAATCTGAACTGATCATCAGAAGTTGGTGGAGGCACCCCTGTTGACTCCAGATCATTAAATAATAATAAATAATCATTAAATCATATATTTAATGACAGGAGGCACCTTAACTGACCGGTTGAACTAATTGTAACCACCAGTTAGCAATTAGGTGCATTAATATCACTCAGATCACCCCCAGAGTGCTCCAGTTATCCTCCTTGACTGTAGGAGAAGGCGAAGTTAGCCTCCTTGACTATAGGTAGGCGTGGGTGTGACTAGATGATGGCAATTAATGCTCCACTGATGTCAATTAATGTCAATTATACTTAGGATAGTGGTTTAACTAGGCCAATTTGACCAAAAAGAGTGTGTATGGTGGTAAATGTCTCCAAAAGAGGGCCAGCCATGAAAGATAAACAATGATAGAAGGAAATGATGAGACAAGGAAGGATGTGACGTATTTAACCATGTAAAAATATGTGCAGTAGCACAGTGATTGGAAAGCGACAGTTCGTAAAGATTGTGGGTACAAGGTTTCCTAGAGTCAGCGGAGTCCGCACGTATGAAAACATATTTGTAAGTCGGGTCGTTATTTCCTACTGACATGCGTCAATAGAATAGGAAAGATAGCCTATTAGATGACTATATGAATTTGGATGAGAGATACATGTAAGAGTCTATAAAAGGAGGAACCCAAGCTGTATGTAGGTTAAAAACTCTTTGGTCATTTAGCTCCTGGTCAGTTGGCTCTAGCTGATGTGTTATATTATGTAAGTTGAGTCGTCTATTATTTTTTTAAGTGTGTCAAGCCATATAGAGGTGAAAAAGAATTTGCAGCTGAGTGTGCAGAAGTGTAAAAGAGGTTGATTCGATTTGGGTTGTGTGTGGATCATTAGTAAAGTTGAGTAGAGAAAGAATAGCGACAAAATACCAGAGAGCATGAGAGGAGGAAGAAGTTTGTATAGATAAGATAGAAAGATCTAGAACAAAGTCTGCATCTTAGTGCACAGATGAAAGGGTGCCATATATTTCTCATGCCAGATGAAGAGCGCCTTTGTGGTTTTTCCTGAATGGGTTTCCATGTTAGATACTGTGTTAAATGTGTGAGTGATGAATGTGTTTGAGTCACATATATATGTTAATGTGAATGTGTGTTTATGTATTCACTTATGAATTAGTTTATATGTATTTGTCGCATTGTTATAGTTGAATGTATCTATGTTGCATTGGGTTGTTGTTATAATACATGTCAATGGACGATTTGTATTGCAACTTAACTATGTAAAATAAGTATAAATATCCCACCCATTAGATTTCGTCGAGTGTCTTGGTATAATACCAAGGGACTGGAAATCTTCCACGCAACTGCAGAAACCTAGTTCTGGAAGTTACCCATAGAAAGATAACTCAGGTGAGACTGCATCTACGTTGCAGGTGCTATCAACTGAGCCTCGATCTATCAAGATGATATCTTGGGATTTACTGCGTGCAAAGGAGGGACTGAACTTGGTTCGAAGAGATTTCAACACCAACATCCATATATTGTGACCTTGTCTCAATTCCAACCAAGAAGAGCCTCTCATATATCTTTTCCATCTTGATTATCCTATACCCAAAGGAGACATCCCCCTAAGTTTACTTATCCTACATGTGCATCCTTGCATTAAGCATAAGTATGTTCCACTACTTGGAACTAGTTTTCCTGCCTGCGAAACACGTTTCCTCCTTATTGTACTATAAGCAGTTTTATTCCTTTTCAAGGTTATTAACATGAAAAAGAACAAAAAAATCATAAAACACAAAAATCCAAACAGGAAATCATATTACTTTCTATTGGAAACTATTTGGTTTCCTTTGAACAAAGAATAGTCCATGAATCCATACATCATTGCTTGGGTTTCTTTTATTTCCTTATAATTCGTACTCATTATTATGAGTTTCTCCACTGATTGGTTATGCTTCCAGTCCCTATGGAGCCTCTGTTGATGCCTCCTATGTCACATAGTTTTCCTAGTTTGCATTTTGAGTCTATGTTTCTTATGGGTCTCCATCTGCCTTATTCTCTTGTTTGAAGGAATGTTTTAGGCTAAGTCAGCCATTCCTCAATTATCTTATCTCTGCATGTCAGCCATTGCTTAGTTATATTGTCTCTTCATGTCGTCTATTCCTGATACATTGGTTATTGGTCAGTGCACAACTTGTTCGTCATAGTTCTTCCAAATTATTCAACGTTGTTGTGTACCTTGTGTTGGTTTATGGGGGATTCCTTAATTCCTTCCTTCCAATGGCTTGCATTCCATCGACTTCAGAACATTTATTCTGGAATAGGAATCTAGAGTCCACTAAGAGCCTTGAGGCTTTCAGTCATGAGTGGTAATTTCTCTCACCATTGATAGATTTAGGAATACATCAATTTCCACTAATCGATGGATTTTGTCAAGTGTTCAACATCAACACATCTATTTACACTTTTTTCAATGCACTCTTTACCTCGATTCCCATTATCATTATCGATGGGATGTCTCATGTTTGTTAACGATATACATCAATGACCAGTAATCAAACGATGGTCCATAATGTTTGGTTTCAATACCTTTATTCACATGATGGGACATGTACTAGCAGTGATTTGTGTAGAGGACCTATGTGTTTGGTGGCATTCCATATATGCTACCTCCTTGATCATGCCAGTATTTATGAGATTTCATCACTCATGACCTGCATTCAATGTATATTTTCATGTACCATAAGTATTCATTCACTATGAAGACCTTAATGCATTGTATATTGTATATGGCAATGATGACTCATGACATATGTCTACTATGCCTATTCATGGCCATTGTATTTTTATGTATATGGGACTACTATGTCATATGTAGATATCTATCATTGTATTATGTTGATGAGTGGTCGGTTCTTCCACCTGGTTCTTCATTACTCCATATGAATTCATCAAGTAACAAATGAATTCATCTTGGACTTCCATATGTTGAGAAACATTCCGATTCAAACCTTGATTCGCCATTGAGAGGATATATATTGAACAATTGTGAAGCATTGAAGGAGGATAACTTTGGAGAGTGTTGAGGCATAAAAAATCGCAGGTAACAATAGTTAGGGATTCTCCCCAATAAATGTTCCCAACTAGCCCGTTACTATTTGGTATGGGGAATCCGTTCGGTTTATGGTCCAGCTATTGTAGGACAAGTAACAAATTAAAAGGTTTTACTGGTTACAGCCCGGTCCACCATTTATATTTTTAGCTTTTTTTGTGTTTAAAGTATGATGTGCAAGTGCCTAACTAAAATGCAAATGATAGAGATAACGAGGAGGGTCACAATGTGATGCACAGGTTCTTACCTCTCGTCTTACCTCTCTCGCATCTAAATCACAAACAACAATAAACTAAGACTTATTAACCTATCCCTAGGGAGAAAAACTAGCATGAATGTTGAGCAATGTATTTCAGTGAATGAATTAGGAAAAAATCACAGGTATATATTATTTATCTCAGAACACATGAACATCAATAAAAAATATAAACAACAAGATAGCTTATTGTTAGTCACAACATTCATTGCTCAAAGTGGAAATTTCACAAAATAAACCAGAGTACATTCATAACATGAAGAAATTCAATGAGTTAGAACGATCTCATAGTTAATGGAAATAAGCTAAAAATGAAATAGTTCACATTGAACTGGTCCATAGCAAAAAATTTGAAACATTCCACAAACTTTCTCCGGTAGAAACATGTAGTTCTTCTTACAATATACTCTAAAAAATGATCTAGGAAAAAGTCCTCTTACATCTAATCTCTCCTCTATTTATACAAAAAGCAAAACCTTTGGGCTGCCCCTCGATGACCTTTGGGCTTCCCCAACCTTTCAATTCCAAAATTTTGTCTTGTAGTATGTGCTCATAATTTATACAATATATTAGATTTTAAATCAAAAATTTCTTAGAACAATTTATGAAGAGGGGCTAGCTTGGTCATTTATGAACTTTTTCCATGCTTGGGCCTCCGCTACAATGCCTTCAAACTTGGAGGGTTCAAGAAAATGGATATTTATCTCATACTTAGCAGCCTGATTCTTTACTCCTTCAATCCTCGGCGGACTCAGAAGTAGCTGATCTTCTAGTAAGTGTGTACTTACTGTTGCATGTGCCACTGCATTATTTAGAATATGTTCATCTACATCCTTGAATTGTTGGATCTCTTGCTCGTCTTCCTGATACTTGTTCTGTAGATGTTCTATAAATAGCTCATGTTCTGGTATCACGTCCAATCTTTTCTCTGCTAAAATATGCCATCTATTGTAGGTAATAAGCACTCTCCTGTAGTATTCGGCACATACTCCCTTTGTTTTCTTTATAGTTTTCTTGAATTCTTCTACAACAACCACCCTGTCATAAACATAGCATGTTATTAGACCATTTAATATTTTATCAAGTGTTATAATAATAACAAAAAAAACTGTATCAATCCATTTACCTCTTCCATATGCATTCTAAAAAAATAAACTATACACAGTATTAATTCATGAAAAGAAAAAATGACAAGGCAAAGAAAATCCTGCAAGTTTGTGTCTTAAAACCCTCTAAGTCCACTGTCTGTAACCAAAATCACAACCCTGATAGAACAAACTCTTCTTTTCAACCCGGGCCGCACTCGAACTAATCTAACTCCTCTGATAAAAGCATGAACCATATCATCGTTACTGCTAATCCCTAAAACACTGAACCCTATACTATGCTCTTGATCGCGGAAAACTCTAACTTGATCAAAAACATTGAAAACCTTCACCGTCCCACGAAAATAGGGTAAATGCATACAAAAATTTAAACCCCCCCGACAACCATGAACAACCAAAGAATGCGCGATGCAGACAGCGTAACGCTTGTCTGCACCGAAACCTTAATCTTTCAGATAGGAGTAAAGCATACATAATGGCTCAAATAGTCACGCGGGCTCAAACCTCCCCTGCCCCCCCAAAAAATTCACAACTCTCTATTTTACCCTTGATATTATGTATGTATACAGTGGAGATAAACATTCTTTATACGAACAAACCATCCCATGGAAAAAACCTAAACGAGGAAAACCTAAGCAGGGAAAACCACGGTTTCAATCAACCAATACAAATCAAATAACAAGGTCGTGGATTGCCTACCTGGAAAAACGCAGTGCAGTCAACGGGATGACACAAAACCTCCATGGTAGCATGCTAACAAGTCGAATTCAGACAGCTGGACATGTGAAACAGTTCAATCGACAAAGACTGGAGCAAAAACTCAAATTTCAATACAGATAAAAGATAAAATAATGCTCCCCTCCCATATATATATAACCTTCGGTGGGAAAAGTCGGTGGAAAAAACCTATCAACAGTTGAAACTCTAATCGTTAGAAGGATAGTTTGATCAACAACCACAACGACAGACTCACAAACAACTATGGTTCTATGACAAAACTTTAAGTCCATCAGATATTGGAAGCTCTAACTGCTAAAGGTCGGAACTTTAAACCTGAACGTTTATGTAGTGTTGGCGATGCCAAGCACTATCATCGGGATGGTTATGTATCAGAGATTAGAAATGTTAAGCACTACAGCATCAGTGATAGGAAAAACTATCCTTTAAGCCTCTCATCAATTTCCTTCTAGAACGTCGGCGGCATAAAAGACAAGTCTTCCAACTTATTCATCAATTGACCTTCGACAACGATAAAAAAAATCACCGACAATCAAAATAAAAGGTTCTTAAAAAAAATAAAACAAAAGGGAGATAAAAACATGGATCGGCGAGAAACAGGACTAATCATCGAGACGTTCACTATTTTCCTTCTGAAACATCGGTGGCATAGAGGACTAATACCCCGGCTCATTCTTCAACCCACTCCTAAGAGCGATAAAAAAAATCATCGAAAAATCAAACGCTAAGCTCTAAAAATAAAATAAAACTCCACAGTCTTCTATGTTTCCGAACTCAAAGATCAATTTAAGTAGAAAAAATAGACTTCCACGACAGATTTAAAGAAATCAAACAAACTTGGGCTAGATAAAATCAAAGGAGGTTCTAAAATTTAAAAAAATTTGGGAAAAAGGTTGTAGCTGCAACAATTGGCGACTACCTGGTGAACACAGATCTCTGGACAATATCTTCTTTAATCAACAGACTCTTTTGAAAATACCAACCTGTTGAATTCTTCAAGATATCTGTATTTCCCAAATGGAAGATATATGCACTTTAATCATTGATGATAGTCCAATTAGGGGAATAGGGAACCAAGATTTCAAAGTCTAGATAACTCTTTTGAGGCCAGGAATATGAGTTTCATTTTTTACCTCTATCTTTGGGTAGCTACCAGCTTAGACACCATAGGATTGTAACATATGGTAAACAGAAATATTCGTTCGTTCCTCATTCCCATGCCATTTTGTACTTTTGTGCTTTTGGACTTTCGTCCTTTTATGAGTCCTCCTGCATGCCTTCTTTCTGAATTTTTTAATTTAGGATCCTCTATCCATAGTGTCCTTTTGTGTGAGAGATATATTTATTTTCAGCTCAAGGACGGAGAAGAACTTTGGCAATCTTGTACTAATATGGTTCAGTACTTTGTTTTGATACATATTGATTTTCTGAGGATATTATGACTATTATTTGCCTTTTTGCTTTCAATTCTTAGCATGGAATCATTTAAATATAATATACTGTTTACCCTGCTTCCTCTCCATGGGTATTTTGTTCTCACTCCCTAAGAAATTTTAGTGTGAGATGAATGGAGCCTTGAAATAGTATTCTGGACTTTTTTGATCCTGATTTATTTTACAAGGATTAAGTAAGACTTCAATGTGTTCATAGCCATTCAAAAAAACTACTAAACTTGAAGAAATGATGAATTAAAAGTGCACAGTCTTACAATCAAGATTTTAGTTAATCCAGAATTCTGATGAACTCCATGCAACCAAAGGTTGTGCTTTCTTTATTACCATCAATCAAACCCTAACTAAAACAAAACAAAAAATCCTCAAAAACAAAACAAATCAAAAGTTTATTTATGTACAAGACAACCAAAAAATGGAAAATCAAGAAAAATAAGGTTTGAGAACTAAACCATTTACTGGTAAGTTCTCTTCCCACCCCTGTAAGTCTTGCAACTTGTAAGTTGAGGGGCCAAGCTTTGCTGCAATTTGAAAAGGGCCTACCCATAACTGTTGAAACTTAGTGTGCTTTCCCTTTTCATCGTGCGGATGATCCCACTTAAGAACCAAATCTCCTATATCGAATTCTTTGTTCCCAGCTTTATGCTTATCAAACCAACGTTTCACTATTTCATGTTGATGCTTAAATATTTTTTGGCTTTGGACCTAGACTCTTTCGACTTCAAAATATTATAGATTTTGATCTGTAGGATTTCGTTATCAGTACCTCTAGACTCCTGAGCTATTATGGAAGAAGGTAACAAGATGTTAGGAGGAAGAATAGCTTCTTTTCCATAAACTAGAGTGTATGGAGACACACCTAAGGAATTATTAGGTGTGACTTTATCAGCCCAAAAAGCATTAGGTAATGCTAAATGCCAACTTCTCTGATTTTCTATCATAGTTTTCTTTGGGATCCTAATCAGATTTTTGTTTGTGGATTTAGCTAAGCCATTTCCTTGTGGGTAATAATTTGCAAAATAATGAAACTTGATTCCTCTTTCATTAGCAAATGTAGTTAATCTAATAGAAGAAAAGTAAGTAACATTATAAAAAACCAGGGAAATTGGAACCCCAAACCTGGACATTATTGTAGCAGGGATTTCTCCTTGCTACAGGGGCAGGAATGGCTCCCTTCTGTCTATAAGACGAAAGGGTAGGTTCTTGCGTGTGGAAAATGCAGAAAGAAAAGCGGAACAAAAAGAAAGAAAAGAACAAGAAATAATGGCCATGAGCCCCTCTGTAAACAAAGTTAGGGATTCACTACGAGAACCTGCAAACAACTATTAGAAACAATAAACCTACAAAAACATGTTAGAAATCAAACCTACAAGCAAACATGGGTTAGAAAATAACTAAGCTAACAAAGCAAATACATAAACAAAACTAGATTATACCTCTCCTTTGGTGAAATGGGCCACCATGCCCTGGCTGGAAGAAGCACCTCACTATCTCACTCAGCAATGGAGGAGCTATGGCTCAATGGGGAAGATGAGTGGAGGAGAGGGGGCGTGGGTGGCTTGAGAGGCAAAGCATCTCAAGGCATCCATGGGTAGCATAACAATATGCAAGGGAAGTGTTGTTTGAGAGTGACCTCCCACCCTCCTTTTATAGGTTTTTTGGGGACTTTTAGGGTTTTAAGCCATTGGTCAAGGCTTTAGCCCCTTTTTTGGGATTTTAGCCCCTTGTGCCCTAACTTTAGCTCCTTTTAGGGTTTTAACTCCTTTTGGGGGGCTTTAGCACCTAGGAGAGTTATTTAGGCTCCTTTTTGGGGTTTTTAAGCCCTTTTCTTCATTCTTAAGCCTTTTTGAGGGTGTGGGGGTCTAATGGAGTGATACGAGGGTTGTGCATGGGTGTCCTTGGGTGGTGTAGGCCATGTAGAGCTAAGTGAGGGATTTTTTGGGTTAAAAAATTTCCCCTTGATGTGTGAGAGCAAGAGCTCATCTTATGGTCAACGGACATCATATGATTTGCTGTGGAGAGGTGGTGCTTCCGGGGCTAGGGCATGGTGGCTTTTGGTTTTTGTATTAATATGGTTTCCATCAATGGGTGAGATACAAATAATGTGTGACCTGTATATGGATGAGGTGGACATTCCCATGCTTGTGACAATGTCAAAAGAATAATGCGATATATGCTCTAAAATACAAGAGCCGATCATATAAAACTGATGATACAATAATGGTTGCCTCAATTAGACGCTGAATACAATGCTGATCTAAGGGACTGCTACATTGGACCCATGGAATTCTAATGGAATGATATATCTTCATAGCTGATAGGCTGCTATATCTGGAACGGTACATAGCTGTATGGACTCATTAATGGAGAGTCAGAGTCTCTGTGGTACAAGTATGTTGCATCAATCATGAATCTATATAGAAGCGTTGCTGGGGATTCTGAACACTGTCTCCAACACAACCCAAAAATCACAAGGGACATGAACCTATTTAGGTCCCTCAAGTAGACTCATCAATGTGCTAGAGTCAGGTGACATCCAGGGTCTTCAACCAAATACTGCACGGACCAATACCCTGCACGAATCTCAACGGTGCGATGATGTAGTTGGAGTCGAGCACGTGAGAAACAACCATCCCAAGATGCACTAAGGACTCCTCTCAAGTGTTCCAAGGAACTCATGAATGAGGTGAATGAAACAAAGATACAAGGACCTTTGGGTCTATCCTCTGGAATGCATGTGTTCTCATCGACAGAGGGAGACCTGCCCCTGGTCAAGGAAATGATGTTTCCTTAACCAGAAGCATGAGGGAGATAACCGAAAGGTGTGAGGAAATCTGAGAATTGACCCACTGAATTTGGGGGGGGGGGGGGGAAAGAGTTGNGGTAGGGGGAATGTAGTGGACTCAAAATTCCTTTGTTCAGAGTATGACGGCATGACAAACCAAGCAGCAAATGAAACTAACTCATGGGAATGGGATCATAGCTGTAATACCAGGAATGTCGCTGCAGATGGGAAATACTTGGAGGAGGTAGAAACTTTTGATATTGATGGGATCCAAGGAAGACACATTGCAGAGTAATCTGAACAAAGGCGACCCAATGTGGGAATGCTGCCAAACTTTTTTCTATGGGGTGGTGTCTAGGGACACCATTGCGGTACGATCTCATGGATTTTTGGCGAGCCCAAGAAAGTAAATTCTCGATGGTGGTTTCAATTTTAGAGAGTCTGAAAGCACGAAGAAGACTCCAGTGGGGGATCTTTTTTGTTGGTTGTCTTCTGTGCCTAAAAAAGGATAAAAGTATACATAGGAGAGCTCGCCCATCCTGTAGGGGATGAGAGACTTCTTTACCATTGGTAGTCCAATCAGGACGAAAAAGGTTAAACCTATACTGACTGGATAGTCATTCAGATATCTTTACGAGCATGAATGCAACCAAGTTTGCTAGGCAATATTTTCTTGATGAGAAGGCTGGAAAAGATCTTATCGACAACCCATGGTGATATTTTTCGTAAAGTGCAGCCCGTCTGCCCGAGAAAGCATAAAAGTATGCAGAGGGGAATGGTCTTGGCTTGAGTGTGCCAAGGAGGTCCTTTTCATGTGATGGTCTACATGGTCCACAAATGGAGGTAAATGAGACTATGTAGGCGCCCTTTCCTATCCTTTAACGAGCAGGAAAGGAAGTAGTTGTGCTCGATGATCTTTTCATTGTTTTTAGGAGTCAGAAAAGAGATTAAACAAAACTCTAGTATGGTCAACCGATTATGGTGGCACAGGCAGTGCCCCATGTCGGGATGGTGGATAGTGGTCCAAAGGTCATCCATGTAGTATGGACGGAGCAAAAGGCTCTCAAACATACCAATACATGCACGGGATAGATCGCTGTAGAGGCATGTGAGTTGGTGTGGTAGAGCCACGCAAACAGAGGTGGCTCTCAGATAGAGGTCAGGAGAGCGTGTGTGAGTTGTAGTGGATACACTTGACTACATGGGATGTGAGTGCAAGTCTAGGGGCACTTATATGCCAAATACGTGCAAAAAGAAAAGGATTAATTTTCCAGATGATGGTCCGGAGATCTGCAAAAGGTGCGGTGGATGGAGTAGATAGGTATGTGTTAAAATACAAAACAAAAAGTAAACATGGCATTCCTTAACGGGTGGTGGCCTGAAAACTCGCATGAGTAGCAGTAGGCAAGTGTGATGCAAGTACAGGTCCGTAGACACTTGCATCATCATGTTGTGGCTCGTAAATCGAGGTAACTTCTAGGAAGTGGTCCTGAAATTTGTTTGTTAAACATGAGACAATGGTCTCATAAGGAGATAGAAATTTTGGGCCCGGAGGTGTGAGAGGTGTCTCGAATAGGTTTTGGGTGATTTTGGATTAGCAGATAATGGTGCTGCCCCTGAATTGGGGTCTATGATTTGTGGTAAAAAAGTTGCAAAAAAAAAAGGAGAAAACTATGTTATAAGGGACTCATAGTGGTGGTATCAGGCATAAACTCTCTTGAGGTGGAGCTCGTTGTGCGAATTCTTCAAGAGTCAACTGTCTGAGTCAACGAAGAGGTATTCCCCCTTGCCGAGATGAAGGTCATTGGCAAGGCGGGATGAAGGAATCTGGTCTTTTATGGGGAGAACCGATTCCACACTATGGTTTAAAGGGAATGGGGTAAAAATGGAGGTGGTCTTACAGATCTCTCCGTCATCGCGTAAGTGGTGCTGGGATAGATCAGGTGGATCTTCCACAGCCAACGAGACAGAAGGGAAACTGGTACTAGAGACCATGTAAATGGTATTGGTTGTGGTTTTGGTGGCCTTTCCCCTAGTCTCTGTTAGAGGAAGAGGGGAAAGCCTGGAGATGAGAGGAGTCTTTGATGGACCTAGAGGTAGGTGCAACATCATTTCAATTGGCTGGACATGAGTCAACACATCCTGGGGCCTCAGAGGTAGGGTAGGTGGTTCAAGGTACCACACGAATCCTATAAGTTGCGGGCTGCCAAGACAGACTTAATCATGATCTCGAATGGTGAGAAAAGGAAAAGGAAAAGGATAATGTTGAGTGGGAACGAATCCCAATGTTTCCCTGGTAATTGAGGTTGAGGTTGCAATTGAGGTTGCAGCTGCGGATGGAGCTGCGGTTGTGGAAACAATGGAAGAGACAGGTCTGATGGACCATTGGTGGTAGTGGAGACAAGAGGGTCGGTAGAACTGGACATCATGTAAATGAACATGGTGTCTGAAGAAGGAGGTGGGGGGTGAACCTCTTCGATCAGAGTGATCTTAGATTCAAGAGAATGTTGTTGAAGGTCAGCTAGAGCCATTCGAAATTTGGACAAGTCTTGGCAGTGGTGAGAATAGTGGCCTTACAAGCTGTAGAGGGCACAAGCATGGTTTGTTCTCAATGACTTGTTTCTTAGTACTAGTGTGCTTGGAAGCTCAATGATGGGGAGGTTTTTGTTTGTATCCACAACGTCCAGGTGCGCATAGATTATTGGGATTACAGGGCAATTCTGAGTTGGATGGCCCTGTTGCTTGCAGACGGCACAAGGAGAAATCTACTTAGGTTCTGCAGTAGCTTTTTCATTTTTTCCCCTGGCCCCTTTTGAGTGGGGTGGTGCGGGTGTAGGTGCGACGGTTAGCTTTTGTGGGCCGGGTGGAGGGTGAGACTCAACTACAATGGGTTGCACCAGGGTTAATAGAACCTGGGGCATTGGTGGTTGAGTTGGTGGATCAAGATACCACATCGGAATTCCCAATGTAAAGTTGGGTAGGATTAATGTGGCCATTACTGGCTTGCTCATGACACCAGGTGGGGGAAATAGGAAGGGAATCGTATGGACTGGAGATGAGCCCAGATAACTCCCTGACGATTGCATGTGGGGGTGAGGTTGTGGTTGTGGCTGCGTGTAGTGCTGCGGCTGCGGATGATGTTGTAGCTGTTGTTGGTGTTGTGGCTACAGACAATGTTGTGATTGTGGTTGGGGCTACAGATGCGGTTGTTGTTTGGATGCAGCGGTGTTGGATGAGACCATGCACAAGTCTGTAGTCTCATTTTGTGTCGGTGGTGGTGACAATAAGGGGAAAGGATTTGTCATGGTGGTATCGGCAAACAACCTAGGGCCCACATTCAACAATGGGGAGGCTGGTGTGTTTTCAACCATGGTGTTGATTGCAGAGACGACACTGGCATGTGTGGTCGTCCATTGTGGCTCAATAGTGGTGATGGTAGGGATGACGTTGGCGGGTGCCATTAACCCTTGCAGATCATGATAAGTGAGTTGATCAACCGTCACAATCTTCCCTTCATGGGGGAACATCATGAGACATAAGATAGTTGATGTGACTGCTCTCATGGCATACATATAACTTCTTCCAAGAAGGAGGTTATAGTCTAGTTGAGCGTTGACAACCTCTATGTCAATAAGAACTGTCTTCCCGGCTAATGTGATGGGGACATGGGGGAGGATTCCTTGGGATTTGGTAGGATGTCCATCATAAGCCCATAGAGTTATGGAGGATGGTTGCAGAATTGGGGATCCCAGTTTCTGCCAGATGAGGGTAGACATAAAGCATGTGGATTCCCTTTCATCCACTATGCACCAGTGCACACCAAATTTCGGATGGATATCGGGATTTGAAAGTTGATGGTTGATGGCATGCGTGGTTCTCCATTCTTCGTGTCGAATGTGATCAACTTGGATTCGGAGGGGTCTACTGCACCAAGGGTGGCTAGTAAGGCTTTCTGCTGTGTTGGGCACATTTTAAGTACCTCAAGAGAAGATAGGGCAGTTGGTGTTTGGGCCAAATCATCCATGATGCTGTAGTTGACATCAGCTCTAGTCGTGGCATTATTGGAAACTCTACGTATGGGGGGGTGCAGGAATGGGGTAACTGAAGAGGTAGGTTGACTGTCTTAGATGTCGATGCCGCTAATGAGTCGACGGGTTCAGTGTTGGCTCCGTACTAATTCTGTCTAGTTTATAAGTTGACCTCTTCAGTTGTCATGGCTAGTAGGTGGTGGACACCTGTTTCTGCCGTGGGAGGTGCCCCCGAAGCATTGGGATTGGGTTGGGGAGGGGGTGTGGTTGCCACCAATCCTTGGACTGGTAGTGGGTTTTGAAGCACCATAGGAGGAGGCCCTTGTGGTGCTGGGTTGGGTTGGGCTTGGTTTGTAGCATTGGTGTCCTATTGGACCTCGTTCCGAATGGCCTTCTTAGCATGACCCATGAGGGGACACTCGAATGTGTAGTGCCCATAGATCTCATAGAGTGTGCATGGTTGGTTTGTGTGCAACGGGGCATTGCGTCTTGGTGCATTTGGTCGTGGGGGGTTTTGGGATGGCTGGTTTGCCGCGGCATTATTGGGAGGGTTTGGTTGTTGACCACCTCCCTATAGTTGATTGTCACCTTGGTTCTGGGGCTGATTATTTCTAGATTTGCCTTGTTGATTGTTGGGGGCAGGCTAGTTGCGATGGTTTTGTTGTGTAAACAATTGTCCCAACAGAGCGGGTGGAGCAGGGATGGGGGATTGAACTACTTGCACTGGTGGTGCATAGTAGATCTGGGTGGGTGGTAGTGCCACAAATGTGGGAATTTTCCCTGCATACTACTATGTTGGCCAAGCCATGGCTTGAGCCTACTGCGGTGGTGTAGGCTATGCATAGGAGGTTGTGGCTCTGGATTGGGACATCATTCTTGCATAGTCTGTAGTTTGGTTTTGGTAGGCAACACTGGCAGTGTTGCTTGGTTGTGGTGGAACTGCAGGTGGTGACGGACGGTGTTGTGGCTGTTGGGAGACTGATCCTATGATGCCTTTTGCAGCATGGGATTCCCTTGGTGCGTCGCGGTAAGAGGTGCCTATGCGGGGAGCGTCTGGGATGATGGTGTATAGGTATCCAGACTGAGCGTAGATCAGGTCAAACTATTGGGCTTTCAGTATGGCCTTTTCTTCAGATTGGGGGCGTTTAGATGCGACATCCTTTGCTATGGGTGGGAGCAAGGTCTTGAGGAACCAATCCAAGAAGATCCTATCGTCAAGTTGGATTTTACATAAACTGCGGCGTCGCCGCCACTCATGGATGTGGTCAATTATATAAGTCGTAGTGTTTTGATGGAAGGATAGCAAGATCTCCACCCCCTCGTCATATCTAACGACGAGTTGGAAATACTGTAGGAACATGAAAGCCGGGGATTTGAAATCTAGGTACTTATCTTGTGGTAGCTCAATGTACCATTTGGCCGTAGCACCTGTAAGGGTGCGTTGGAATAGCCTCAGCCTGATTGAATCATTTATGATGCTATTTGATGAGCACCATAGATGGAATGTCATGATGTGGTTTTGGGGGCATTCCCCTGCCTTGCCTTCAAACTTGGGAATGTCTAATGGTAGCTTGGTTGGCATGGGAGGCCAAAAAGCTTGATGGCGGATGGGGTCATTTGTTAACTGAGCCAAATCAAGCAGGTTAAGATGAGCCATGAAAGGAAGGTTTGACCCCAGGTTGATATGAGATGGGGCGGCGATGGTGGTGAGGTTTGCAGGTGTATAATGCACTTGCATGGCTAGGGGTACTTGTTGTGCCATTCTAGATGGACCAGTGTCCCCAAGTGTGGTGGGAGGGACAGTGTGGGTGGAGGGGACATTTCCCCCATGTATGACAGTAGGGGCAATGTAAGTGGAAGGTCCACTGCCCCCCTATGTGGCAGGATGGGCAGTGTATGTTAAAGGTCCACTACCCCCCTGTGCTGCAGGTGGGATAGCTTGGTTGGTCACTATAGGCGGTGGCAGCTGACTAATGACAATTTGCATGACTATGCTTGGGCCACCTGTAGGGTTGTTGGTGATAGGTTGTGGTGTGGACATGGGTCCACTAGCTATGGCTATGCCAGAAAATGGATCCGGATTTGCACCAGCCATGGGGCTTGACGGTGCAGTATGGAGGTCTGGTTCAGAATGATATGGGTCTGAATCTGAATCTGAAGCTGTGTGCCCTTCTGATGGTGTGAGAGGTCATCGAGGATGGTTTCAACGGTGTCAGTTTAATGTCCCGAATGGTGGTGGTTTGCCTCTTAGGTGTGAGGAAGAGCGTGGGGGATCAATTGTGTTAGATTTTATGTATCAAACTAGTGGGAATGATGTTTGGACCTTGGCTTCAATGGCTTCCTATTGGCTGTAGGTGGTCACTAGGCGACCAATACTGCCAGAAGACAGCGCTTGGATTTTTCCTCATGGGCGTTCTACTCAATCGGTGGGTGTCGTTTACTGTTTCGCTTGGAAATTCCTCTCAGTAGCCAGCTACTTTGGGGTTCCCATGGTACTCCTCACAATGAGTTTTTGGGCAGATCCCAAGTACTTCCCATGGTTGAAGTAGTCAGGGACTTATGTCCTCAAAGACTGCAGATTTTTTGAACTTAGTGTAAATTGATAAATTTTAAGGCTCTCTTAGCGTCATGAACTGAGTGGAGTTGATTATGTGGCATGGTGTATATGTTTTTCTATCTTTCTGTTATCAGGTGGATGCAAGTGTTTTATGAATATGTCATAGAGTTCATATCATTGTATATGAAAGTAGTGAATAATCAGAAATTTGTAAACAAATACATTTTTTTAACCTGAATTTGGTGGCCTAACAAGGTGACTACCTTACACCTATATTTCTCTTCAACCAAGAGAAGGTGTTGGGCTCTCAACACAATGGGACTAAGCCCATCTGTAGATCCACAGGTCACCTCCCGGATGCAAGGTTGGTCAATAGGGAGGATTCTTAGCGCTGTGAGAAGCCCTCCTTCTCTACCCCCTCTACCTTCTAGGTCATTCGTTTTTAATGGTTTAGAACAATATTGGGTGAAGGGACTAGGACTATACGAGCTGTGCCCTTTGTCTTATATTAGAATACCCTAGAGGGTGATGACTGGGTAGAGGAGGAAGGGTAAGCAAGACTGTTAATTTTATGTCAGTTTTAGTTAGGCTATGTTGATTAAGTAATTAAAATTTTTGAATTTACACTTTGTTTGTACATGAAATTACAGTAAATTGTAACAGAAATAGATATTAAACTATTGTGATGGACAAAGGCGACTGAGCCGCACTAACAATCCCTAATAAACTAAAAATTTACTTCTGATTGACAGATCACATGGCTGGGGTCAAATTTGGCGATGGGGTCGCAAAATTTTTCTTGAAATAGGTGAGGGGGTCACACAGATTTCACAGACATAAGCGGTATGTCCTTCTGAGTGAATTCGCATATTTTGGGGGAAAAAGGGCAACCTGGTCGCACCTGTGAGGCCTAAAAGAGCGACCTCATCCCCTATTTAGGCCTGATAAGTGTGACCTGCTCTGGATTTGGGTTTTTTCTGATCTTGAGTCAGATCCAGTCGATAGTAACCTATACTGTGGAAAAACAGACTCGGATTTTCCTTGTAGAGGCTTCAGCAACAACAAAAAAAGAAAATAAATAGGATTTAACCTAGATCTGACAAGAAAATTTTAAAACTAGGGCATAAAATGAAAAATCTTGAAATTTAAAAAACTAAACCAGGGATCCTATGGGATCGACCTAGTATGGTCACCAGTTCTGTAATAGGGATTTATCCTTACTACAGGGGAAATAATGGCTCCCTTCCATCTATAGGACGAAAGGGTAGGTTCCTGCATGTGGAAAATGTAGAAAGAAAAGCAGAACAGAAAGAAAGCAAAGAACAAGAAAGAATGGCCATGGGCCCCTCTGCAAACAAAATTAGGGCTTCGCTCTGAGAACCTGCAAACAACTATTAGAAACAATAAACCTATAAAAACATGTTAGAAATCAAACTTGCAAGCAAACATGGTTCAAAAAATAACTAAGCTAACAAAGCAAATACATAAACAAAACTAGATTATAGCTTTCCTTTGGTGAAATGGGCCACCATCCTCTGGCTGGAAGAAGCACCTCACTATCTCACTCAGAAATGGAGGAGCTATGGCTCAATGGGGAAGATAAGTGGAGGAGAGGGTGCTGTGGGTGGATTGAGAGGCAAAGGGTCTCAAGGCATCCATGGGCAGCATAACAGTATGCAAGGGAAGTGTTGTTTGAGAGTGACCCCCCACCCTCCTTTTATAGCTTTTTTGGGGACTTTTAGGGTTTTAAGCCCTTGGTCATTGCTTTAGCCCCCTTTTTGGGCTTTTAACCCCTTCCACCCTAACTTTAGCTCCTTTTAGGGTTTTAGCCTCTTTTTGGGGGCTTTAGCCCCTAGGAGAGTTATTTAAGCTCCTTTTTGGGGTTTTTAAGCCCTTTTATTCATTCTTAAGCCTTTTTGAGGGTGTGGGGGTCTAATGGAGTGATACGAGGGTCATGCATGGGTGTCCTTGGGTGCTGTAGGCCATGTAGAGCTGAGTGAGGGATTTTCTGGGTTAACAATTATGTGATCCTGTAAGAAATCCATGACTGCATCTTCATTTACTTTTCGCAATGGAATAGCCTCAACCCATCTGGTGAAGTAATCAGTCACTGTTAGAATATACTTGTGCTGCAAGGAAGAATTTGGGTTTATTTCCCAAATAATATCAATGCCCCATTGTTCGAATGGTTATGATATAATCGGGATGACATGTTGTATAATATTTGTGTCATAAGTTTTAATCTCTTCATATGTCCAAGCAAACACATCTCTATACTATTTGAACAGACTAATGAACTTCTTTCGCCCGGAGAACAACACTTCCCCAAATTGACATATTTGGGTTCAGCTTCAGTTCCCAAATTTATTAGCTCGAATTGTAAGAACGAGCCATGAGTCTTGACATTTTCTGGCTTTATGAATTTGTTGTCTAAATCAAACATTCACTCCAAGGTCCTGACTCCTTTAGGGATAAAGTTTCCTAATTTTAATTCGGCTTGGTGTTCTTCATCATCGATTATTGCTCCTTTGAAAGTCTCATTATTCATCAAACACTCAAAAATTTGTTAATCATCATCAAAAACCCATAGATTGGTGATCAGGTCTAGAACCAAAGGCCTGAAAAGTAATTCAATAGAGCATCTATTATTTGAAGGTACTAGCCTTGCAGCTGAGGTAGCTAGTAATTCAGCTGCTTCATTCTTTAATCTAGGAATGGACACAATATTGAATGCATAAAAATTTGTAAGCAAATCCCAAACTTCATTCTGGTAAGCTTTTAAATGTGGTGAAATGCAGTGTATCTTATTTCGAATTTGCTTGACGATTATTTCAAAATACCCATATATATTTTTTACTTTTAGTTCAATTGCTTTTTTAAGTCCCTGAACTAGTGCTTCGTACTCAGCTGTATTATTGGTGCATTCGAACTCTAACCTACAAGAAAGAAAATATTTATTTTTCTTGGATCAATTAGGACACTGCGAGCTCCTGATCCCTCCAACGTTTTAGAACCATCAAAATAAAGAGTCCAAAAACTATCTACTTCTACTGAAATTAAACTACAAGCAACATCTAAAACTAGATCTACTATATTACAGTCAATCTCATTAGCCCATGAAAAATGAAGGAGATCGAGCTGGGTGTCAAGTATATTGCTAGCTTCTTTAGCTTGGTAATTACCTGGTTCTAATTCAATGAAGTAATTTCCCAACACAAAGTTTACTGGTTTATTTTTTCCCTCTAACTGTGTAACATTGTACTTCATCTAAGGCTCTCTTAATACTTTTATCTGGTTTGGACTTCCCTTGTGAGGCAACCATAGATGTGACCAATCAGATGCAAAGTATCCATCTAGCCTTGTCGACCAATCTCGACTCAAAACCACTCCATAAGCATCTGGTATGTCTGCTCCTACAATGTCAATATACTGACATACCCTCTCATCTATGGATAAGCAAATCAGAACATCCTCCATTTCTCCTACTACTTTTACAGATGTTCTGTCTAATTGAAGAACCTGCCAAGTTGATGGTTTAGGTTGTCTATTTATTTTCTTGCAGACTGAAAGTGGCATAATGTTGACTGATGCTCTTGATTCGACTAAACAATTGTGCACATTATAGTTGAAAATCTCAAAAGTTAGGAGAAATGCTGGAGTTTTATACTTAGACTTCCCTCCCACACTTGCCTAACCAATTTCTTCTTTAGGTTGGTTGTCAGTAGGAAGCTCCTCTTCTGGTACCTCAGGTTCTTTTAAAAGTTTCTCCTTTTGTTGAGGTAAATTACACATCTCAAAAAATGATATATTTGCTTTAGCTTTCTTAATGTCTTCCACAATATCATACCCCATCTCAGGTTCTTTGGGATTCTTCTTGACATTATCAATTTTATCTTCAATAGGCTTAAGAGATGTATTGATTTTCTTCGGATCTTGACTTGTAATGGTAAATTCAGGTATTTTAATAGTTGTAGTGTTCTTCTATATCTTCTTCATATTTTCTTGAAGTTTCTTTATCTTATAAAGTATTGACTTGTCTTCTCTTAACAAACTCTGACTTCTTGTTGTCACATTGGTTTCTGATGTTTCCTCTTGTTTCAGAGAATCTTCCTCTTATGTATCAAACATTGAGACACAATCCCATAAAACTAAAGTATCTTCCTCTTGTTTTTCTATAGATTGATTACCTTTTTCTTCCTCACCAGTTTATGTTAGTTTGGAGTCCAATAACTGATTCATTACCAACGTCATAGAATTGATCCATTGTGGATAGTTCTTCTGAGAATGAGGCTGCTGATGGAAGGTACAAAAATTATCCATGCTTACATCAGTTAAATTCATTGCCGCAGGACTATGTGGAGGAGGTTTAGATTGATTGTTGTCCTCCCTCTTTTTATAATAAGGTTTATATGATTTGTGAGCTTCCTTTTCTTTTTCTAAATATATCACTCTGTTGGATAGCTTTTGCATCATCTTCAAAATCCCTTCAAAATCTTATGACCGCTCATCCTTAGGATTGATTAATAATAAAGTTTTTTTGTTTCCAAAAGTCTTTTCTTCAGACTGCACAAGATAATTTTCTATGTTCTCCATCTTAGCCTCTACCTTCTCAGCTTCTTTGTAGGTTTGACTTATCTCTTGGAAAACATGGCCAGGTCATGCCCTAGAGCTGAGGTATAGTATTCAATCAGATCATTTTAGGTAAGTAGCAAATCTTTGAGTGAAATTATGCACTTTTTCCTTCCTTTATTTCTTTAAAGCACATAACCCTTTCATTAACCCTGCATGAGTTTTATGGACTGCATATTTACTTCTAAACATTCTTTCAAATGTGTTCCAGTTTATGATTGAATTTGCAGGAAGGGAAAAATACCATGAGGCTGCTGTTCCTTTCAGGGTGTGTGGAAACAATCTACAGACCACATCTTCATGCTCTCCTGCTCGTACTCCTTCTATAGCCAAGTAAAAACTTTGCAAATGATCATCTACCAGAATTCCTTCACTTGGGTTAAAATTAGGCAACATTTTGTCAAAATCTTGAGGCAAATCATGCAAGGGAGGTGTCAGGTTTAAAGGTGACCTAGCCCTCCAATTAGGCTCTGGATTTGGTTGGTTTACGTTTACATTAGCCATGATTCTGAGTGGAGAATGAGGTTGTGATTGAATAGGGGTATGAACAGGTGAACAGTAAGGTGAATCTGGATCCAATTGACTCAAAGGTTGGTCAACTTCCTGTAAGGATGCTTCTACCAGTTCTTCAAGATCTTCTACCAACACTGAGTCTTCTAATTTAGGGCGATCTTTTTTTCTGATATTCTCTTCTAGGTAGGATAGGAATAATTGGTAACCCTCCAATATTCTTCGTATATGCCCTAGTAATTCTTCTCAAATCATCAACCACTTTGTTATCGACAGGATGCAGATACCCTTTATCTTTCTCTTCAGGAGTGGGATTGTGAAACAAACTATTTTCAGAACTGTCACCAATGGAGTAATTTCGAGGAAATAGGCTTCCTTGACCAAACATGCACCGGTGGCCCTCCTTCTAGCGCCAAAACCTGTTGAGGCCCAAAAAATCGTAGGTAAAAATAGTTAGGGATTCTCCCCAATAAACCTTCCCAACTAGCCCGTTACTGTTTGGTATAATGAATCTGTCCTGTTTACGGTTTGACTACCATAGGTCAAGTAACAAATTAAAAGGTTTTACCGGTTACGGCCTGGTCCACCGTTTATATTTTTAGCTTTTTTGTGTTTAAATTATGATGTGCAAGTGCCTAACTAAAATGCAACTGATAGAGATAACGACAAGGGTCATAATGTGATGCGCAGGTTCTTACCTCTCCTCTTACCTCTCTTACATCTAAATCACAAACAACAATAAACTAAGACTTATTAACCTATCCCTAGGGAGCAAAACTAGCATTAATGTTGAGTAATGTATTTCAGTGCATGTATTAGGAAAAAATCACAGATAGCTGTTATTTATCTCAGAACACATGAACATCAATAAAAAAATATAAACAACAAGATAGCTTATTGTTAGTCATAGCATTCATTACTCAAAGTGTAAATTTCAGAAAATAGACCAAAGTACAGTCATAACATGAAGAAATTCAATGAGTTAGAACGATCTCACAGTTAATGGAAATAAGCTGAAAACAAAATAGTTCACATTCAACTGGTCCATAGCAAAACATTTGAAACATTCCACAAAAATGATCTAGGAAAAAGTCCTCTTACATCTAAACTCTCCTCTATTTATACAAAAAGCAAAACCTTTGGGTTGCCCCTCGATGACCTTTGGGCTTCCCCAACCTTTCAGTTCCAAAATTTTGTCTTGTAGTATGTGCTCATAATTTATACAATATATTACATTTTAAATAAAAATTTTCTTAGAACACTTTATGAAGAGGGGCCAGCTTGGTCATTTATGAAATTTTTCCATGCTTGGGCCCCTGCTGCTATGCCTTCAAACCCAGAGGGTTCAAGAAAACAGATATTTATCTCATACTTAGCAGCCTGATTCTTTATTCCTTCAATCCTCGCCAGAGTCAGACACAGCTGATCTTCTAGTAAGTGTGTACTTACTGCTGCATGTGCCACTGCATTCTTTAGAATCTGTTCATCTAGATCCTTGACTTGTTGGATCTCTTGCTCATCTTTGTGATACTTGTTTAGTAGATGTTCTATAAACAACTCATGTTCTGGTATTGCGTCCAATCTTTCCACTGCTGAAATATGGCATCTATTGTAGGTAATAAGCACTTTCCTGTAGTATTCGGCACATACTCCCTTTGTTTTCTTTACAGTTTTCTTGAATTCTTCTGCAACAACCACCCTGTCATAAACAATGTTCTTAGACCATTTAAGCTTTTAGAAAGTGTTTTAATAATAACAAAAAAAAACTGTATCAATCCATTTACCTCTTCCATATGCATTCTGAAAAAAGAAACTATGCACAGTATTAATGCATGAAAAGAAAAAATGACAAGGAAAATAAAATCCTGCAAGTTTGTGTCTAAAAACCCTCTAAGTCCACTATTTGTAACCAAAATCACAACCCTGATAGAAAAAACTCTTCTTTTCAACCTGGGCCGCATTTGAGATAATCTAACTCCTCCGATAAAAGCATCAAACATATCATCGTTACTGCTAATCCCCAAAACATTGAACCCTATACTGTGCTCTTCATCACTGAAAACTCTAACTCGATCAAAAACATTGAAAACCTCCGCTGTCCCATAAAAATAGGCTAAACACATACACAAATTTAAACCCCCCCCGAACGGCCATGAACAACCAAAGAATGGGTAATGTAGACATCGTAATGCTTGTCTACACCAAAACCTTAATCTTTCAGACAAGAGTAAAGCATACATAATGGCTCAAATAGTCACGTGGGATCAAACCCCTCCCTTCCCGAAAAAAAAGTCACAACTCGCTATTTTACCCTAGATATTATGTATGTATACAACGAAGATAAACATTCTTTATACAAACAAACCATCCCACGGAAAACCACGGTTTCAATCAACCAGTACAAATCAAACAACAAGGTCGTGGATTGCCTGCCTGGAAAAATGTAGTGCAGTCGACGTGATGACCTAAAACCTCCACCGTAGCACGCTAACGAGTCGAATTCAGATAGTTGGACACGCGAAACAGTTCAATTGACAAAGACTGGAGAAAAAACTCAAATTTCAATACGGATAAAAGATAAAATAATGCTCCCTTCGCATATATATATATAACCTTCAGTGGGAAAATTCGGTGGGAAAACCCTATCGCCAGTTGAAGCTCTAATTGTCGGAAGGATAATTTGATCGACAGCCGCAACGGTGGACTCACAAACAACTATGGTTCTGTGACAAAATTTTAAGTCCATCGGAGATCGGAAGCTCTAACTGCTAAAGGTCAAAACTTTAAACCTGAACATTTTCGTAGTGTCGGCGATGCCAAGCACTATCATTGTGATGGTTACGTATCGGAGATTGGAAACATTAACCACTACAACATCGGCGATTGGAAAAACTATCCTTTGAGCCTCTCATCAGTTTTCTTCCGAAACGTCGGTGGCATAAAAGACAAGTCTTCTGACTTATTCGTCAATTGACCTCCGACAGCTATAAAAAAATCATCGACAGTCAAAATAAAAGGTTCTTAAAAAAATAAAACAAAAGGGAGATGAAAACACGGATCGGTGAGAAACAGGACTAATCATCGGGATGTTCACTGTTTTCCTTCCGAAACGTCGACGTCATAGAGGACTAATACCTGGCTCATTCTTCAACTGACTCCCGACAGCGATAAAAAAAAATCATCGAAAAATCAAACATTAAGCTCTAAAAATAAAACAAAAATCCACAGTCTTCTATTTTTCTGACCTCAAAGATCAATTTAAGTAGAAAAACTAGACTTCCAGGACAGATTTAAAGAAATCAAACAAACCTAGGCTAGATAAAATCAAAAGGAGGGTCCAAAATATGAAATTTTTTGGGAAAAAGGTTGCAGCTACAACAGAGAGTAAGGAGATTATAATGAAATTGTGCCCCATTCTTATATGCTTTAGTATGCATCCCTTTGTCCTTAAAGTAGTCATTAGTGCTCTTTCCAAATCTTGCCATTGTATGAAGGATTGAAGTTATGAAGGCCCAAGTGGAGGGACTTGGTTTCTTGATTTTGATGAGGTGCCGACAGAGGTTTCCATTTGTATCTATGTTTATATTGATAGAAATATCCACTTCTCGTCTATTTCATGTGTAATTATGAATATTGGTATCCATGGATGTTTTACATGTTGGAATTGAATATGCTAGATTAGATTCAGACACTATATATATCATGCTTGTATATCTCTCTTTTGTTGAGGGTGAAGTGTAGGGACAAGTTTGATTGATATCTCAATGAATATCTCCTAACAGTTCTCGTCCCTTAGTGTTAGTTTCATTTACATATCTAGCATTCTTTGAAATGGGTTTTTTTTTGGTGTCCTCCCATTTGATGTTGTCCACCCCAAGCCATAGTAAGTTTTCTCAGTAACAAATTTCTTTATTTTTTATTTCAATAGAGGAAATTTGGGGTCTAAAATGGGCCTTATAAGAAAATGTGCCAAAAATAAATTTTGTGATTTGGAATCCAAGAACCAATATAATTTCAATAAAATGAGTCAACCTAATGGTTGAATTGACATATTTGTCATAAAAGAAAACTACATTTTTTGTTCGTATTTTCGACATATCTCCCTTTGTTTTTACTAAAATTTCAAGCGGGAGAGCTAGTTGGATGTGGAATTTAATTCCGCATCCAGTGAGTACTCACATTGCATACTTTTGACGGTCCCTGCTACACCAAAAACAAGAAATGCCTAAAAAAAATGTGATGATGATGTCATCATCACATTTTTCAGGTATTTCTTGTTTTTGGGGTTGCAGGGTCCATCAAAAGTATGTAGTGTGGGTATGCGTTGGATGCAGAATCAAATTCCGCAACCAATGAGCTCTCCCACTTAGAATTTGAGTAAAAACACAGGGAGAGATGTCGAAAATACGAACAAAAAAAGTGGTTTTTTCTTTCTTCCTCCAAAATTAATAACTATTATTTTATTATTTTACTTAGGAGGCCCATTTTAGACCTCAAATTTCCTCTAATGTCCCAAAGCATCAAACAAGTCATTTTCTCTCATAATTTGTTTTTATATCAATTCTTTTATTTCCATGTATAATTGCATATTATATTGTTTTTAATCAACAAAGTAGCTATGGAGTAGAGGGGGGTGAAGAGTAGTTTTAGGGAAAGCTTTTACCAATCTCACCTTATATTAAACTTTTTATTTCCATGTGTAATAGCAAATTATTTTGTTTATTTTAAGAACACTATCCACCTTAAAGCTCAACCTTTAATGCTTTGTATATATTTTGCTGGATTTGTATTTCTTTAAATTACTTATTTCTTTGAATCCAACTGCTTATGCAATGGGGCATAGTGTATAGTGTAGGAAATTTTATCTCGGATTATTGATAGTGAAGTGATTTATATCAAATATTTTTATAGATTTGTGACATGGTTCATAGTGTTCAAAATTTTATTTAGTTTGGGTTAATAAAAAGAGAAGTGACATCTATCAAAAAATTTTATGTACAATTGGAGGTTACATTGCTTTTTTTATAAGTGAAGATACTTTTATAAAATGTTATACTTTGGAAATATTAATTATGAGAGTGGTGGGAAGTTGAAGGATACATTCATTTTTACGCCGATAGGTGTATATATCTTACAATTTTGGGGTGGACTACCATATATGTTTTTTCATCTACGGATGAGAGTGAGACAAATGTATTGTCCATATTGACTATATGGGTGTCTTCCAAAACTAAATGAGAATGAGACAAGTGTAATCTAGATTGATTCTATGGGAGCCTTCCAAAATTAATAATTAATAATTTCAAAAAAATAAAAAATAACTTAATTAACATGTGATAAGTATAGTTAGTGATAGTTGTAAAAATTAAAATTAATCTTCAACTATTTGTGTAACATCCCGGTTTTGACCCCATGGTATTAAATTGCATATGATGTAAATATTGCAGTGAATCATGGTGTGGAGCTAATGGCGAATTCCCCACCATGGATTTAGTGTTTTATGTTTCGGCATTTAAAATCGATGTCAATGGTTTATCTGCTAGCCAGGCATGATATGTTTGTGTTACACCAAAATCTTGTCACCTACTTGTGATAAGATCCTTAACACTTCTATTTTCCCTCAATCCCAAGATTGGAGTGGAAACAATGCTCTAGATGTCAATTTTACATAAAAAACCCTAGCACCGCTTTTTCCCTTTAGCTTATGAGTTGTACCTTATGCAGCATTGCATGAGTCCTGTTATAAATAAGCAGTGCCACCACATATGTGCTTTGTTCTTGAAGCAGTTCTTACCTACACCGCTTTTTCATAAGGGTATATAAATGGTACCCTTGGTAAAAAGTGAAAAAAAGGATATTTCTTGAGGCTTCTAGAGCAAGAGCCTCGTGTCTAATCTTATCCCTACTCACCTGGATTGGTTAAGGCCGAGATCCCTCTTTGTAGGATCTTGTGGCCACCTCACCCACCAATATCTCAACCATCCTATCCATTTGAGCCCTATAAATATAAGTTCATACTCCATGGTTGAGGGGGGAGAACAGAATGGTAAAGTTATGCTGCTAAATTGACTGTTTGGCCTAATCCATCAGAGAGAACAAGAGAGCAAGTTGGAGCTATCGGGGATGAGATGTTTGTCTTGTGAAGGCGTTTTGTGACACTAAGGCACATGGTTGTAAGCTCTTTCATTTATTTTCTAATGCAAAGTTGATTTCATTCCCACATATCTGTTGCACTGATCTTGCATATATGCTATTGGATTCCTTAGTCACTAGTATGAATGTGTAGGTAATTTTCTGGTAGCTTTGATGTCTTTAAATGTTTGATATGTTCTACAGGTACACAGAATATTTATCAAATCATCATTCTAGGTGTCTATAACATTCAGGGAAGGTCTTCAACCTTTGTCATTCACTCATTTGTTCTGGATCTGAACCATTTAGACCAAAGGAACAGCTTCTGCCTGCAGAAGGTGCAATATTCTTGACAATAAATCTGGTGACCATACTGGGGAATAAAAGCAAGTTTTAGTTGATCTAACCTTCCTCAGTCCTTGAACACTTTTCTGAATCCAAGCTCCAGTCTGTAACTCTCTTTAGTCAGATCTGCTATCTAACTTAGTGAAGTTTTGGTTTAAAACTTTCATATTTGCTCAGATCTGAACTGCTTTGAATTTGCATGCTCTGTTTTACTATTAATTTATCAGTATTTGTGTTGATTTGAGCAATTTTTAACTTGAATTTTTGTTATCTATATGTTCTGTATTTATTCAGGGAACCGCACATGTGTTGTAGGAAATAAGCGGTGCCACCGCCTGAACCCTGTTAGCAATAGGCGGTGCCACCGCCTAAGTGCAGTGATCTAGAAGCAATACTGACCCAAAACCACTCTGTCAAAGACCCCTTCAGCGCGGTGCCAGGTAGGCCTTGTTCCAGAACTTAGTTTCTTTTAATTTTTTGCAAAAAGTAGGGGTTTTCTTGCTTTCAGCCCTGTACTGTCAGGGTTGTTTGTTTGAGTCTGGATGCTCATGATTAAATTTTTGTGGTGAAAGTTTGCTTGATTAAAAGAATCCAAAATCTAGGTTAGGATTGTTGATTATTCATTTGCCTTCATGTTTGTTGGTTGTGATTCTGAAAGGAACTATTGAAAGCTTAGGTTTCAGCTAGATCTCTTTTTGTTTCATTCATAAAGAATAAAAGAAAGACCACTTGATTATTGTCTTAATTTCATTTTTTCCATACAAGAATTATTTTTGCATTTAAAAGAATTTTTTTTGTTGAGATTAGATCATTATTTTTACTGAGCATAGGGAACTAGATCTCTGATTAGCCTCATAAGCTTTTAGGTTCCCTTTGTTCTTTTCTCTCTCTTGCATCATTACTATCTCATCAAAAGAAAAGATATTGTAGTTTTAAGTTAGAGCTATCTATGTTTCAAAGAAAAATCGAAAAAATAGATTGCATATGCAATATGTAGAGTGCTTGTTGTTTTTCTTTTAGGAAAAGAGACTCTTACTCATCGGATTGCTTTCAAAAAGAAAATGAGTTTGGAATGTGTTTCTTGTCTTTCGATTTGATTTGTTCAAAATAGTTGTTTGGGAATTTTTCGTTTTCAAAACGAAAAGAAAATACTCTCTCTCCCTCCCGTAGGTAAGCATATCTAGAACGGTAAAGTGAAATATTTGCATCTACATATTTGCATGGTTTTAATTTTTCTATCAAAATTCCATGCATTCACCAAACCATCTACTTTAAAATTAATGATAGTTATAGGCTTAAAATTTGTATAGAAATTTGAGTGATAGGCTAGAGACGTGTTCGGGCATCATTGAGCATAGGAACTGTCGTTACTTGTCTGCACTACATTTCAGGACTCGTGCAGTTCTTCCACGTACCGTAGGTATATCGAAAAACCTTTCATGTACCCTTGAGGTATATAGAAAGGTACTTCATGTACTTGGTTGTATATAGGAAGGCCCCTTGTGAACAGTTGTGCATTAGACAACACTACTAACGATTTGAGTTCCCATGTACCTTGCGTATATTGGGAGACCCCACTGGGATACCCTATATATCTTAGAAAATCCCTTTGGTCATCTTTCTTGGAGCCATACACCGAAAACAACATTCGGGGAGATTACTATGCATGTAGCTAGTGTGTATTGCGAGTGGCACCTTCTTGACAATTCTAGTGAGAGACCGGACTATCCAAACTCCTCCTGTCATTTAAGTTTGCTTGTTTGGCCAATAGCTTGAGTAGGAGATTTTTTGGTGTGTTTTTTCTAGTTTTGAAACCCTAGGTTAGATAGGAACTATGCAAACTGGTTGAGTTTAGACAGTACAGGAAAGTACGGGGCTTTCCACCTGATTTTCCTTCTATTTTGAGAGAAAATCCTATGGAAGTTATCAACCAAGGAGCTGCTACCAACTCCCATGTGGGAGAAAATGTGGTTGCAAAAAGCAGAGATCAATATCCTTCTCATGGTCCTCCCTTGGCTCAACAACCTTCTAGGGGTAATACTTCTTTCCATTCTCCCATAGAAGGTCGTGTTGATGATACCAACCACCCAGATAATGGTCTCGATGCTCTGTTTTGGGATACCTCCATGGGACAGGCCATTGCTTCGTTTGGTGCCTATCCAACCTCTTCTGAACAAATTTCACCAGTTGAACAAGAACATAGACAATACCAGGTAGCCATTCTCCGTGCACAAGAATTTGAAAAGAGAACAGATAAAATATTGGTTACGCCACCACCTGGATTGATAGTTTTTCCTCATAATGCGGACCCTTGGCCTACTAGATATCGCTCACTTGTTGATTCTATGAAACCCATTGAACCTATTTTAGATTGCGTTGCGACTTGGAATACTCCAGGTCAAATCACCAACCCCACCACCTCCCATATTACATCTATTCCAACTCGTCTCGATTCTTCTACACCTGGGGGACAACATTCAACTCCTGTTTCATCAATACCTTCTAGTGCCGAGGGGAAACCCCTGACACGACCTACGTTACCCGACAATGGAATTGTAGCTAGTAATGGATAGAACTCTAATATAGGTCAATCTACAGTCTATGTCCCTCCTACCTATATGAACGTAGTTAACCCCCAATCAAGTTTAGGTCAGCCCTTAGGGGCATAACCTGTAACCCATCAAACCTCTTGGGGGTATGGTTACCCAGCAAATCAAGTACCTATAGGAAATACCAATTACCAACTCACCCTTACAGGAATACCATATACTGGAGTTCCCTATCCAGGTAACACTTTCACTCCATGGGGGCAACCTAACTGGTCCTACATGCCAGCTATGGGAGGGATACCTATACATACTACCGAGGGCACCGAGGGACCACCTTATGGATGACCTCCCCTTGGGGGGCCTAATGGTCCTAGATGGCTTGGAGGCCTTCCTCCTACTGGTCATGGGGGGCCTAACGGATTTCCTCCTAATGATCCCTGAGGGTCTAGTGGACTTCCCCCTAGTGGTTTCGAAGGCTTTGGAGGTTTTCCTCCGAGGGGCCCTCGAGGGTTTGGTGGTCCTCCTCCTGGTTGTACAGGTGGTCCTGGTGGCCCCGAAGGTCCTGGTGGTCCTAGAGGCCCTAATGGTCCTCCTCCTAGAGGCCTCGGTGGTCCTAACGATCATGATCCTAGAACTAAACCCCATGTGGGTGGATCTTCAGGAGGTTCATCATCACAACAGCCGTATCAACAACCTGTGTATCAGTCTACTTATGGTACTACTAGTGGTTACATGCCTTATCAATACTACTAGTATGTAGAACCTACTCGCCAGTTACCTTTCCTAGCAACCTTGTACTTTCATGATTTGTCCAAGTTGATCAATGATCGCATTCGACATCACCCCTCGTGGCCGACCATTCTGGTAAAGTTACCATTGGACATTCTGAAATTCAATGGAAAGTACGAATATGATCCAAAAAACCATGTCATGACATTCCATTTGTGGTGTTCCTTGAACTCCCTAAAGGATGATTCAGTTTGTTTAAGACTCTTCTAGCGAACATTGACCGGTACGGCTGCGAAATGGTACATTGAACTTCCACAACATTCGTTTGTGGATTTTGGTTCTTTGGAAACTATCTTTCTTACACACTTTCAGCTTCCAATATAATATGAAATGGGTATAGATCTCTTAACTTCTCTGTGTCAGAACACCTCCACACACATATCATACCATATCCATGAGTGGAGAAGGCGGAGAAGACTTATCAAGGCTCCTATCCCTGATCAATTGCTAGCTGATTGGTGTGCTAAATCTTTGTTGCCTCCAATTGCCAGAGATGTGCCTATGGGCAGTGACTTTACTAAAGAAAAAGCTATTAGTCGAGCCTAATATCTGGACTTAGTATATTCCAAGTTCGGAAAACTGTATGACTTGATCTTGCCAAGCCACTAGCAAAAACCCCTGTTGACAAGATTGTTGGTTCAATCTAGTCTCTGTCGACAGCAAAACCTGCCAAGCAAACCCATACTCCCACTCCTTCTCCTTTAACTCCCAAGGTTTCAGCAGAGGTAAATTCCATTTAGAGTACGCAAACACCTGGCAACAATAAAAAGAAAGGTAAAGCGAAAAACAAAAAACCTGGAAACCCGCAGGAGAATCCGATACCAACCACCAATGAGAATGATAAGGGGAAAAGAAAGGAAAAATATCCATGTATGATATGTGGAGGTGACCACTTCATGAAAGAGTGTCCTCGTTGTGAAGAAATCAATCAATTTCTAAAAACTAACCCCACGTCAGCAGTTCTCACTAATCCTTTCCCTTCTCAACAACAGCTGATAGACCACATGTTTAATTAGGGAAATTCTAGTTCTTCAGAGGAAGTTCGCATGATGTCCTCAGACACTATTAATTTACAAAATCGAATTCAAAGTTATGACAAACCCATAGAAAAGAAATAAGACAATTCTTCTTCAGGAAAAGATCCCTCTACTGGTTCTCCCAAGTCCTCGTCTACTGGTCCCCTAACCATCGAGAAACCTAATCTCGACATGATTTTGTGTCCACCCAAGAGTACTCTTAGGAAGGCTATTTTTAATCCTAATTCCCAAGCTACCCAATTTTATAATGTAGTTGAAGGTCTTTCTCAGGCACCATGCACGATGTCTACCTTAGAAGTACTCCAAAGTTGTCCCACGTAACGCAAAAACTTGTTAACCGTGTTAGGAGCTTTAGACCCAGATAACACTAATTGGATTCACTTTAATGTTGAGAACTATAAGTCTAGGCTACCTCACAAACTCTCTTTCCAAATCATAATGAAATTAGTTGGGAAAAAGGTCTTTAGAACTGTCCTAGACAAAGGAGCTTCAACTTCGGTTTTGTCCCTGTCTTGTTGGAAAGCTATTGGCTCTCCCGAGCTTGTAACATCACCAACGACTCTGAAATCGTTTGATGGACGAGGTTTCCAGCCCCATGGTCTCATACCAACCCTTTTAGTCAATCTTGGGGACAAAACAGTTTCCATTCAAGTGGAAGTAGTGGATACCCTTCTAGACTACAACCTCCTATTATGAAGAAATTGGTTCTACACCATGACTGCTGTCGCTTCGATGGTATTTCAAACCATCTAGTTTCCACATCTTGGGAGGATTGTAACCATTGATCAACTCGATTTCTGTAAGCCAAATGTTACCACCCCTACAGCTAATAACATCCCTATGTTAGGCCAATCCCCTCCTCCTTACTAGTCAATTGGGGTAGGCATGCTGAAATATTATTCCCTTATGGGGATTTTTCCATCAAACCCTCTTAACACAGAAATGACAACGGTAATATGTTTTCTCAATTTTATTATGATCCAAAGGGCAAAAAATTTGTTGATTCTACCTCATTGAGTCCGCATGAAGCAATGTACAATGTTATCCAAACCCTTTTCTATGACCACACTAATGACCTTCATCTGGTGGCTTTGGACCCTTACCATCTGCCCTACTAGTTAGAACCCTCTCTTCCTACTCCATATTATCTCTCCCAGACTTTTCCCTCTGATGATTCCATTATGGAGATCATGAGTACGAATGAGTTTATATGGGAGGATCATCACCATAGATCCTCGTTCCTCCCCAACACCAGTTCGGTAGACCATGATTTTGCATCCCTTTTTACTACTAATATTGTCAAAACCCCTCAAACTCCTATTGTTGTTGAACACAGAGTCTGAAGGAAATCTATGCAACATTACTCAAACAAATCCAATTGACATATCAGCCAAGCCTGACACCCTTGAGCATGTTCATGTTGGGTAGAACTACTCAGCAGAAGAATCTAAAGCATATAGAGCACTTTTCAAAGAATTTTGAGATGTCTTTTCCTGGTCCTATGAAGAAATGCCTGGGATAGACCCATCCATTGTGGTTCACAAAATAAAAACCTATCCCACTGTTAGTTTTTCAACATTAAGCTAGCATTATGTTAGGATCTTTACTGAGAGAATAACAAGTACAACAATCAAACACAAGAGACAATGAACACAATGTTTTTTATTGAGGAAACCATAAATGGAGAAAACCCCTCAACTTCCTCAGAGATAGAATCAGCACAAGATGTAAGACCCCAAAACAGTAAGATGCACTACCGACAGCAGTAGTCTTCTTCTTGTCTAGTCCCAGTGTCTTTCCTTCCTCAACTATGAGCTACACTTGAGTGAGTGAGTGATGTGTGCTAAATATAGATCCCATATCTCTATTTATACTAATCCCAGCATGACTAAAAACCTACTAGGGCTGACCTCTACTTAGAGAGTCTAATAACCCTAGTGCCCCGGAACTGCGGGGAATTTAACCCTTACACAATCGGAGGGTTACCCACTATGACTTGACATGACTTGTTTACATTATTGATTCTCCCGATCGAAACATCGGGGCATGACAACATGACTCAAATACATAATAGATACATCCCGGAATAAACATTGGGTTACAATATATAAGATACATAGATGAATACATTCCAAAGTTAAAAATACATCAACACTCCCTCTTAACTAGGAAGGTATTGTTTCGACACAATTTTCAGCCCTGGTCTTCTTCTCTGTATCAACTGGATCATCTCATCATCTGCATCTCAAGTCTTCTAAGTCTTCAAGTCATCTTCATCTTCAAGTCATTGTCATCCTTCGAATTTGGATCATCTCTCGATCTAGATCATCATGGAACATCATCACTGGATCTGGATCAACTTCACTAGACTGGATCTGGATCATCACTTGATCTGGATCTGGATTTGGATCATCTCTTGATCTGGATCATCACTGCTGGATCTGGATCATCACTCGATCTAGATCTCTCGGAGTCATCATAACTAGATTTGGATCATATCTTGATCTGGATCTCACCTCGTCATCATCATGTGTGTACTATCTCGTCATAGGAAGTTCTATAGAGCCATCCTTCTTTTGCTGGTTGTAGGCCTAGCCATTAGGTAGGTCTTCGCCTAACACTTACATCTGACCTACTCGTCAGAAAGGCACGCCCAACACTCACATCTGATCATGTAGTAAACTACAATCACATCAGAAAGGCCCAAGACTCACATTCACCAGCATGACAGGACATCACTATCATCTGTGAAAAGGCTTCGACACTTATATCTGACCTACTCATCAGAAAGGCATACTTCCATCCAGGAGGGAACACATCCTACTCACAGTGATGAAAGATTTCCATACTTTCATCCAGGCTGGAATCGCATCCTGCTCACAATGATGGAAGACTTCTATCCAGGCGGAAACACATCCTACTCATAGTGATGAAAGATTTCCATACTTTCATCCAGGCTGGAATCACATCCTGCTCACAGTGATAGAAGATTTCTGCACTTACATCTGACCTGGTAGGAACTAAATCCTACACCCTCATCAAAAGGGCATGCACTCACATATGAGCGGGTAGGAACTGAATCCTACACCCTCGTCAGAATGGCCCCCATTCCCAGACTGAGCTACCTGGTAATGGACCAGGTGCCTCCACTCTCCTGGAGAGTGGTAGTTTCCCTTACATCTGTCCTACTCGACAGAATGGCCAACACTCATATCTGACATGGAAGGAATTGAATCCTCTCACCATGATATAATGGCTCAGCCCTTAAATCTAACCTACTCATCAAAATGGATTTAGATCTTTAGCACTCATATTTGACATGGAAGGAACTGAATCCTCTCACCATGACAGAATGGCTCAGCCCTCACATCTGACCTGCTCATCAGAATGGATTTGGGACTCATCACTTTCCCTTGGAGGAAAATTTGATCTGGAGAGCACCAAGCTTCTCCCTGAAGTACTCAAACTTCACTCTGGCTAATGGCTTTGTTAACACATCAGCTATCTGTTCCTCCGTTGCAACATACTAGAGCTTCACTGCTCCTCTCTGCACCATATCCATGATATAGTGATACTTGATCTCGATATGCTTTGACTTGTCATGGAACACTGGATTCTATGAAAACTCCACACAACTCTGGTTGTCATAATGTATACAAGTAGCATCCAACTGGAGATCAAATATATCGGACAGTAGTTTCCGTAGTCATACTGCCTCACAACTAGCTGAACAAGCTGTGACATACTCTGCTTCAGCTGTACTTAGTGCCACACAGGATTGCTTCTTGCTAAGCCAAGAGATCACACCTGATCCCATACTGAAGCAACACCCTGAAGTGCTCTTCCTATCAATGGCACTACCTGCCCAGTCTGAATCAACATAACCCTCCAGGTTAATCTTTTGATTTGCATCATACTTGAGCCCATAATCAATTGTACCTCTCAAGTACCTCAAAATATGCTTTGCAGCAATCAAGTTAACACTTCTCGGATCTGTTAAGAACTGGCTCAAGGTGTTCACAGCAAAGCAAATGTCTGGTCTCGTGTTCATTAGGTACATCAATGACCCAATCATCTGACGATACATTGTGGCATCACCCATCTCTAAAGAAGCATCATTCAATAGCTTCAAGTTTGATGCCATAGGTGTGGCCATAGTCTTGCAGTCCATCATCCCAAACCTCTTCAGGATCTCTACTGCATACTTCCCTTGTCCAAGGAATATTCCATCTGCACTCTGCCACACCTCCATACCTAGAAAGTAATGCATCATACCCAAGTCCTTCATCTCGTACTCGGCAGCAAGCTTTCTCTTTGTATCAGTGATCAACCCATCCATTCCTGTCATGAACAGATCATCTACATATAGTAGAAGCATCACTGGGTTGCCATCTTCAACCTTGTAGTAAAGGTTGGAATCTGCTTTACTCTTGGTAAAGCCCAAACTGGATAGAAAGCTATCAATTCTTCCGCACCATGTCCTGGGTGCCTGTTTCAAACCATACAGGGCTTTCTTCAATCTGCATACATGAGACTCCCTGTCATGTGTCTCAAAACTGAGTGGTTGTTCTACATACACTTCCTCTTCCACTACACCATTCAAGAAGGTAGTCTTGACGTCCATCTGGTGTATCTTCCATTTCATCACTACAGCTAGAGCAAGTACTGATCTGATGGAAGTGTATCTAGCTACAGGTGCAAAGGTTTCTTCATAGTCTATTCCCTCTTTCTGAGAGAAACCTCAAGCTACAAATCTTGCCTTATACTTTTCAATGCTACCATCTGCACCATGCTTGATCTTGTAGATCCATTTGGAAGTTACAACTGACTTCCCTTCTAGTCTTGGGACAACATCCCAAACATCATTCTTCATGATCAATTGGTACTCTTCGATCATAGCATCCTTCCATTCTTTCTATTCTGCCGCTTCTTCATAACTGGAAGGTTCTTGATCAATGAAATCACATAGTAAAGCTACATACCCAGAATTGGATCTGGTCCTCTTTCTTTCTCTGTGATTCTCTTCTGGAGCCCCATATCTTTCCGCACCTTGGATAAGTTCTCATACCCAAGTAGGTTTCCTCTTATGAGGATTCTTCTCCAGAGGTGGATCTACAGGTCTTTGTGGTTCTTCAAATTCTCGATCTTCTTCTTGAGTTTCCTCATTCATGGTCGTATCATGAATTCTGGGTGCTTTTGCTTCTTCAGGTTATTCAACAGGTCTCTTTCTGGATTTGTTGTAAGCTGTATCTTCATCAAACGCTGATGTCGATCTTCTTATATCCTGGGAAATATATTCTGTAAGCCTTCGAGCTTTCAGAGTATCCCACAAATATACCCTTCTTTCCTGAAGGATCTAATTTAGTACTCTTCTCTTTTGGAATGTGGATGTACACAGGACAACTGAATATTCTGAGATGGATGACTTCTGGTTTCTTTCTGGAGAAGACTTCCTGAGGAGTCTTGTTCTTGAGTACTCTATGTGGAGTACGGTTCTGTACATACACCGCTGTTCTAGCAGCTTCTGCCCAAAGATGCATAGGAAGGTCTTGATCATGAAGCATTGCTTTTGTAGCTTCCATGATAGTTCTGTTCTTCCGTTCCGCAACCCCATTCTGTTGTGGATTATAAGGAGTGGACAACTCCCTCTTAATCCCTGATTCTTTGCATAGCTCTTTGAATTCATTTGAAGTGAATTCTCCACCATTATCTAATCGAATGGTATTGATCTTCTTTTCAGTATGGTTTTCGATCAAGGCTTTGAATTCTTTAAACTTGCTGAATACTTCATCTTTGTTCTCCATAAAGTAAACCCATGTGTTCCTAGAAAAATCATCAATAAAAGAAACATAATATGCATACCCACTTAGAGAGTTTGATGACATAGGACTGCATATGTCGGAGTGGATGATTTCCAAGATTCCTTTTGCTTTCCTTTCACTGCTTGGAAATGTCTTCTTTGTATTCTTTCCTTTCGCACATCCTTTGCGGACCCCATCGTGTTTTGCTTGAATTTTTGGAAGACCTTCGATAGCTTTGCTTGCAATAGGTAGTGCTTTGTAAGGCACATGTGCAAGCCTTCTATGCCAAAGTTCACTTGGCTCTACTATTTCATGGACCAAGGCTTGTTCTGGATGGCCCTTCAGTTTGTATAATCCTCCTTCTTGTTCTCCAATTACTACCGCATCATCGATAGTCTTTCCTTTTGGCCACATGATGACTTGACCATCTATGAATGCAACCTGCATTCCTTTTGCATCTAATGCTGATATGGAGAGAAGGTTCTTCTTCAGTCCTGGCACAAACAATACTTCTTTCATTGTTATATATTTTCCATAGTCTAACTTATATGAAGATTCCCCACTACCTTTTATTGGATATTGGTAGTCATCTCCTAGCTTTAACTTGTGAGGTGATTCATGTTCTGACAGTATTACAAAGGATTCCTTGAATCCAGTCATATGTTTGGAAGCCCCACTATCTATAAGCCAATCATCACTACCATGAGTAATGTTACCTGTGAGAGCTAATATCAGAACATATTCATCCTCGCTTAAAGAATCTTCACTTTCATATATGTATCTCTTTCCGAGCTTCTTCTTGAGAGAACTCTTCCCATAGTCTCATGAACTTGACTAACTTCTTCCTAGAAAATATTCCTTGGATGAAAGAATCCCATGACCTAGGGAGGCCATTCAATGTAGTCATTACAATCTCTGCATTTTCTACTTCTTCATCAACTGCTTCTAGTTGCTCTTTGATTTGAGAAACTCTTGTGAAGTAAGACTAGATGGTTTCTGCATTCTAAATCTTCACATTCTTTAGTTGGTTTCTTAGGGTCATATTCCGATTGATGTTCTTTCCTTCAAACAATTTGGTTAAGGCATCAAACATAGCTTTAGGTGTCTTGAGAGAGGACACATGTGGGATGAGGCGATCCTTGATAGAATCAGCAATGATCCTCTTTGCCATAACCATCTTCTTCTTATCTAAGGCCTTTGCCTCATCTCCCTCTGGAACTGAAACCTCCTCATGGAAGTAGGAGTCTAATTCATCTTCTTCCAGGACCAAGGAGATCCTATACTTCCAGGCTCAGAATTTTTCAGCTCCCTCAAGCTTTTCATCAATTTGGTATGATGAGACATCTTAAATGATAACCTCAAATGGAAATACAAAAGATTTTAGATCTTACCAGGTTCAAGATGTTGGATCTGAAACTTGAGCTGAAATCCTGCAGAGCTGGCTCAAGAGAAAATTAGGGTTTTCCTTTTTTAGAGTTTTGTCCACCCAAATGCCTTGAAATTTGTCCCTAACTTCGATTTTGGGGAGGAGATCAATCTAGGCCTGGGCTCACTGAAAAATTCCTCTTCTATGAAAAGCCCTAATTTTCGACAGTAGTGACAGGTCCAAAACTGAAAAACCTCAGAATTGGATTCTGTTTCAACAGAAAGATGTGCCCTAAGGAGAAGAGTTGTTCCACCTTACTTTTGCTGAAAATTTGTGGAGGAAGATCCACAAACTAGGAATCCCTAGTTCCTGCAGCTGCACAGTGTCTTCTTCTCAGGTTAGCTCTGATACCATCTTAGTTTTTCAACATTAAGCTAGCATTATGTTAGGATCTTTACTGAGAGAATAACAAGAACAATAATCAAACACAAGAGACAATGAACACAGTGTTTTTGATCAGGGAAACCATAAATGGAGAAAACCCTGCAACTTCCTCAGAGATAGAATCAGCACAAGATGTAAGACCCCAAAATAGTAAGATGCACTCCCGACAGTAGTAGTCTTCTTCTTGTCTATTCCAAGTGTGTTCCTTCCTCAACTATGTGCTATACTTGAGTGAGTGAGTGATGTGTGCTAAATAGAGATCCCAGATCTCTATTTATACTAATCCCAGCATGACTAAAACCCTACTAGGGCTGACCTCTACTTGGAGAGTATAATAACCCTAGTGCCCCGGAACTGTGGGGACTTTAACCCTTACACAATCGGAGGGTTACCCACTATGACTTGACATGACTTGTTTACATTATTGATTCTCTCGATTGGAACATCGGGACATGACAAAATGACTCAAATACATAATAGATACATCCCAGAACAAACATCGGGTTACAATATATAAGATACATAGATGAATACATTCCGAAGTTACAAATACATCAACACCCACTACAAAACCTGTCAGGCAAAAAATAAGACAAGTCCATCCATGAAAATATGTAGCTATCAAAGCTGAAATAGGAAAGATTCTAAAAGCAGGGTTTATTTATCTCATACCCCTAACGAAATGGGTGTCAAACATTGTCCCTGTCAATAAAAAATAGGTCACCATTAGAGTCTGCATCGATTTCATAGATTTGAACAAAGCTTGTCCCAAAGACAACTTTCCCACTCCACATATCGACCAGATTATCGACAACTGTGCCGGAAGTGTCATCTTCTCGTTTATGGATGGCTTTTCAGGTTATAACCTGATTGAGATATTACCCGCTGATCAACACAAGACAACATTTATTTTCCTATGGGGAACCTTTGCATATAGGAAGTTACCATTCGGCCTAGAAAACACTGTAGCCACTTTACAGTGCGCTATGTCCTATGTGTTTCATGATATCAAACATATTGTAGAACCGTACCTTGACAACCTCCCAGTTCATTCACAGTGACGGGAGGACCATCCTGGTCATCTTAGAGACATTTCCCTGAGATGATGTCATTATAACATACAACTCAATCCTCATAAATGTGTTTTTTGCTTTGAGACGGGATGTTTGTTAGGTTTTGTGGTTTCTAAGGATGGCATCTGGATAGATCCAATGAAAAGTGCCGCTATTCTAGCCCTACTAGCCCCAACCAACCTTCTAGAACTCCAAAGTTTTCAAGGTAAGGAAAACTTTCGTCATCATTTCATTTGCAATTTTGCAGAGAAAACATACGGCTATATGCGTCTTGTTACCACCTGAGTTGTACTTAGTGGTTTTTTATCAAGTGAAACTGGTGAACCGGACAAGGATAACTTTTTCGGACTTCAGAAGACCTTTGGAAGTACTTCTGGGAGGTGCTTGTTGTACTATATCACATGTTCATACCCCATGGAGGAATTGTAATAAATGTTCTAGCATGATAGTGTATGTAAAAGACTCGGTCTCTTAGACTTTATTTGTCAATCCGATCAGCCCAGGGTGTTTTTTCTCTTGGTTATTATTGGTTGTTGAATAAATGACTGATAATTTCTAAGTTTTTCACTCCATACCTCCAAAGTTAGGGTGGTCAGCTTGGCATTTAGGCCTATTGAGGTTATTAGAGTCTATGTGTCAATGTATAAACATGCTAGACATCATGGTCGAGTCACATGAACATGTCTAAGTCCCCCTAGGTTTTTTCAATTTTTCAATTTTTTACTTTTTTCAGTGTTTTTCATTAAAATTTAATTTCTCCAAAACTTAGGCTACTTTTTAATAGTCTACTTGGAAAAATTGATTTTGTAATAAAAGTGGGCCAAATAATCAGTGCCAGTCATGTAGGTGCTCATTTTCAAGCTAAGAGCACCATGTAAACCCATGAACCCACTATTTCCTAGTTTTGAGTGATTTTCCATCACTCAGGTCATAAAGCCCCAAAAATCAATTATTGATTATTTTAATTAATAAATTGATGAATAATGGAGCAAATCCAAAATCATAGATCAGTAGATTCTCAGACGATTTGATTGAAATTAGTCAGATCTGAACTAGATTGATTGGATCTGACAAATCCTTGACTGAAGGAGGTGATCAAATAAGATCCAGAGTTGATATTCAGCAGTCTTTATGGGGAATTGTTCCCTCTCTCTCTCCTCCACATGTGTGGGCTCTCCTGGGAGCTCTGTAGACTGATGTGTCAGTTTATAGGTTGATGTGTCAGCTCAATCAAGCCGCCGGTTGACAAGTAGGATCAGTTCAGCTTCAGATTTGCATTGATTGACTCTCCATCAGCTGATTTGATCTGTCTCCTTGGGATTTGCGCCCCCTGGGCTAGATCTCTTGTTTTTTGTATAAATCAAATCATAAGCCTCCCCTTCCAAGCTAGTTAGAGTTGGATTGAAGGGATTTATATTGTAATGCTATTGTAATATTTTGATTGTTGAAATAGAGAAGCTTTGGAGGCCAAATAGTGTAATGCTCTCATATGTGTGGATTAAGCATTGTTTTACGGCTATTGATGTTGCCGACTTTTCTCTCAATTTTTGCATCTGAACCCTGTCTGGCTTGAATGATTTAGCTGAATCAATAGGAGTATAGTTGGGCAAGTAAGGTTACTTGTTTTTCTTATATCTCATAGCATATATGTTAGAATATCTAGATTATACATGTTTAATAAGTTTATTTGCATGTAATTCTTGTCTCTTTTTCATATATATATCCAGATCTCATGAGGTTTCATGCAGGATTGTGTGTTTAGCTTTCAGGTAGCAAGGATTGGATGAGATGTGGATCTATTTTGACTCCACTATACATCCAAAATATTTATGCAGACATTTCCCCTCTGTATTCCACTAACAAGTTTCCATTGCAGATCTGCTTCAGCAACAAGCACTTCTATTCTCCTTTTCCTCCTTCAAAATCAATTTTTTTTTACCTAGTTACTTTGTTCACAGCTTTGATATTGTTTAGATCTATTATCTTAAAGTGAATTTAACATAGATCTATCTCCTCAAAGCCCATAATCTAGATCTTGTTCTTAAAAGGTTTCATAAGCATTCTAGATCTAGCTTTAGGGAAATCGTCCTTTTTGCATGGAATTTTAAAGAGAATTTGTAGCTTGCATGCATTAGATTTTTGTTTTCTTTTACAAAAGATAAATCTATCAATTAGTGCACATCATATTGGCTGCCTAAAAGGCAAGCCAAGATCCCAAGGAATTCCCTTTTTACCTTTTTTAACTAGTTTTAACTTAGTTTCTTTTTTTTGGTTAAAAGTAAGCTGAACCAAAGGTACTTTCAGAGTGCTTTTGGGCATATTTCAGTCTAATAAGCTTGCTGGTTTTTAGCAAGTATAACAAAAAAGAGGAGGAGCTATTGTTTGAAAGTGACTTTTGGGCCTTCTGAATCCCCCTAGGGGTCTCCCTTTTTGACTGAAATCTTTAATTTTTGCACTTTGTAAGCTCTTGGTTTCATTCTGTATAAGAATTAAGAGGCATCATATCAGTTTTCTGATAATGTTAAAAATAATTCTGAATAGGCTCTTTCGAGCCCATTCCCCATCCCCCCTGGGGGATTTGCGTCCGTGTCATTTTTTGCTTTTCGTTCATCTTTTTTCAATCTAGCATAGTACTAATCTGTAGGGTAGTATACTTTGATTTAAAATAATTTCCATATTCCATTTCTATTGGTTTCAAAGTAACTTTAATACTTACCCCACGAGCCTCCTTTTGAGTCGAAAGGTGAAGAAAGGTTCGTGGTAGTCTAATTAGAAAATTGTGGTTTGCTTATCTTTTTATGTTTCATTTTCTATCATCGTTTGTTTCAGTAACCATAATAAAATCAACCTCTCCTTGATTCCCTGATTGAGGTCCACTTGGACTGAAAGAGGTTCCTGGAGGGTTTTCTTTTTAACAAGAACATCCATCTCAAAATTTACTAAAATTGAAAAGACTCCGGTGTGTATGCTCTACACTTAGCTGCAGTTCGTCCGATCAGTCAAGCTGTATCAAAAGCACTTGAGTGACTAGTATAATTAGGATTCACTCTCCCAAATTGACAAACCATTAGGTGAAAATCCAACACCTAGATCAAACCATTAGGGTGGAAAAATACCCAAAGGAAGCGGGAACTTCTGAAAAGTGACCTCGGGGCGCCGATCTCTGTCACACCCTAACGGGTGCATTATGAACAATAGCCCCAGAGACTCCATTCAGCTCACATATTCCTTGCGGGTAGCCGTGAAGGTTTAGTTTTGGACATACTCCAAGTACTCTTGGGTATATCTGGAGTCCACCCCTTCGCCTAATTTTAATCAACTCATATTTCACATTAACTTAAAACATACCAAGAGGCAATTGCAAAACATTCACTCCAAGCACATGCAAGTACATTGATTATCTTTTGACTCCATTTTAAGGCACTGGTTATTTTATTGCTATATATATATATATATTGTGTCTCAGCATTGTGCTTTCATGCACTCATTTTGTATCTTGTCATCTATGGTTGTTTATGGTTAAGTTTCAAACTCCTAAGTAATTCATTCAGTTCAACATCACCATACTAAGTAATTAGCCTTTGTAACTTAATAGGGTCTACCCCCCTTGGCTTCGTTAGGAATTGAGCCTAAATGGAGGAGTCAAGAACAAGGTGACATCCTTGACTAGAGAATTGCCCCCAAGGACACACCGATTGGCTTGAAGATTTCTGCCACGTGACCTAGGTGTGTGAAAGGCGGCAACACTTTTTGGCGCCGTTGCCGGGGATAAATCTTTTTATTCCTGAGTACGACTTTTGTTTTCTTCCTTTTTGTTTTTGCTTTGTTTGATGAATGCTTAGAGTAGATCTTTAATTTTCATCTGGTGACTCCACTGACTTTTTTCCAGTTTTTATTTTTACAAAGAAAAGCAAAAAATAATTTTTGTGAAAAGGTTTATAAATGCTTATTTTTCTTTTTCACATGGCGACTCCATTGAAGGGATAAAACCCTATTATCTCATAAACTTGTGAAGTTTTGTTGTGTGTAGATGAGCCCATGCGACATGTTAAAACCTTTAAAGCTCGTCACTTGACAGCTCCACCTTTTCAGTACAAAGTTTAATCATTATATCAAATGCATACTATTAATTTTTGATATGGATGAATTAAAGGAGAAATATGGTGCCCAGTTAACCGTAATGTTTTAGCCTATCAATTTCTCAAACATCCCAGGTTTTCCTAACTGTTGTAATGGTTTGGGGGATGCATATAATTGGCTTCTGGCATTTCATGGAAATTATGGTGATTCAGCCATTTGGCATGTCAAATCTTTCCTTCAATTGATTGCTAACTCCAATATTCTTCATGAAGACAATATGATGGAAATGTTTGCTAGTACTTTTCGGGGTGAGGCCTGTTGTTGGTTCTATCTGGGCCTTCTTAATAAATGTATAACTTCTTTTCCAAGCTTCCTTTGGATGTTTTTAGAGTAGTGGCATGATGGTAGGGGTAGTATGAATGGTTTGAAAAAGTTCCTTGAAAAGATCTACACCTTCTACCTATCTGGGATAGAGTATCACATGGAAACATATGATGGACCTTTTTCCATGATACAAAGTATTGAAGACTTGGAATCACTTCTTGAACATTTAAGTGAAGATAAAATCCATGATACTCCCATCAAAGAGTTTCCTCATAGTTATTCAAGAAAGGAAGTAATTAAGCAGCTTATTAAAGAATATGAGGTATCTCCCAATAGACAGCAAGAGTCTGAGGAAGGGAAAATACAGGATGATCCTATGGAAGAGCTTCAGGAGGAGCCCATGATGGAACACATTGTTGAAGACTCTCCTCATGTCACCATAGCTGAAAACATTGAAGATTTGAGGTATTGTCAAGTGTGTTGCAATGCTGATATTTTTCCAGAAATCCCTCTAGAGAAACTCACTAAGCAACACATCCCAAGTGGTCCCATTGAATATGTCCAAAATATTTCCTTGATTGAAGATGATATTGAAGAGCCTCTTCATGATATCATAAGAGAAGCCTATAAAGAAGCCTATGATAAGATCAGTACAGTGTGTGGTGACACTAGTCCTTGTTCTCCTCATGTTGATGAAGGTTTGGAAAGTTTATTGCCTTGTAACATTTTATCTGAAGAATATTGTTATGAATACAAGGAAGACATGGATAGGCAGGAGCATGATGCCATGGATGAAGAGTCCCCCACATATGACATGGATGGGAGTGATGACTATTGGAATTTCATAGATAATCCAAATTATGAAAATATTATGGATAATCCCATCTAGGATATGTCCAATAAGGGGAGTGTCTATTCAAAAATTTGTGGAAGTCCAATCTACGATACGTCCATAGAGGGGAGCATGGATCTGGATGTCTGGGAAAACTTTAGTATGAAAGAGGAGCATTCATAATTTTCATGTGATCATTCAGATTCATATCATGCAGAGCAGCACAAGGGTATCGGTAATGAAGATATTGAGAAGCAGTGTTGTGAAAAGTCAGATGTGATGCAGTCAGTGGAATATCAGTCTCAGCCATCTTTTTCACATATAGAGGTTCCTTATGATTTGGAGCTACTTTGGGCTTGTGCAACGAGTTATCATTTGATAAGTCTCAATGATCAGTATGATGATGTAGTCAGTCTACCTCATCATTCTAATTGGTATATCAGTCCTATCCAGTCATGGATAGAAGCAACCTGCATGAGCACATACAAGTTGGGGAATAATTTTTATGACATTATTCATGCCTATGATCTCCCATCCATCCCACCCATTCTGAATCATCACGCAGGTTTGCAATTTCTGAATAAGGTATCCTTACTTTGGCTGGTAACCAAATACAAGGAATTTTTTTTTTATATGTTAATAAAATGCTTAGGTGGTTACATTGGATATCTGATTACACTTAACCTTTTTTATATCATGCTTAGAGTAGGAAAATAAGCTCCTTTAAAGAGAGCATTTACTTTGTGCATTTCTATTTTATACTTAGCTATAATAAAACTTTGCTTCTTTTAGTTAGTTACATTTATTTTGTTTAAATAAGTCAGCTTAATGGTTCATTTGGTTTTTTATAAAACTTGTGCTACTGAGGTTTTTCTTGTCAAGTTGAGATGTTTTTATAGGGTATATAAACCATAGATTCTGGTGTTCTCATATCCTCTCCTTGCCATAAAGACCAGATCGAGCACACGTCCCACAGTTGGAGCCATAATGTTACCACCTAAGTTGTACTTAGCAGTTTTTTATCAAGTGAGCCTGGTGAACCGGACAAGGATAACTTGTTTAGACTTCAGCAGAGCTTTGGAAGTACTTCTGGGAGGTGCTTGTTGTACTATATCACATGTTCATACCCCATGGGGGAATTGTAATAAATGTTCTAGCATGATAGTGTCTGTAAAAGACTTGGTCTCTTACACTTTATTTTTCAATCCGATCATCCCAGGGTGTTTTTTCCCTTGTTTATTATTGGTTGTTGAATAAACGACGGATAATTTCTTAGTTATTCATTCCATACCTCCAAATTTGGGGTGGTCAGCTTGGTATTTAGGCCTATTGAGGTTATTAGAGTCTATGTGTCAATGTATAAACATGCTAGACATCATGGTCGAGTCATATGAACATGTCTAAGTCCCCCTAGGTTTTTTCAATTTTTCAATTTTTTATTTTTTTCAGTGTTTTTTATTAAAATTTAATTTTTTCAAAACTTAGGCTATTTTTTAATAGTTTAATTGGAAAAATTGATTTTGTAATAAAAGTGGGCCAAATAATCAGTTTCATTCATGTAGGTGCTCATTTTCAAGCTAAGAGCACCATGTAAACCCATGGACCCACTATTTCCTAGTTTTGAGTGATTTTCCATTACTCAAGTCAGAAAGCCCCAAAAATCAATTATTGATTATTTTAATTAATAAATTGATGAATAATGGAGCAAATCCAAAATCATAGATCAGTGGATTCTTAGTTGATTTGATTGAAATCAGTCATATCTGAACCAGATTGACTAGATCTGACAAATCCTTGATTGAAGGAGGTGATCAAATCAGATCCAGAGTTGATCTTCAGCAGTATTTATGGGGAATTATGCCCTCTCTCTCTCCTCCACACGTGTGGGCTCTCTTGGGAGCTCTGTGGACTGATGTGTCAGTTTATGGGTTGATGTGTCATCTCAATCAAGCCCCCGATTGACAAGTAGGCTTAATTCAGCTTCAGATCTGCATTGATTGACTCTCCATCAGTTGATTTGATCTGTCTCCTTGGGATTTGTGCCCCCCTTGGGCTGGATCTCCTATTTTTTGTATAAATCAAAGCATAAGCCTCCTCTGCAAAGCTAGTTAGAGTTGGATTGAAGGGCTTGCTATTGTAATACTGTTGTAATCTTTTTATTGTTGAAATAAAGAAGCTTTGGAGGCCAAATGGTGTAATGCTCTCATATGTGTGGATTAAGCATTGTATTATGGCTATTGATGTTTCCGGCTTTTCTCTCAATTTCTGCATCTGAACCCTGTCTGGCTTGAAGAATTCAACTGAATCAATAGGAGTATAGTTGGGCAAGTAAGGTTACTTGTTTTGCTTATATCTCATAGCATATATGTTAGAAGATCTAGATTATACATGTTTAATAAGTTTATTTGCATGTAATTCTTGTCTCTTTTTCATATATATATCCAGATCTCATGAGGTTTCGTGCAGGATTGTGTGTTTGGCTTTCAGGTAGCAAGGATTGGATGAGTTGTGGATCTATTTTGACTCCACTATACATCCAAAATATTTGTGAAGACATTTCCCCTCTGTATTCCACTAACAAGTTTCCATTGCAGATCTGCTTCAACAACAAGCACTTCTCTTCTCCTTTTCCTCCTTCAAAATCATTTTTTTACCTGGTTACTTTGTTCATAGCTTTGATATTGTTTATATCTATTATATTAAATTAAATTTAACATAGGTCTATTTCCTCAAAGCCCATAATCTAGATCTTGTTCTTAAAAGGTTTCATAAGCATTCTAGATCTAGCTTAAGGGAAATCGTCCTTTTTGCATGGAATTTTAAAGAGAATTTGTAGCTTGCATGCATTAGATTTCTGTTTTCTATTATAAAAGATAAATCTAGCAATCAGTGCATATCATATTAGCTGCCTAAAAGGAAATCCAAGATCCCAAGGAAAGCTTGCTTTCCTTGGTTCCTTTTTTACCTTTTTTAACTAGTTTTAACTTAGCTTTTTTTTTTTGGTTAAAAGTAAGCTGACCCAAATGTACTTTCAGAGTGCTTTTGGGAATATTTCAGTCTAATAATATTGCTGGTTTTTAGCAGGTATAACAGAAAAGAGGAGGAGCTGCTGTTCGAAAGTGACTTTTGGGCCTTCTGAATCCCCCTAGGGGTCTCCCTTTTTGACTGAAATCTTTAATTTTTGCACTTTGTAAGCTCTTGGTTTCATTTTGTATAAGAATCAAGAGGCATCATATCATTTTTTTGATATTATTAAAAATAATTCTGAATAGGCTCTTTCGAGTCCATTCCCCATCCCCCCTGGGGGGATTTGTGTCCGTGTCATTTTTTGCTTTTCGTTCATCTTTTTTCAATCTAGCATAGTACTAATCTGCAGGGTAGTATAATTTGATTTAAAATCATTCCCATATTCCATTTCTATTGGTTTCAAATTAACTTTAATACTTACCCCACGAGCCTCCTTTTGAGTCGAAAGGTGAAGAAAGGTCCATGGTAGTCTAATTAGAAAATTGTGGTTTGCTTATATTTTTATGTTTCATTTGATATCATCATTTGTTTCAGTAACCATAATAAAATCAACCCCTCCTTGATTCCTTGATTGAGGTCCACTTGGACCGAAAGAGGTTCCTGGAGGGTTTTCTTTTTAACAAGAACATCCATCTCAAAATTTACTAAAATTGACAAGACTCCGGTGTGTATGCTCTGCACTTGGCTACGGTTCATCCGATCAATCAAGCTGTATCAAAAGGACTTGAGTGAATAGTATAATTAGGATTCACTCTCCCAAATTGACAAACCATCAGGTGAAAATCCAACACCTAGATCAAACCATTACGGTGGCAAAATACCCAAAGGAAGCGGGAACTTTTGAAAAGTGACCTTGGGGCGCCGATCTCTGTCACACCCTAAAGGGTGAATTATGAACAATAGCCCTAGAGACTCCATTCAGCCCACATATTCCTTGCGGGTAGCCGTGAAGGTTTAGTTTTGGACATACTCCAAGTACTCTTGGGTATATCTGGAGTCCACCCCTTCGCCTAATTTTAATCAACTCATATTTCACATTAACTTAAAACGTACCAAGAGGCAATTGCGAAATCACTCCAAGCACGTGCAAGTACATTGGTTATCTTTTGACTCCATTTTAAGGAACTAGTTATTTTATTGCTATATATATATATATATTGTGTCTTAGCATTGTGCTTTCATGCGCTCATTTTGTATCTTGTCATCTATGGTTGTTTATGGTTAAGTTTCAAACTCCTAAGTAATTCATTTAGTTCAACATCACCATACTAAGTAATTAGCCTTAGTAACTTAATAGGGTCTACCCCCTTTGGCTTCGTTAGGAGTTGAGCCTAAATGGAGGAGTCAAGAACAAGGTGACAGCCTTGACTCAAGACTTTCCCCCAAGGACATACCGAGTGGCTTGAATATTTTATACCACGTGACCTAGGTGTGTGAAAGGTGGAAACATGTCTCCTCAAGAAGGGCACTCTGTTATTTTGGGAGGACCAAGCCCAATGGGCCTTTGAACATCTTAAACACACGCTAACTCACTCACCCATGATACACCCCCTAGATTATTCAAAGGATTTTCTCTTATACATTGCTGCCTCCACTACTACCATCGCTATGGTTTTGGTGCAGGAGAATCTCGACGATCGGGAGCACGTGATATACTATGCTAGTAAGAATCTCATGGATTCCAAAACTCGATACTTACATGTGGAAAAATTAGCATTGGCCATGGTCATTGCTGCTCAGAAATTTCATCACTACATTTTGCTCCGCCCAACCACCGTATTGGTAGACCAGAACCCTATGTATTACATCCTGACTCATCAAGTGCTCGGGGACAAATATTCCCGATGGATAGTCATCCTATTGGAGTTTGATCTAGAATTTGCCAAAGCTACGTCAAATAAATACTTGGTATTTGCTGAGATTATGTGTGATCTTCCCTGTGCTTCGATGGAATCTGAGCCCGGTGATTCATTTCCAAATGAATTCATGTTCCTGATAAGCACTGCTGACCCATGGTATGGAGATTTAATCATTATCTCCAGAAACAGATATTTTATCCCACTCTATCTCGTGACGATTGTCGCCGTATCCGTCACCACGCAAAATACTATCTCATCTTGAATGACGCTTTGTATCGATGCAGTATCGATTCCATTCTTCGACGATGCCTTACCCATGAGGAAGCTGAACAAGTTTTGAATGACTGCCACTCTGGAGCATGTGGCGGTCATCTATCTGGGATGGCTATAGCCCATAAAATCCTTCACGCTAGCTATTTCTAGCCTTCAATCTTTAAATATTGTCACGAGGTTGTTAAGAAATCCCACCTTGCCAACATTTCTATCTAAAAAAGTGCACCCAACCTGCTCTGTTACACCCCGTCATTGCCATTGGCCCTTTCACCAAATGGGGGATCGATTACGTGCATTGTAAGCCTACCTCAGCTGGGGGGCATGGTTACATCATCGTAGCCATTGATTACTTTATGAAATGGGATGAGGCTATGCCTACATATACAGAGGACGGTAAGACTGTCGCTCTCTTCCTGTTCAATCACGTGAAAGAAAGATTCAGAGTCCTGCAGTCCATAGTTACGGATCATGGATCACATTTCCATAATCAAATGATGGAGGAATTAAGTTCCAAACTAGGTTTTCTTCATGAAAACGCCCTATTATCTGCAATCTAATGGTCAAGTCGAGGCCATTAACAAAGTTTTAAAAACAATGTTGCATCGGATGGTTGGAGACCATAAATCCAATTGGAACCATATCCTTTTCTCCGCTCTTTCGGCTTATATGACTTCGGTAAAAATAACTATTGGTTTTACACCCTTTCAGCTTGTCTACAGACTAGAAGTTGTCTTGCCTATTCAATGTCAAATTCCATCCTTGAAACTTGCCGTCGAAATTCTACCAGACACTTCCACAGAGGAAGAAAGATTTATCTACTTGAACAACCTTGACGAAACTGAAAGAGATGCTACCTTAGCCAATGAGGCACACAAGAAACGCGTCAAGGCATAGTATGACAAGTCTGTCCAACCTTGTGCCTTTAATGAAGGTGACCTAGTTTTAACCTATGATCAAAGACATGACAAACTAGGGAAAGGGAAGTTCGAATCCATGTGGTATGATCCCTTCATTATTTCCAAAGTTCTAGAAAAAGGGGCCTATGAGCTCTTGGACTATGATGGAATCCCCTCAGAACAACCTCGCAACGATTTGTACTTGAAGAGGCAGTATGCCTAGATATTTCTTATATAGTACCTTGTATATATGTATATTGATTGACATTTTAGCGTGCTTAAGTATTTTCAATATGGTTTTGAGTTTATTGTCCAAATCTGTTTATACCATGATTTGGTCATGCAAAGTAGATGAATTTCTATGGATTTGCTAATGGTGCTTGCCACCACACCTTGAACCTTGCCTTAGCTGCTTGGGTTCTCTATTCCCCAACTCACGATTTGGTCAAGCTACCAACAATATCACTGAGTATCGAGTAGTCATAGGTCTTCTGACTGAAGCTTCCTCCCAGGACGTTGTTATACCAAAATCCTGTAATCATCATGTGATAAGACCTTTGACATACCTACTTTTTCTTAATCCCAACAATTGGAGTGGAAACCCATGTTGTTTGTCAATCTTTCATGAAAATACTCAGCACTGCACTTTCCCCTTTATCCATGAGCGATACCTTGCTCACATCGCATGTGCCTTGTTATCCATAAGCGGTGCCACTGCTTATAGCCCTTAATCCATAAGCGTTTCTTACCTGAACCGCTCTTTCATAAGAGGAGAAAAGTGGTACCCTGGGTAAAATGGGAAAAAGAGAGGTTTATCGAGGCTTCTAGATCATAAGCCTCGTGTCTTCCCTTATCCCTATCATTGTGGGTCAATTGAGCTCAAGATCCCTCATCCTAAGATCTTAGAGGCCACCTCATCCACAAATATCTCAACCATTCCTATCCATTGAACGTTATAAATACAAGCTCATGTCCATGGTTGAGGGGGAGAACCATTGAGGTATTGTTATGCTATTGGATTGACCACTTGGCCCAAGCCATTTGAGAGTATAGAGAGTAAAGTCGGAGATTATGGGGATGAAGTGTTGGTTTCATGGAGATGCATGTCAACACTGAGGCTTAATTGGTTGTAAACTTATCCATTCATCTTAATGCAAATCTTATTTCTGTCCCACATTACTGTTGTTGTTGATTTCACATGTACATGTTGTTAGATTCCTTAGTCACTAACATGGATTAGTAGATTATGTTTTGGTAGCTTTGATGTGTTTGCATGTTTAATCTGATTGCAGGTACACAAGTGCACTATTGGAGCAGCATTTCAGGTATCTACGATATCTAGGGAGGGTCTTCACCCTTTGTCGTTCATTTGTTCTGGATCTGAACCATTCAGACCAGAGGAACAACTTCTATCCGCAGAAGGTGAAATATTCCTGCTTACAAATCTTTTACTCTGCTAGGGAATAAGTATGCATATCAGTTGATCTGATCTTCCTCAGTTCTTCAACTCTTGTCCGAATCCAGGCTCCTTCTTCAACTCTCTTCAATTAGATCTGCTATCTGACTCAGTGAATTTGGGTTTGAAACTTCCATATCTAAACCATTTCAACCTTTGATGCTCCTTTTTATGCTCAATCTATCAGTTTTAACCTTGATCTGGTCTTTTTCTGACTTGATCTATCGTTCTCCTATGTGTTTTGGATTTATACAGGGAACCACGCTTATGCAGTGGGTGAGAAGTGGTGCCACCACCTGAACCGAGTTACCAACACGCGGTGCCACTGCCTGAGTTCTGTTGGCGAGAAATGGTGCTAGCCTAGAACCGCTCTGTTAATACCCAAGAAGCGTGGTGCCTGGTAGGCATCATTCCAAGACCTCCTTTTTCTCATTTTTTTGTAAAAATTTGAGTTGACTTGCTTTCATCCCTACATTGTTAGACTTGTGTGTCAGAATATGATGTTTGTGATTTGGAATTTTATGGTTAAATATTGGTTTGATTGGGAAATTCAAAATCTAGATTAGGCTTTTTTACTGTTCATTCACTTTGGTGCTTGTTGGTTGTGATTGCGAAAGGATTTCTTGTTTTTTGAAAATATTAGGGTGTTAGTAAAATCTCTTTTAATTTATGTTATATAGACTAAAAGAAGAACACTTAATTAGCATCTTAGTTTCATTTCTTGTTTGCATAGAGAACTTCTTTTTCTTCCTTTAAAAAAGAAAATTTTTGACTGAGAATAGGTTATCATCATTAAGCATTGGACATTGGATCTCTGATTGGATTTACAAGATTTCAGGATCTTTATGTTCTTTTGTCTCTTATGCATTTATTAATATCTCATCAAAATAAAAAAAAATATAGTATTTTAAAGTTAGATTTGCCTATGTTTTGAGAGAAATTCAAAAGCTAGATTAGGCTTTTTGAATTTAAGTGTGCTTGTTTTGACCTATAGCTTGTGTAGGGAAATTTTTTGGTGTGTTTTCTAGTTTTTCAGACCCTAGGTTAGATAGGAACTATACAAACTGGTTGAGTTAAGACAGTGCACAAGAGTATGTGGCTTGCCACCCAATTTTGTTCCTGGTTCAGGAGAAAATCCAATGGAAGCTATCGACCAAGGAGCTGCTACCACCTCCCAAGTGGGAGATAGTGTGGTTGTAGAAAGTGGGGGACCATATTCTTCACACTCGCCTCCCTTGGTCCAATAGCCTTCTCGGGGAAATACCTCGTTCCATTCTCCCATGGAAGGTCATGTTGATCATACTACCTGTCCAAATTTTGGTCCCAATGCTCCATTTTGGGACACCCCTGTAGGATAGGCCATTGCCTCATTTATCACCAGTTTAAACTCTTTTGAAGATGAAGAATAATGTAGGAAATACCACGCTACCATTCTCCATGCATAGGATATTGACAAGAAAATAGATGACCTATTAGGCCCAACACCATCACGTTCCACATCTGTTCCTGTGGGATATCGTTCACTTGCCGATTCTATGAGACCCATTGAATCGATTATAGATCGTCGAATAACACCCCACAACTAATCTGTCGGACCTCAACTTCAGTGCATTAAAATTTTTGTTTTAAAAGAATGAGTTCAACAGGTTACTTAATGGAACAACATTAACAAAAATCAAATGCTCAGAACAGGAATGAAAAACAACACTGATAACCAGATATAAAGAAGAAACACAGAATCAGAGAGTCACAAATAGAAGTTGATAACGGAGTTCACCCCCTCCACTAGGCTATGTCTCTGAGTCCCTCTCCAATGGGTACCGATCCAATTAATCTCTTTAAAATGGTACAAAATGGCTCTGAAATCAACTTCAGCAACTGTAAATAGAATGCTGTACAAAGTCTTTAAGACCTCTCTTCTGGAAATTACAATTAGCATTCAAAGACAAAGAAAGCTAAAATATAACATAGAATGTCGACTTCTACAGCACAACGTTTGGACACTTCACAGAAAAAGCTCTCTAAGCTTCTCATAACAGAGAAATGATGCTCTGCACTCTAAAACAATCTGCGTCTCTCCACTCTGTCCCCCTCTACTGTGGCGAGCATCCTCTATTTAAGCATTTTGCGAGAGGATCAGTAACGAACCATAGCTGTTATCTTTTATTTGTCATTACAAGCATATGGTAAACTGAATCATGCCATCCCGCCAAGTCACAGCCCAAGCGTTATGTTACCATGAAATTCCAGATCCCCGAAATGTTGCAACCACCTCCACGCTCATACGCTACCTTACAACACGTTGCAATGACCGCCACTGGGATATGCCACATGTAACATAACCGTTTGATGTCACCATCAACTTCACAGCATATAAATGTCGTGGCATATGAGGACGTCGCCATATACCTGATTCGCTATCGCAGCATATAAATGTCGCGGCATATAAGGACTTCCCCAAACCATTCGATGTTCAACTTGACAGTGTGCAAACTGCACGGCCCATGCTGCAGCTACGTGGCTCCTATGCAACTGTGTGGCTCATGCAATACTGCGTTGCGCATGCGCAACTGTGCTGCGCGGCTTATGCGCAACTGTGCTGTGTGGCTCATGCACAACTACGTGGCTCATGCGCAACTGTGCTGCATGGGCTGTGCCACAAATTTTAAGGGATGGCTGCATATAATGTTTAGCATATAAGTTAAAACCATAGATTAATAATTATTGTACCATATTGGATCAGTGTAATTTTTGAAGATGAATAATCCACTGGATCATTCCTCCCCATTGGAGAGCTTTTGGACCACCAAAAGCTTGAATAATTTTGCAAGTAAGTGAGGGTACAACTCCCTCACTTTTCCAATCTCCATCCATCTTGCTTTGCTAGGATGCATGCCTTTCCACCCCACTCGAAGGTACTCAGCATTCCCCCTTTGTGAAGTCCTTACATTTCTGTCAAGAATAACATCATCCTGCAACTCATTCGTATATTCAGGTGCCATATTATCAATTGAAGGAATCTGTATGTTAATTTCCTCATCCATGATCATAGGAGGCTCATACAGTTTAAGATTCTCAACATTGATAACTGAATAAATTTGCATGTATGGAGGTAAATTCAAGCGAAAAGAATTAGTACCAATCTTTTTCAAGATCTCAAAAGGACCATACCTGATAGGCTTAAGCTTTTTACCTTCACCTTTCATTCTGTCTTTGGTGATATGTAACCAAACTCTGTCACCAACCTGAAATTGATGATCAACTCGATGCTTGTCATGCCTAGCCTTGTACTTTGCCTAGCTCTTCTCCAACTATTCTTGAACTTCCTGCTGCACCACTTGGATTCTCTGAATGAATCTTAGATCTTTATCTGCATCCCGATTTCCATCCACTGCATCTTTTCCAAAAGAGAAGTCCATCGGTGTTTTTGGCAGATAACCAAAACAAGTTTCAAAAGGAGATATTTTCGTGGAAGGATGAACTACATGATTTTAAGCATGATGTATATACTGCAACTTCTCATCCCAGAGTTTAGGATGTTTACTACAATATCCTTTGAGCATCTGAATGACTATCTTGTTCACTACCTCTGTTTTCCCATCAGTCTGTGGATGAAAAGCTGTACTTTTCTTAAGTTTAGTATCCATAAGCTCCCATAAAGTCGACCAGAATTTTCCCAAGAACCGGGAATCTCGATTAGATATAATAGACATGGGTAGCCCAAAATGTACCCAAACATTCTGAAAGAATAGATGAGTTGTTTGTTCAGCAATGATCTGTTTGTTACATGGCATTAAGATACACATTTTGTTGAATCTATCCACAACAACGTATAGGTAATCATTCCCTTTTCTAGACATAGGTAGTCCCCCTACAAAGTCCATAGAAATGCTTTCCCAAGGACGAGAAGAAACTGGAAGAGGAGTGTACAAACCCAATTTCCTATTGCTAGGCTTACTTGTTGCACACATAACACAACCTCTTGTGTATTTAGCTACATTTTCTTGCATTTGAGGCCAATAATAGTGATTCTGCAATACAGACAATGTTTTACTTACACCAAAATGTCCTGCAATCAACGAACTATGTGCTTCTCGGATCACATGCACTCTCTCTTTCTCTAGAATACAGAGTTTACCAAGATGATACAAAAGTTGATTATGCACATAATAGTTCTCTTCCTATTTACCATGTATTAGTGATGCATATACTTTCTTAAAATCTTTATCTTCTGCATACTGTTCAATATAACTTTCATATGTTAATGAACTGTTTTGAAGAATGATTGAAGCATTTGTAGGAGGCCTTGATAACATGTCTACTACCTTATTATGAATTCCCTTTTTGTAATTAATTATGAGATGAAACTGTTGCAAGAATCCCATCCATCTTAAATGCCTACTTTGTTGTATTTTAGTCTGAGATTGTAAATATTGAAGTGGCTGATGATCAGTATGTGTGATTGTTTCTTTCCCATGATATAATGTTTCCACTTCTTCACACTCTGTACTAAAGCATACAACTCTTTGTCATAGGTCAGATAGTTACTTACTGCAGTAGAGAATGTTTCTGAATGGTAACAGACTGGCTTCCTTCCTTGCATCAAAACGGCTCCCATGGCAAACCCGCTGGCATCGGTTTGGATCTCAAATGGCTGCTGCAAATATGGCAATGTCAGAACTGGTGCGGTGCTAATCCTTTCCTTCAAAGTGTGGAAGGCTTGCTGATGCTTGCCTCCCCACTGGAAAATTTCTTTAATGCTTGTCAACGCATGTAATGGAGCAGCAATGGAAGAAAACCCAGAAATGAATTTCCTCCAATACTGAACCGCACCCAAAAAACTTCTGATTTCAGTAATGGTGTTAGGCCGGGGCTATTTTACAATGACATCAACCTTGGCTGGGTCCACTTGCAGGTGGCCTCCACCGATAATATGGCCCAGATATACTAAAGAAGTTTTAGCAAATTCACATTTAGACATTTTTACATAAAGATTCTCCTTTCTAAGTACATCTAAAATTTTCTTCACATGTACAATATGTTCTTCCCAAGTTTTGCTAAACACAAGGATATCATCCAGATATACAATTATAAAATCATCAATGAATGGATGAAAGACATCATTCATGACCCGCATGAAAGTAGCAGTTGCGTTACAGAGCCCGAAAGGCATCACAAGCCATTCATACAAACCCTATTTTGTTTTAAACGCTGTTTTCCAAGCATCATTTTCAGCAACACGGATTTGAGGATACCCACTACGCAGATCCAATTTTGTAAAATAAGTTGTATGTTTCAACTGATCAAGCAAATCATCAATGCGAGGAAGAGGATACCTATTTTTAATGGTGATTTTGTTAAGGGCCCTATAGTCGATGCACATCCTCCAAGACCCATCCTTCTTTGGAACCAAGACTATAGGAGAGCCACAAGGAGAAGTGCTTGGCCTGATGACCCCCTTCTCAATCAGGTCCTGAAACTGCTTCTTGATTTCCTCATTCTACATTACAAACATCCGGTACATGGCTATGTTTGGGAATGGCACATCCTGCTGCAAATGTATCTCATGCTGAATCTCTCTTTTTGGTGGTAACCCCTTCGGATCTTGAAATAAATCATAATACTCAGAAATGATTTCAATTAGTTCAAATTTATGCTTAGGGTCACATTCTTCAAAATATTTAGAGATCTCATCATTTTTCACCTTAACCATCATTAACACAAAATTCTTACTAGAATTTACCAGCCTCTTCATTTGTCATGCAGAAACTATTGCTAGACTGTTTTTTATCTTATGTGCTCGTACAAAATATTCTACACCATATTTAAAAAAATGATACTTATTCTGCTCTCTATAAAAGACTGCTTTCCGGTCATACAAATATGGACTCCCAAGTACAATTCCACAAATGTCAAGTGGTACTACATCTAGTTCTACCTCATCCATGAAATTTTCAGTAATTGCAAACCTTAATACACATTTCTTTGTAACTTGCAATCGTGTATCATTAGTAACCCAACCTAGAGGATAGGTTTTTTCATGAGGCATAGTAACTAAATGCAATTTCTTAACCACTTCTTCTGATATCAGATTTACTTGTGAACCACTATCAAACAATGTATCAATCTTTGTGTGATTTGCAATGACATGAACATGAAACACTCCACTTCTATCTTTATCATTTTGCTTAGAAGTAGATGGCAGATTTGACTTGCACTAGAACTTGATTTTGAATCAATGGGAAGTGAGATACTTTTATTCTTACCCTGGATTCCGATAGCTGTAACCTTTGTTTCATCACCTGAGTCGGATCCTAAGTCCTGAATAACAGTTGTAGTAGCTTTTGTATTGCCGTTATCTTTGTTTCCTCTGTATTTCTTTGGCCTTAACTCTGGATGAAGTTTCCAACACTTAGAGACATCATGTCCCTTCTGACAATGCGAACATGTAGGCTTTTCACCCTCTTTCTTAACGGTAGACATCTTCTTTTTCCCCGTATCTTTACCTTTTGATTTGCTGTCAAATTTAAAGGATTTCTTCGCAAAGGTATCATTATCATGCTTCCCCGTAGCTTCTAAATGTGTATCTTGAACACATACATCATCCAAAGTACTGGGGTTAAACATCAACAAAGTATGTCGCAAATAAGAATGCATGCCACCAATGTACTTAAGAAGAGTTTCCTGGGTATCTAATGCAACATTCAATGCAATAGCCCTCTTTCTAAATTCATGAGTATATTCTTGAATGCTTTGTCCCTTAGCTTGTCTAAAATTTTTCCAGCTCATTATTAATTGCTGCATATGACCTAAAGGATAGAATTGCTTCCTTAATACTTCAATGAATTCATTCCAAACTGAAATAATTTTACCATTCTTTCGAAGATCTTGCTGAATCTTGCTCTCCCACCAAGTAAGAGCCCTTCCACTCATTCTCAAAGTGGTCAATTGAATTCTGGAAGGGTCATCAGTAATTCCCTGCACCCTGCAATATACTTCAAGCTTCCTGATCCAATTGTCTAACTTTTCAGCATCTAAATCTCCATTATAAACCGACAATTCAAATTTTACATCCAATTTGAAATAAGGCACATTAGGACTTGCATTATTTGAATGAGAAGTATGAGAAGAAGAGAAAGTTTGATTAGTTTCAGGAGGATCACCATCACCTCCTAATCCTTTACCCTTTTCTTCCTTCTTCACTTCGGGATCTTTGGATGAAGATCCTTCTTCTTTCTTCTTCCTTTCTGCTCGTTCATCAAGTAGAATTTCCATCATGGTTTTCATGCTCATAAAAGCCTCCAGAAACTCAGTTTCTAAAATAACAGGTTTTTCCCATTCGGTATGTCCTTCTTCTTCCCCTTGTGGAGAAGACATGGTTCTTGAGAATGTTCTCCTTAAGCCAATTTTAGGATCTCCTTCAATTAATTCTCCTTCACCACACTTTAACCTGAACCTAGTAAGTATTCAAAAACTTGCACAAGTAGTCAACCAGCTCTGATACCATAATATGATCTGTCGGACCTCAACTTGAGTGCATTAAAATTTTTGTTTTAAAAGAATGCGTTCAATAGGTTACTTAATGGAACAACATTAACAGAAATCAAATGCTCAGAACAGGAATGAAAAACAACACTGATAACCAGATATAAAGAAGAAACACAGAATTAGAGAGTCACAAACAGAAGTTGATAACGGAGTTCACCCCCTCCACTGGGTACCGATCCAATTAATCTCTTTAAAATGGTACAAAATGGCTCTGAAATCAACTTCAGCAACTGTAAACAGAATGTTGTACAAAGTCTTTAAGACCTCTTTCTAGAAATTACAATTAGCATTCAAAGACAAAGAAAGCTAAAATATAATAGAGAATGTCGACTTCTACAGCACAACGTCTGGACACTTCGCAGCAAAATCTCTCTAAGCTTCTCATAACAGAGAAATGATGCTCTATGCTCTAAAACAATCTGTGTCTCTCCACTCTGTCCCCCTCTGCTATGGCCTGCATCCTCTATTTAAGCATTTTGCAAGAGGATCAGTAACGGACCACATTTGTTATCTTTTATTTGTCGTTACAACCATATGCTAAACTGAATCATGCCATCCCGCCAAGTCACGGCCCAAGCATTATGTTACCATGACGTTCAAGATCCCCGAAACATTGCAACCACCTCCATGCTCATACGCTACCTTACAACACGTTGCAATGACCGCCACTGGGATATGCCACATGTAACGTAACCGTTTGATGTCACCATCAACTTCGCAGCATATAAATGTCACGGCATATGAGGACGTCGCCATATACCCGATCCGCTTTCGCAGGATATAAATGTCACAGCATATAAGGACTTCCCTGAACCATTCGATGTTCAACTTGACGGTGCACAAACTGCGTGGCCCATGCTACAGCTATGCGGCTCCTGCGCAATTGTGTGGCTCATGCGATACTGCGTTGCGTGGCTTATGCGCAACTGTGTTGCACGGCTCATGCGCAACTGTATGGCTCATGCGCAACTGTGCTGCGCAGGCTGTGCCACAAATTTTAAGGGATGGCTGCATATAAGGTTTAGCATATAAGTTAAAACCATATATTAATAACTATTGTACCATATTGGATCAGCGTAATTTTTGAAGATGAATAATCCACCGGATCAACAACCCAGGTCAAAATACCACCCCCACCAACTCCCATGTTATTTTTCTTCCCAATCCTCCCAGGTCTTCTGCACCTGGGACCCAACCTTCAATTTCCATTTCGTCTTTACCTTCTAGTGTCGGGGGGTAAACCCCGGCATGACCTACGTTATTTGACACCGGAATTGTACCTATTCAAGGAAAGACCTCTAATATAGAAACATCTACAGTTTATGTCTCTCCCACCCATACTAATGTGGTTAATCCCCCATCTAGTTCAGGTCAGCCCTCGGGGACACAACCTGTAACGATTCAATCTTCTGGAGGTTATGGTTATCAAATACCTGTAGGTAACATTAATCATCCACCCAATCCTACAAGAATTCCTTATGTTGGAATTCCATACCCTAGTAATAATTTTACGCCATGGGGTCAACCCAATTGGTATTACATGCCAGCCATGGGGGGGATACCTATACATACTGCAGGAGGTACCAGGGGACCACCTCATGGAGGTCCTCCCCCTGGGGGGCCTAATGGTCCTGGAGGATCTGACAACTTTCCTCCTTACGGTCCTAGTGGTCCTAGTGGTCCTAGGGGGCCTGGTGGCTTTCCTCCTAATGGCCCTGGAGGATCTGGTGGCCCTCTCCCTAGTGGTTTCGGAGGCTCTGGAGGTTACCTCCTGGTGGCCCTGGAGGGTCTGGTGGTCGACCTCCTAGTGGTATTGGTGGTTTTGGTGGTCCTGGTGGTCTCGGAGGCCCTAGCAGTCCTCCTCCTGGAGGCCCTAGTGGTCCGAATAGTCCTGATCCCGGAAATCAATCCCCTGTGGGTGGATTTTTCGTTAGTTCTTCGTCACAGCAACCTGTCTTTCAGTCCACTTATGGTCCTACTGGTAATTATATGCCATATCAATATTACCAGTATGTGCAACACAACCATCAGTTGCCTTTCCTAGCAACTTTGGACTTACTTGAATTGTCAAAGTTGATTAATAACCCCATTCAACACAACCCCTCCTGGCCTCCCATTTCGGTAAAGTTACCATCGAACATCCCAAAGTTCGATGGGAAGTAGGGATACGATCCAAAAAACCATGTTATGACATTCCAGTTGAGGTGTTCTTCAAAATCCCTCATGGATGATTCAGTTCGGTTACGACTTTTTCAACGAACTTTGACCGGTACAGCTGTGAAGTGGTATATTGAACTCCCACAACATTCGTTTATGGATTTTGGCTTGTTGGCAACCGTGTTTCTTACACACTTTCAGCTCCCTATTCGTTATGAAATGAGTACTAATCTCTTAACTTCTCTGCGACAGAACACCTCCACCCACATATCTGACCATATCCATGGATGGATAAGGCGAAGAAGGATTATTAAGGCTCCTATTCCGGATCAGTTATTAGCTGATTGGTTTACCAAATCTTTGCTGCCTCCAATTACCCAAGATGTGGCTATGGGCAGTGTCATTACTGAAGAGTAAGATATTAGTCGAGCCTAGTATCTAGACCTAGTCTATTCCTAGTCTGGAACCCTTTATGACTTGATTCCTCAAGCTCCTCGCCCAAGCACCAATCCCGCCAAGCCACCAGCAAAAGTACCTGTTGATGGGATTGTTGATTCAATCTAGTCCCTGTCAGTAGAAAAACCTACCAAGCAACCCCAAAGTGCCACCCCTACTCCTTCGACTTATAAGTTTTCCACCGAGGTCAATTCTATTCAAAGTACTCAAACCTTGGGCAATAAAAAGAAGGGTAAAAATAGGAACAAAAAACTTGGAAACCAACAAGAGAATCCAATACCAACCAACAGTGATAACGATAAAGGGAAAAGAAAGGAAAAATATCCCTATCTATTATGCACAGAGGCAACCATTTCTCAAATGAGTGTCCTCGTCGGGACGAAATCTCCCAATTTCTGAAATCAAATTCCGCACCCGCAGTACTCACGGATCCTTTTCCCTCTTAGCAACAACTGATAGACCACATGTCTAATCAGGGTAACTCGAGTATGTCAAAGGAAATTCGTATGATGTCCTCAGATACCATTAATCTGCAAACTCGAAGTCAGAATTATGACAAACCCGCAAATAAGAAAGAAGATCATTCTTCTTTAGGGAGAGCTCCCTCTACTAGTTCTCCTGAATCCTCGTCTATTGTCCCCCTATCTATCAAGAATCCTACGCTTGACATGATTTTGCGTCCACCCAAGAGTACTCTTCGGAAAGCTGTATTCCATTAGAGGAAATTTGGGGTCTAAAATGGGCCTTATAAGAAAACGTGCCAAAATAAGTTTTTGTTAGTTGGAATTCAAGAACCAATAGAATTTCAATAAAATAAGTCAACCATAATGGTTGAATTAACATATTTGTCATTAAAAAAAACTACTTTTTTTGTTCGTATTTTTGACATATCTCACTGTGTTTTTACTCAAATTTCGATTGGGAGAGCTTGTTGGAAGTGGAATTTGATTCCACATCCAACGAGTACCCACACTACATACTTTTGACGGACCCCGCTAACCCAAAAACAAGAAATACCTGAAAAAATATGATGATGACATCATCATCATGTTTTTTAGGTATTTCTTGTTTTTGGGGTAGCGAGGTTTGTCAAAAGTATGCAGTGTGGGTACTCGTTGGATGCGGAATCAAATTCCACATCCAATGAGCTCTCCCGATTGAAATTTGAGTAAAAACACAGGGAGATATGTCGAAAATACGAACACAAAAAGTAGTTTTTTTCTTTCTTCCTCCAAAATTAATCAATATTATTTTATTATTTTAACTATTATTTTATTATTTTCCTTAGGAGGCCCATTTTAGACCCCAAAATTCCTCTAATGAACCCTAATGCCCGAGCCGCTTAGTTTTATAATGTAGTTGAAGATCTCACTCAGGAACCTTGTGCAATGTCTACCTTAGAAGTACTCCAAAGTTGCCCTACACAGTGCAAAAACTTGTTGACAGCATTAGGATCTTTAGACCTGGATAATACCAACTTGATTCATTTCAATGTTGAGAACTATAAGTCTAGGTTACCTCATAAACTTGTTTTTCAGATCATTACGAAAGTAGTTGGAAAGAAAGTTTTTCGAACAGTACTAGATGAAGGAGCTTCGACCTCAATTTTGTCTCTATCTTGTTGGAAGGCTCTCGGCTCTCCCGAGCTTGTAACATTACCTACGACCCTCAAGGCCTTTGACGGATGGGGTTTCCAACCCAATGGTCTCATATCAACCCTAGCAGTCGACCTAGGGGTCAAAACTATTTCCATTCAAGTAGAAGTGGTAGATGCCCCCTTAGATTACAATATCCCTCTAGGAAGATATTGGTTCTATGCCATGACTTCTGTTGCCTCAACAGTATTCCGAACAGTCCAATTTCTGCATCTAGGGAGAATTGTTACCATTGACCAGCTTTATTTATGTATGCCGAATGTTACTACCTCTACGAATAATAACATCCCCATGTTAGGCCAGTCCCCTCCTCCTTACCAGTCAATTAGGGTAGGCATGTTGAAGGATTCATCCCTTATGGGGATTTTTCCATCCAATCCTCCTAGCACGAATACCATGACAGTCCATATGATCACCTCATTTGATTGTGAGCCTAAGGGTAAACAATTTGTTGAGCCCACCTCGTTGAGTTCACATGAATAAATGTATGACGCCATTCAAACCTTTTTCGATGATCACACTGATGACCTTCATCTAGTGGCTTCGGATCCTTACCATTTACCGTACTGGTTAGAACCTTCTCTTCCTACTCTAGATTATCTCTCTGATACTTTCCCTTCTGATGAGTCCATTATGGAGATCATGAATACATATGAGTCCATTTGGGAGGATCACCATCACGGATCCATGTTCCTCCCCAACACCAGTTCGGTTAGCTATGATTACACATCCTTGTTTCCTACTGATATTGTCAACGTACCCCAAAGTCCCATATTGTTGCAAGATACAAATTCTGAAGGAAACCTTTGTAACATTACTCAGATGAATCCAATTGACATATCAGCCAAGCCTGATACTATCGAGCATGTTCATGTTGGGCAGAACTGCTCGACAGATGAATCTGAAGCCTACAAGGCACTTTTCAAAGAATTTTGTGATATTTTTGCCTAGTCCTATGAAGAGATGCTGGGAATTGACCCATCCATTATGGTCCATGAGATTAAAACCTATCCCACGGCTAAACATGTCAGGAAAAAACTAAGGCAAGTCCATCCTCGAAAGGTCACAACTATTAAAGCTAAAATTAAGAAACTTCTCAAAGCTGGGTTTATTTATCTTGTACCCCTGACGGAATGGGTATCGAACGTTGTCCCTATCAATAAAAAGTAGGGCACCATTAGAGTCTCTATCGACTTTAGGGATTTGAATAAAGCTTGTCCCAAGGACAACTTTCCTACTCCACACATCGATCATATTATAGACAACTGTGCTGGAAGTGTCATCTTTTCATTTATGGATGGCTTCTCTCGCTATAATTAGATTGAGATATTACCCTCCGATCAGCATAAGACAACATTCATTTTCCCATGGGGAACCTTTGCATATAATAAGTTACCTTTTGGCTTGAAAAATGCCAGAGCCACGTTCCAGCGCGCGATGTCCTATGCGTTTCATGATATTGAACATATTGTTGAACCGTACCTTGATGACCTCCTTGCTCATTCACAGCGATAGGAGGACCACCCTGGTCATCTTAGAGAGATATTCCTGAGATGCTGTCATTATAATATACGGCTCAATCCGCATAAATGTGTTTTTTGCATTGAGATGGGACGTTTGTTAGGTTTTGTGGTATCCAAAGATGGCATCCAGATTGATCCTTTGAAAATTGCTGCCATTTTAGCTCTACCAACCCCAACTAATCTCCTTGAACTCCAAATTTTGCAAGGGAAGGAAAACTTTCTCTGCCATTTCGTGTGCAATTTCACAGAGAAAACGCATGGTTATATGTGTCTACTCAAGAAGAACACCCCGTTCTTCTGGGATGACCAGGCCCAACGCGCCTTTGACAATCTTAAGCATGCTCTGACTCATTCACCCGTGATAAAACCCCCATAATATTGAAAGGACTTTCTCTTGTATATTGTTGCCTCCGCTACTACCATCGCTATGGTTTTAGTGCAGGAAAATCTCCACGGTCAGGAGCACGTGATTTATTATGCCAGTAAGAATCTTATGGATTCTGAAACTCGCTATTCATGTGTTGAAAAGTTATCATTGGCCACGGTCATTGCTATACAAAAGTTTCATCACTACATTCTGCTCCGCACTACCACTGTATTGGCAGACTAGAACTCTATGTATTACATCCTGACTCATCAGGTGCTCGGAGGAAAGTACTCCCAATGGATAGTCATACTACAGGAATTTGATCTGGAATTTGCCAAAGCCACATCAAAGAAATCCTTGGTCTTTGTTGAGCTCATGTGTGATCTTGCTTATGATTCGACGCAATATGAGCCCAGTGATTCATTTTTGGATGAATTCCTATTCCTGATTAGCACTACTGACCCTTGGTATGGATATTTGCTTATTTATCTCCAAACACAATGATTTTAGCCGCATTTATCCCATGACAATTACCACCGTATCCATCACCACGTGAAATACTACCTCATATTGAATGATACCTTGAATAGACATGGGATTGACTCTATTCTCTGGCAATGCCTCACCCATGAGGAGGCTGAACATGTGTTGAATGATTGCCACTCTGGAGCATGTGGTGGTCATTTATCTGGGAAGCCTACAGCCCAGAAAATCCTTCGCGCTGGCTATTTCTAGCCTTCTGTCTTCAAAGACTGTCATGAGGCTATTAAGAAATGCCCACCTTGTCAACACTTTTATCCTAAAAAGCACTCCCATCCTACTCCTCTACACCCCATCATTGTCGTTGGCCCATTTTCCAAATGGGGGATTGACTTCATGCATTGTAAGCCTACCTCAGCTGGGGGGGCATGGTTACATCATTGTAGTCGTTGACTATTTCACAAAATGGGCTGAGGCCATGCCTACAGATGCAGAAGATGGTAAGACTACCGCTCTCTTCCTGTTCAATCATATCATAGCTATAATTGGAGTCCCATAGTTCATCGTTACTGATCACGGATCCCATTTCCGTAATCAAATGATGGAGGAACTTAGTGCCAAGCTAGGTTTTTGCCATGAAAACTCTACGCCATATTATCCACAAGCTAATGGTTAGGTATAGGCGATTAACAAAGTTTTAAAATCCATGCTTCATCGGATGGTTGGAGATCATAAATCCAGCTGGCACCACATTATTTTCTCTGCTCTTTGGGATTATCGGACTTCGGTGAAAACATCCACTAGTTTCACGCCATTACAGCTTGTCTATGGACTCGAAGCTGTCTTACCAATTCAATGTCAGATTCCATCTTTACAACTTGCCATCGAACTTCTCCCACACACTTCCGTAGAGGAATAAATATTTTTGTACTTGAATAACCTTGACGAGACTCGGAGAGATGCTACCTTGGCTAATGAGGCACATAAGAAACGTGTCAAGGCATAGCATGATAAATCCATCCAACCTCATGTCTTTAATGGGGGTGACCTAGTTTTGACTTACGATCAAAGATATGACAAACTAGGGAAGGGTAAGTTTGAGTCCATGTGGTACAGACCTTTCGTCATTTCTAAGGTTTTGGAGAAATGATCCTATTAGCTCGTTGATTATGATTATTACTATGCCTAGGTCTTTCTTGGATAGTATCTTGTATATATGTATATTGCTTGACTTTTAGTGTGCTTTTAGTATTTTCAAGATGGTTTTGACTTTATTGTCTGCATATGTTTATACCATGTTTTGGTCATGCAAATGACTTTCTATGGCTTTGCTAATGGTGCTTGTCGCCACACCTTGAATCTCACCTCAGCTGCTTGGGTCCTCTATTCCCCGGATGAAGATTTGATCATTTCAGGAGCGGTTTGTATAGGTCCCACTACTAATAACATCGTCGAGTATCATGCAGTCATCGGTATTCTGAATGAAGCTGCATCCTAGGATGTTCACAATCTGGTAGTCTTGATGGACTCACAACTCGTGGTTTGCCATTTAAACCATGTTTACACCATTAGAAATCTTGTGCTTCTCCACCTCTTCTAGAGAGTATGTTTGCTAAAAAGATCATTTGAAACCATCACTTATAGGCATATCCCTAGGGAACATAATGTAGTTGCTGACTCATTAGCTAATTACATCCTAGATTGGCATATTGCCCATTCATGACATTGAAATCAAACATGGTCCATTGTAAATAAACATTTAAAGAAACATAAAACGCATATAAAATACATTTACCATTTGAGACATATAAACACCAGGTAAAAGTATGTATATATATATATGAAAAAGTTTACAAAAAACAGGTCCCGAAACCTCATTTGAAGCACATAGGCTTTCAGGAAAAATCATCATACAAAATCCTGAAGTTGTCAGCTTTCAGTACATATCTCATACACTAGTGATGCTCATGGCAGCACATCACTACCCTAGCTACTCTATGCATTAGCCTATTGAATCGACCCAGTACTCCCATTGTAGGTCTTTGATACCTCACCGAGAGGCCATCAATGGAAGCATCTGGGATATCCAAGGTCAACCTCTCCAGGTTTTCCTCTAACTCCCCGGTGATATCATCACCCTGTGGTACAAAGTAGGCTCTAGATCACCTATCCAATGGAGAAGCTCCTCCAGGTCACACTTCTCCAACATCTGCATGAGAATATCCAGGTCTCGTCACTTAACATAAAAAGTATAAAACATTAAAAAACATAAAAATATTTCATCCATTTTAGGGTTTCTTGTTTCTTACCGATGTCGCCCCACTGTCTGCCAGGTGGGAGTGGTAGGTCAGGATCTTCGGTGAAGTCCGTACACGCATAAGCATAATTCTCCACCATGAGGATCTGATCTCAGAGCCATCTGAAGAACGGGTCATCAAACTTCACCTTCCCCCTACCTGCTCTTGTACGAACCATGACCTAGACCCACCTCAGAATATAGGGGTTCCCTGCTCTCAGACTTTTGAATACCACCTGAGGTCTCATTTGTGGTACCTGCTCGAAGAAGAAGCAGGCTAAAATGGAACCAAATCCAAACTACTTTAGCTCTCCTTACCGACACTTAGTCAGCTGATCTTTGAATATCGGAAGCATGGATTCCACCCAGTTGAATACCGTGGGTGCCATGGCCTCTATGGCATATAACATGTGTGCCCTAGAATCCTGGTGCACACCCTGACTCCCAGCCACCCTCTGCATAGTAAATAGGACGGTTCGTAGGGACCCATCTATCCCTGCTCTGATGGAGATTTTCTTCCCCGATGTCCTCGTCCCTAGAGCACAATGATGATCTATCAGCTCTCGAGTGGTAATATTCCCTCCATAGGAACCTGTAAGTGAGATGGGGGCACCCCGTCTCGAGAGACCAGTCAATAAGTAGATATCCTCTACCTCCACTGTCAAAATATGGGCCCCAACCTTGAAGTACTACTGCTCTGGATTCCACATCCGCAGTATGTACTGCTCTAGTAACCGCTCATGTGATACCGTGCTTGGGGTTCAGAATAATTTCAGGAGCCCACAATCCTGTAATGCGGCTATACACCCTGCATTCCTTTCAGCGAAAGCATCATCATTGTCATGTTGTCTTTCTTTCCATATCACCATGTTTGAGCAACAAAAATATGCCAAAAAAAATCATAGCATGTATTAGAATCATCTCTAATCATTTAAAATCGAAAGAATGATTTATTATTGCTTGTGCTATTAGTTTGAAATATCCACGGCTGGCACCTCCTGTGCAATGTTGGAGACAGGCAGTGGGACCACCTGTCATATTTGTTTTCGGGGCAGTTCTTGGGAGGTACCACGTATCCCGCAAGGGGTATGCATGGTGCCCGTTTTCAAGGTTTTAGGGATTTCCATACAAGCCCAAAACTCCATCAAAACTCAAAATAAATACTATGAAAAGAAAGAGTAGAGTTTTAGCTATCACCTGGAACTGATGACGCTCAAATCCTGTTGATGTAATTGTAACTTCAGAATGTATTTCTTATCTATTGTAACCCAATGTTCATTTCGGGATGTATCGTAATGTAATTGAGTCATGTCATACCCCGATGTTTATTCCAGGAAGTTTCTATAATGAGAAAGTCATGTCAAGTCATTGTGGGTAACCCTCCTATTGGTCAAGGGTTAAAGTCCCCATAGTTGTGGGGCTCTTGGGTTATTAGACTGTCTTAGTGAAGTCGACCCTAGGTGAGTCATTATAAGTCCCCACCATTGTATTACCCTCCTATTGGTCGGAGGAGGCAAAGTCCCCACAAGTGGTGGGGCACTAGGGTTATTAGACACTCCTAGAGATGTCATCTCTAGTAAGTAATTGTTAAGTGAGGTCGACATGTTGGAGTGCACTTCAAGTGAACGAAAGAATATAAATAGAGAGTGAGAGCCTCTCTATTTATCACTTGCAACACATCACTCACTCACTCAAGTGTGGCACATTAGTGAGGAAGGAAATACACTGGGACTAGAAAAGAAGAACACTACTGCTGTCGAGAGTGCATCTTACTATTTTCTGGTTTTACCATTTTGGTGTTGATTCTATCTCTGAGGAAGTTGCGATGTTTTCTCCTTTATGGTTTCCCTGAAGAAAACTCTTTGTGTCTCTTGTCTCTTGTGATGTGCTTATGTTTTATTGCTGTGCATGTTATTCTCTCAGTGAAAAGATCCTAAGATCATAATGCTAGCTTATATGATGAAAAACTAACATGGGATTAGAGCTAACCTGAGAAGAAGACATTGTGCAGCTACAGAATCTAGGGCTTCTTACTTTTTGGGTCTCTCTCCACAATCCATCAGCAAAAGTATGCTAGGCTGACTCTCCATTGAAGGGTGCATCTTTCTGTCGAAGCGGAATTTGATTCCGAGCATTTTCAGTTTTCAATGTGGAAATTAGGGCTTTCTACAGAAGAGGAATTTTTGAGTGAGACCCACATAGGATTGTTCTCCTCATCAAAACTGAAGTTTAGACACCTGGATCAAGAAATTTGGTTGGGTGAAACTCCGGGAAAGTCAAACCCTAGTTTGACCCCGAGCTTGAAAAACCCTAAATACTAAAACTAATAAGTTTTGGTACAGTCGCTATAGTCTGAGGTTGGCGCAGTCTCAAAATATGACAATTGCAGGGGCCAACGATAATATCCTGATGAACATTGTATCCAAAATTCAGCCTCATATTCGCTATATTCTGGGAGATATGATCTCTCCAAGTTAGGGTTCCATCCTCTTCCAGAATTCATCCTTAAACAGGACACCTGGGGAGAATTGCGATATATTGGGATACAGAGGTCCAAATGGAATTCTGGAAGATGTTCTAGAAAGGGCACAGACTCTATGTTTGGGGGTCCAAAGAGAAGACTCAGAAGATGCACCAGTGACACGTGGAAATTCGTACAACTTCGCTGTTCTGAAAAGTCCTGTAACAGGTCACCTTGGGAAACGGATCATAAATCCCAAATGGTGAAACCAATTCTGATGAAACCTATGGTGTTGGATTAGGGACATGCGAGGTTACCTTAGTGAGAAATTTTAGACATAGAGGATTATTAATTTCAGAGATATCATAGAAACAGTAACAGGAATTTCTACAGAAGAAATTGGAAAATTAGGGCTTCCTGTTCTGGGAGCTTCCCTCCACTGTTTTCAGAAAATGAATACATTGGACAGCTCCATTTGAAGAGATATATCTGTTTATCCAATCAGATATGAAATATTCCAAGTTTTGAAAATTAGGGTTTCTGTGACAAACCCTAGATCAGCCAGCTCCGAAACCAAGACGGACACCTCAAATCGGTAAGATCTAATCCTTTGCTATTTTCATTTGAGGTTCTCATTTCAAAGTGATCTATCACATCAGCTTGATGATAAGCTTGGTGAAGTTGAAAACTTCCAAGCATAGAAATATTTGATCTCTCTGAAGAAAATGGATTGGACACCTACATGAGTATAGAGGTTCCAGTTTCAGAAGGAGATGAGGCTAGAAGCCTTACACAAGAAGAACTTTGTCAAGGCCAAGAAGATCATGGTTGATTCAGTCATGGATCAAATTGTATCACAAGTGTCTTCCCTAAAGAAACCAATGAGGTTTGATTCCTTGACCAAGCTATTTGAAGAGAAGAATAGAAATCAGAATATGACCTTGAAGAATGTGAAGATCCAGAATGCAGAGACCATGCAGTCATAAGGGTCTCTCAAATCAAAGAACAACTTGAAGTGGTGAAAGAAGAAGTCAAGAATGCAGAAGTGGTGATGGCCACCTTGAATGGCCTCCCAGGATCATGGGATTCATTCATGTAAGGAATGTGTGTCAGAAGGAAGTGATTACTTTCAGTAGACTTCGAGAATAAGAAGAAGCTCGACTCATAAGAAGAGAAGAGAAGATGGGAGCAACTGAAGGTCAAGCTCTCACCATCCAAAGAAGATCCCTCAATCGATGAGGAATATGAAGAACTCAACTCTTGAAGAACTTCTTATCTACCTTAGCATTTGGATAAGAAACGATGTTATCATGAATGAAGAAGACGATGAAGCTAAACAAGGAGTATAACCATGAAACAAATAAAGATAAGTATTCAATTGCCATTTCATGATATTGTTTTGTTATGCATTTGTTATATTCAGTTGATGTATTATGCATGATAGGATGTTTGCATTAATGACAGTATACTACTAATATGCATGTGATGGGTAAGTAGCTCATGGTGCTATACAACTCTCCATTGCTACTTATCTAGAATGAAACCTCTTTGTTGACATATTGGATTAGTGCACAATCGCAATGTTGTCCTGGTAGAGATGGAAGGCATCTAGAAAGTTTTAGTGAGATATGGATGAATGTTGCATTGGATAAAGTAGTTGCATGATCATATATTTATGCATAAGTATTTTCTAGTATGAATATTCCTTATGAAATATTCTAACCATACAAATGTATTTGACTTGTAGGAAAGACCGCATACATAATCGCCTGCAAGCAAAGAAGAATGAAGACTTGTTTCGAAGAACAAGTGACGACAGTTCAAAGACAAAGAATAATATGACGAGTGCAGTGACATCATTGATGCAGAACCTTCTAGCCACCAAGAAGAAAGGGAAGACCAGTTCAAGAAGAATGATGTCAGAGCGCAGTATCGAGACCTAGTTCCATCATGCAGTAGATGGAAACATCATGGGATACAAAGCAAGATTCGTAGCACGAGGCTTCTCAGGAAAAGAAGGCCTAGACTACAAAGAGACATTTGCAGCCAGTAAGAGTTTAAACACATACATGATGAGCCTGATGAAGATCTTAACCTTGGCTACAAGGTTGAAGATGCAAGTCTATACACTAGATGGTCACATAGAATATTAGTAGCATAGGAAGCTACTTGTCACTCCGGTACATAATGTTTTTAGTGCATAGAGCACAGAAGACAGAGGGAGTATTACGCTCCGCTTCAGAGGGAGTGACTACAGAATATCTTGAGGTTCGACATGGTACAACAGGATGGGAAAATTATTGATGAATCTAGGCTTTACTGAGAGTAAAGTGGATTCCAACCTTTGCTTCAAGGTTGAAGGTGAAAGACCAGTGATGCTCCTATTATGTGTCGATGCACTATTTTCTAGGCATGGAGGTGTGGACAAGGGAAGTATGTAGTAGAGATCCCAAATAGGTTCAGGATGATGGACTGCATGACCACACCTATGGCATCGAACCTGAAGCTATTGAGTGATGCTTCATCAGAGACGGTTGATGCTACGATGTATCGTCAGATGATTGGGTCGTTAATGTACCTGAGACCAGATATTTTCTTTGCTGTGAACACATTGAGACAGGTTCACTTGATGGTTGTAAAGAATGCAGGGGTACAGTTGATTATGGGCTCAAGTACGATGCGAATCAGAAATTAACCTGGAGGGTTATGTTGATTCAGATTGGGCAGGCAATGCCATCAATAGGAAGAATACTTCAGGATGTTGCTTCAGTATGGGATTAGGTGTGATCTCTTGGTTTAGCAGGAAGCAATCCTGTGTGGAACTGAGTACAGTTGAAGCAGAGTATGTCATAGCTTGTTCAGCTAGTTGTGAAGCAGTATGGCTGCGGAAGCTACTGTCTGATATATTTGATCTCCAGTTGGATGCTACTTGTATACATTGTGACAACCAGAGTTGCGTGAAGTTGTCAGAGAATCTAGTGTTCCATGACAAGTCGAAGCATACGAGATCAAGTATCACTATATCAGGGATATGGTGTAGAGAGGAGCAGTGAAGCTCCAGTATGTTGCGACGGAGGAATAGATAGCTGATGTATTGATGAAGCCATTGGCTAGGCTGAAGTTTGAGTACTTAAGGGAGAGACTTGGTGTTCTCCAGATCGAGGTTCCCTTCAAGAGAAAGTGATGAGTCCCAAAGCCATTCTGACGAGCAAGTCAGATGTAAGGGCTGAGCCATTCTGTCATGGTGAGAGGATTGAGTTCCTTCCATGTCAGATATGAGTGCTGAGATCCATAGCCATTCTGACGAGCAGGTCAGATGTAAGGGCTAAGCCATTTTGTCATGGTGAGAGGATTCAGTTCCTTCCATGTCAGATATGAGTGCTGAGATCCATAGCCATTCTGACGAGTAGGTCAGATATAAGGGCTGAGCCATTCTATCATGGTGAGAGGATTCAGTTCCTTCCATGTCATATATGAGTGCTGATTTCCATTCTGGGAATGGAGGTACCTGCTCAGTTACTAGGAACACTCAGTCCGGGACTGAGAGAGCCATCCTGAGGAGTAGGTCAGATGTAAGGGCTGAACCATTCTGTCATGGCTAAAGGATTAGGTTCCTCCCATGTCAGATGTGAGTGTTGGCCATTCTTTCGAGTAGGACAGATGTAAGGGCAACTGCCACTCTCCGGGAGAGTGGAGGCACCTGGTCAGTTACCAGGTAGCTCAGTCTGGGACTGGGGGCCATTCTGACGAGGGTGTAGGATTCAGTTCCTACCAGGTCAGATGTGAGTGCATGCCCTTCTGATGAGTAGGTCAGATGTAAGTGCAAAAATCTTTCATCATTGTGAGAAGGATGTGTTCCCACCTGGATGAGAGTCTTTCATCATTGTGAGCAGGATGTGGTTTCGGCCTGGGTGGAAGAACAAAGTTCTTCCATCATTGTGAGCAGGATGTGGTTCTGGCTTGGATGAAAGTGAGGAAATCTTCCATCATTGTGAGCAGGATGTGTTTCCAGCCTGGGTGAAAAGAACAAAGTTCTTTCATCATTGTGAGCAGGATGTGGTTCCAGCTTAGATGGAAGTGCAGAACTCTTCCATCATTGTGAGCAGGATGTGTTCCAGCCTAGATGGATGTGAGTACTGTGCCCTTCTGATGAGTAGGTCAGATGTAAGTGCAGATCCATTTCACAGATGGTAGTAGATGTGCCTACCATGCTGGTGAATGTGAGTGCTAGGCCTTTCTGATGTGATTGTAGTTTACTACATGATCAGATGTGAGTGCTGGGCATGCCTTTCTGATGAGTAGGTAGATGTAAGTGCTGGGCGAAGACCTACCTGATGGCTAGGCCTACACCAGCATGAAAAAGGGCTGGCTCTGTAGAACTTCCTATGACTAGAAGAATCATGAGATAGCACCAGTGATGATCCATATCGAGTGATGATCCAGATCCAGTGATGACAGCTAGTGATGATCCAGATCCAGTCATGATGATTCAGTAGTGATGATCCAGATCGAGTGATGATCCAGATCCAGTAATGACAGCCAGTGATGATCCAGATTGGGTGATGATCCAGATCCAGTCATGATGATCCCGCAGTGATGATCCAGATCGAGTGATGATAGTCAGTGATGATCCAGATCTAGTGATGATGTTCCATGATGATCCAGATTCAAAGATGATCCAGATCTGATGATGAAGATGACTTGAAGATGAAGATGACTTGAAGACAAAGATGACTTGAAGAAAAAGATGACTTGAAGACAAGATGATCCAGCTAATACAAAGAAGAAAACCAGTGCTGATAAATTGTGTCGAGTGAATACCTTCTTAGTTAAGAGGGAGTGTTGATGTAATTGTAACTTCGGAATGTATTTCTTATCTATTGTAACCCGATGTTCATTCCGGGATGTATTGTAATGTAATTGAGTCATGTCATACCCCGATGTTTATTCCAGGAAGTTTCTATAATGAGAAATTCATGTCAAGTCATTGTGAGTAACCCTCCTATTGGTCAAGGGTTAACGTCCCCATAGTTGTGGGGCTCTTGGGTTATTAGACTATCCTAGTAAATTTAACCCTAGGCGAGTCATTGTAAGTCAGGGCAATAGTCCCCACCATTGTGTTACCCTCCTATTGGTCAGAGGGGGCAAAGTCCCCACAAGTGGTGGGGCACTAGGGTTATTAGACACTCCTAGAGATGCCGGCTCTAGTAAGTAATTGTTAAGTGAGGCCAACATGTCGGAGTGCACTTCAAGTGAACGGAAGAATATAAATAGAGAGTGAGAGCCTCTCTATTTATCACTTGCAACACATCACTCACTCACTCAAGTGTGGCGCATTAGTGAGGAAGGAAATACACTGGGACTAGACAAGAAGAAGACTACTGCTATCGAGAGTGCATCTTACTATTTTCTGGTTTTACCATTTTGGTGCTGATTCTATCTCTAAGGAAGTTGCGGGGTTTTCTCCTTTATGGTTTCCCCGAAGAAAACTCTTTGTGTCTCTTGTCTCTTGTGCTGTGCTTATGTTTTATTGCTGTGCTTGTTATTTTCTCAGTGAAAAGATCCTAAGATCGTAATGCTAGCTTATATGATGAAAAACTAACAAATCCGATGGTGGGAACTCCCGGTATCAGCTTTTGAAGATCTGGCTAGGAAAGTGCTCCAAACGCTCTCCACTATGGGTAAATAGTAAAATGATTTGATTTTTTACTATTTACATGACTTATATAGGAATTTTTGGGTTTGACATGCTATAGTTTTGACTTTAAACTACTATTTATTTGAAATTTATTAGTCGTAATCCCTTAATGCTAGTTATGAACACATTTAACACTTGTTTTTGAGTCGATTGCAGGATAGGAGAGCCATAGCAAGAAGCTTTGGAAGTTTTCTAATGAATTTTTCGTGCTTCCATAAAACAGAAAAGGTCGATGAGCATTTGTTACGACACTTTGGTCACGCTCCTTAAAGCCAGTATCAAAGGTTGGAGTCCATTTCAGATTCTTTCCAGGCTCGTAAAAAATTGACAAAGAAATGTCATGGAGTCTTCTTTTCACCTCTTTTTCAGGCTCCTTAAACACGAAAATACCATCAAGTCCGTTTTCGATTCTTTCTAGGCTCGTAAAAAGTGACATTGTGTAAAGAAACCTCATGAATTCCTCTTTAAACTCTTTTTAGGATCCCTAAATACGAAAAGATTGTCGAGCGATATTGTCTTCTTCATGCTCGTTAAATCATTTGAAGATTCGTTCGTCCGACGATAGGTTATCTCTTTTTTGGTTCAGATATGACTATTTACAAAAAAGGAACACTCCAGCCAATCATGACTGGAAGAGTTCTCTAAGGTATGATTTTACACTTTTTCGGGCCTTAGAGACTAAATCAGATGAAAAAGGACCACTTTGGAGTCTTCTTATGTATTCATTCAGACTCTCTAAACATGAACGATACCGAGTTTTCTTTCATTGAAATCATTAAATTAAACATTGAGAGACCCTGTTTTGGGAACGAACCTCTCCTCTCTCAGGTTCGTAAAATATATGAGTTTGGACTTGTCTTTCGACAAGTTATATCGAGTGTTTGTTACCCTCTTTGAACTCGTAAAACTGAAAAGAGGCACTCATCAATCATGATGGGGGAAATGGGAAGGAAATCATTTTGCAAATAAATGGTAGTAGTCTGTTGTTACCTTTGAACATGGCACTTGTCTGCATATCATATCAGTCAATTGGGTATTCAGCTGATCTTCGTGATGACCCACTTTCATGAGTCATGCCACTGCTTTGAGTCTTTCAAAAGAATGCATTGTCCATTGTCGCATTATGTGTTTTTCCCATCCAGTCATGCTTCCAAGCCTTTTTGTCATGCCGCCCGATGTTCAAAGGGGATTTGAAGAAGTTTTACCTCTGCAGTCCACACAGTCTTTATGTCAGTACTTTTGAGTCAGTCCTATGGTTACTACATTTACATCATTCCAGAACTATGTTCCGAGTTTCGTGTCGTCGATGTGGGACTCATCATGGCCCTCCTTCGACGAGACTTTTCTTGTCGACATCAGCTCATCATCTGGGAAAGTGTCTTAGAAACAATATTTAGTACCTTGAGATCTGTATGCCTTAATGACAGATTCTCTTGCTCTCGACATAGGTTCACATCATTGACCCTTGATTGATAGAATCAATTGGGTATTCGACATCAGGACATCTATTCACACTCAGTAGATTGTACTAGGGTACCTTGGGAATCATTGACATCAATGGTGATCTCCCTCGCACTTGTTAACGGTTCACATCATTGGCCAGTAATCAAGTGGTTTCTACCATGTTCAATTTTAGATCATTGTAATCACATGGATAGAATCGTACTTTGTGGAAGATGAGACGAAGACCATGGGTATTTGTTTAAAGCACTCATTGCTTTTTCCTAGGTTGCGATGGAGTTTGGTATATCTAGTATGGATCCAGATTTGTATGGTCATGGCTATGCTCAAATTTGCGTCTGTATGACATAGATCTCCATTGTGTGTCTGGTAGCTATGTCCAAGTTTGAGTCCTCTATCACATGGATCTACAATGTATTCTAGTAGCCATGCTTGTTTATTCCTCCCGTGGATCTGCCTTGTATTGGTCTGCAGCCATGAGTTGGTTACTTGTGTCTATGAGTCAAAATATTGATGTACTACAGATGCCTACTTGACGACATGCTCCGATCGAGCTGAAATTTTCACCTCATAGCGACGACTTGTTCTCTCAAAGCTCTCATTTATCGTATCCCTCTAAGACTCATGATTTGGGGGGCATCCTGTTATACCAAAATCCTGTCATCGTCATGTGATAAGACCTTTGACATACCTACTTGCCCTTAATCCCAACACTTGGAGTGGAAACCCATGTTGTTTGTCAATCTTTCATAAAAATACTCAGCACTGCGCTTTCCCCTTTATCCATGAGCGGCACCTTGCTTGCACCGCCCATGCCTTGTTATCCATAAGCGGTGCCACTGCTTATAGCCCTTAATCCAGAAGTGTTTCTTACCTAAACTGCTCTGTCATAAGAGGAGAAAAGCGGTACCCTGGATAAAATGGGAAAAGAGAGGTTTCTTGAGGCTTCTAGATCATAAGCCTCGTGTTTTCCATTATCCCTATCATTGTGGGTCAGTTGAGCTCGAGATCCCTCATCCTAATATCGTAGAGGCCACCTCATCCACAAATCTCTCAACCATTCCTATCCATTGAGCCTTATAAATACAAGCTCATGTCCATGGTTGAGGGGGATAACCATTTAGGTATTGTTATGCTATTGGATTGACCACTTGCTCCAAGCCATTTGAGAGTATAGAGAGTAAAGTTGGAGATTATGGGGATGAAGTGTTGGTTTCATAGAGATGCATGTCAACACTAAGGATTAATTGGTTGTAAACTTCTCCATTCATCTTAATGCAAGGCTGATTTCCATCCCACATTACTGTTGTTGTTGATTTCACATGTACATGTTGTTAGATTCCTTAGTCACTAACATGGATCAGTAGATTATGTTCTGGTAGCTTTCATGTGTTTGAATGTTTGATCTGTTGCAGGTACATAGGTGCACTATTGGAGCAGCATTCCAGGTATCTACGATATCCAGGGAGGGTCTTCACCCTTTATCATTCATTTGTTCTGGATCTGAACCATTCAGACTAGAAGAACATCTTCTGTCTGTAGAAGGTGAAATATTCCTGCTTACAGATGTTCGTAACTTGGTAGATTTTATGGACTCACAACTAGTGGTTTGTCATTTAAATCATGTCTACACCATTAGGAATCCCATGCTTCTCCGTCTGTTCTGGAGGGTACGTTTATTGGAAAGGTCATTTGAAGCCATTACTTATAGGAATATCCCTATGGAAGACAATACAGTTTCCGACTCATTGGAAAATTACATATTATACTGGCATATTTCCCATTCATGACATGAAAATCAAACATGGTTCACTGTAAAAAGACACATAAAACTCATGTAAATACATTTTCCATTTGAGACATATAAACACCAAAAGTAAGTCTGTATATATATATATAAGTGTTTTACAAAAATAGGTCACGAGACCTCATCTGAAGCGCTCAGGCTTTTAGGAAAAACATCATCATACAAAATCCTGAAGCTATCCATCAACTTTCAGTAATACATCATGCAGCCTATCATCTAGTGGTGCTCATGGTAACCCATGACAGCCCGGGATACTTTGCGTAGCAGTCTACTGAAACGACCTGGTGCTCCTGCAGTGGGCCTTTGATAGCTCAGGGGGAGGTCATCGATCGATGCATCTGGTATGTCTAGAGTTAACCTCTATAGGTTCTCCTCTAGTTCCCCCATCACGTCATCACCCTGTGGAACAAAACGAGCTCCTGCTCGCTTGTCCAGTGGGGAATATCCCCCAGGTCGTGCTACTCCAACATCTGCATGAAAACATTTAAGTGTCATTACTACACATAAAAAATATAAAACATAAAAACACAATTACCATTTTAGGGTTTTGTTTCTTACCAATGTTGCCCCACTGTGCACCAGGTTGAAGCAGTAGATCAAGGTCACCCCTAAAATCAGTACCCATGTATGTGTAGTCCTCAACCATGAGGAGTTGGTCTCTTAGCCATCAGAAAAATGGTTCTCCAAACTTCACCTTGCCCCTACCTGCTCCTATGCGGGCCATGATTTGAACTCACCTTAGCATGCAAGGGTCTCTCACCCTCAACTCTGTGAATACCACCTGGGGTCTTAATTGGGGGACCCGCTCAAAAAAGAAACATGCTAAAATGGATCCGAAACCGAACTGCTTCAACTCTCCCTGCCGACACTTGGTCAACTGGTCTTTGAAAACCAGTAGTAATGCCTCCGCCTAGTTGAATATTGTGGGTACCATAGCCTCTATAGCATAGAGCATGTGTGCTCTAGAATCCTGATGAGCCCCTTGGATCCCTACTAACCTATGCATGGTAAATAAGATCATGTGAAGAGGGCCATCCACCACCGCCTTGATGGGAATTTTCTTCCCTGATGTTCTAGTCCCTAGAATGTAGTGGCGATTTATTAATTCCTGGGTGGTGATGTCCCCTCCATGGGAACCAGTCAACGAGATAGGAGCACCCCTCCTCAATAATCCTGTCAAGAAGTAGATATCTTCTACTTCAATCGTCAACACATGAGCTCCCACTTCAAAGTATTGTTGCTCTGGATTCCACATGTGGAGAATATGTTCCAGTAAACGCTCATGTGACACCATGCTAGGTGTGTAGAATAATTTCAGAAGTCCACAGTTCCTCAATGCGGCTATGCATCCCACATTTCTTTCTGCAAAAGAATCATCATCATGCTGCCTTTCTTTCTAGGTAACCATTTTTTACTGATGGAAACCTGCCAAAAACAATCATAAGACTAATTAGAAACATAATCAACCTTTCAAATCATCAAAAGTCATCCATTTTTCCTTGCCCACATATTTTTCTTTACCTGCAGTCAGCACCGCCTGAGTCTCATTGAGGATAGGCGGTGGCACCACCTAAGTGAAGAGTATTTGGTGCGTTTCCTGTGGGGTGCCACTTATCCCGCAAGGGATAAGAGTGGTGCTTGTATTTAAGGTTTTAGGGCTTGCTCAAGCTGCCCAAAACTTCCCCAAAAATAAAAAATGAAGACATAAAATGGAAAGAGTGAGGTTCAAGCTCTTACTTGGCTTCGATGACACGTAAATCAAATGGTAGATTCTCCTGGAATCACCAACTGAAAATCTGGATAAGAAACTTCTCCAAAGGCTCTCCACTGTTGGTAAATGGTAAAATGTTTTGTTTTTTACTATTTGGATGACTTTTATAAACATTTTAGGGTTTGGCATATCATAGTTTTGTTTTAAAACCATTTATTACAAGAAAACTATTAGTCATGATCCTTTAATGTCATTTATTGGAGAGTTTAACAGTTGTTTTTCAAGTCATTGCAGGAATAAGAGTGGTAGCATTAAAATTTTTGGGGAGTTTGTTTTTGTCTTTTTTGTACTACCATAAAATGGAAAAGTCTTTGAGCATTTATTGCGACACTTTGGTCATGCTCTCAAAACTTAGCATCAAAGGTTCGAGTCCTTTTCTGATTCTTTTCAGACTTGTAAAATCCCTCATCATGAAAAGAGACCTAATGGAGTCCTCTTTAAACTCTTTTCGGGCTCCTTAAATACGAAAAGATTATCGAGCGATATTGTCTTCTTCACGCTCATTAAAGTACTTGAAGAGTCATTCGTCTGATGGTAGGTTATCGCTTTTTTAGTTTAGATGAACTATTTACGAAAAAGCACCCTTCAGAGTCTTCTTCCATTGTCGTTCAGACTCTCTAAACATGAACGATACCGAGTTAACTTTAATTGGACTCATTAAATTAAACATTGAGAGACCCTCTTTTTGGAACGAACCCCTCCTCTCTTAGGTTCGTAAAACATATGAGTTTGGACTTGTCTTCAGACGAGCTACAACGAGTGCTTGTTACCCTCTTTGGACTCGTAAAAATGAAAAGAGGCACTCATTAATCATGATGGGGAAATTAAGGGAAGGGAATTAATTCGTTTTGCAAATAAATGGCAGGTTGTCATTACCTTTGAACATGGCACTTGTCTGCATCTCATTTAGTCAATTGGGTATTCAGCTGGCATGCAATTCGATCCACTTTCATGAGTCATGTCACTCCTTTGAGTCTTCTTGGAAGAATGCATTGTCTTCTGTCATATAGTGTATTTGTTTGGTATAGTCAATGCTTCCAAGTTTATAAGTCGTGCCTTCTGATGTTCAAAGGGAAGTTGAAAAAGTTTACCTCTGTAGTCAAAATAGCCTCTGTGTCAATACTTTTGAGTTAGTCCTATGGTTACCTCATTCACATCATTCCATAACTTTGTTCCAAGTTTCGTGTTGTCTATGTGGGATTCATCATGGCCCTCCTTCAATGCGACTATTCCTTTCGACATCAGATCATCATCCAAGAAATAGTGTTAGAAAAAAGATTAGTACCTTGATATTTGTATGCCTCAATGATAGATTCTCTCACTCTCGACATAGGTTCACATCATTGACCTTTGATCGATAGAGTCAACTGGGTGTTCGACATTAAGACATCTATTCACACTCAGTAGATTGTACTAGGGTACCTTGGGGATCATTGACATTAATGGTGATCTCCCTCGCACTTGTTAACAGTTCACATCATTGGCCAGTAATCAAGTGGTTTCTACCATGTTCGACTTCAGAACATTGTAATCACATGGATAGAATCGTACTTTGTGGAAGATGAGACGAAGACCCTGGGTACTTGTTTAGCACTCATTGCTTTCCCCAGGTTGCGATGGAGTTTTGTATGTCAAGTATGGATCCACATTTGTATGGTTGTGGCTATATTCAAATTTGCGTCTGTACAACTTAGATCTACATTGCATGTCTGGTAGCTATGTCCAAGTTTGAGTCCTCTATCAGATGGATCTACGTTGTATTCTAGTAGCTATGGTTGTTTATTCCTTTCATGGATCTGCCTTGTATTGGTCTGCAGCCATGAGTTGGTTACATTTATTTATGAGTCAAAAATATTGATGTATTGCATATGCCTACTCGATGACACTCTCCAATCAAGCTGACTCTTACCTCAAAGTGATAACTTGTTCTCTCAAATATCTCACCTATCGTGTCCCTCTAGCCTCATGCTTTGGGGGGCATTCTGTTACACCAAAATCCTATCACCTACATGTGATAAGATCCTTAACACTTCTATTTTCCCTCAATCCCAAGCTTGGAGTGGAAACAGTGCTCTAGATGTCAATTTTACATAAAAAAACCCTAGCACCGCTTTTTCCCTTTAGCTTATGAGCGGTACCTTATGCAACATCGCCTAAGTCCTCTTACAGATAAGCGGTGCCACCACATATGTGCTTTGTTCTTGAAGCGGTTCTTACCTACACCGCTCTGTCATAAGGGTATATAAGTGGTACCCTTGGTAAAAAGTGAAAAAAGGAGATTTCTCGAGGCTTCTAGAACAAGAGCCTCATGTCTAATCTTATCCCCACTCACCTAGGTTGGTTAAAGTCGAGATCCCTCTTTGTAGGATCTTGTGGCCACCTCACCCACCAATATCTCAACCATCCCATCCATTTGAGCCCTATAAATACAAGCTCATACTCCATAGTTGAGGGGGGAGAACTGAATGGTAAAGTCATGCTGCTGAATTGACTGTTTGGCCTAATCCATCAGAGAGCACAAGAGAGCAAGTTGGAGTTATCGGGGATGAGATGATTGTCTTGTGAAGGAGTTTGTCGACACTAATGCACATGGTTGTAAGCTCTTTCATTTATTTTCTAATGCAAAGTTGATTTCCTTCCCACATATCTATTGCATTGATCTTGCATATATGTTATTGGATTCCTTAGTCACTACTCTGAATGTGTAGGTAATTTTCTGGTAGCTTTGATATCTTTGAATGTTTGATATCTTCTACAGGTACACAAACTCTTTATCAAAGCATCGTTCCAGGTGTCTATAACATTCAGGGAAGGTCTTCAACCTTTGTCATTCACTCATTTGTTCTGGATCTGAACCATTCAGACCAAAGGAACAACTTTTGTCCGCAGAAGGTGCAATATTCCTGACAACAGTTTGAGACATCATGTAAAATGCAAATTAATAAAAATACAACAACTAGCTATGCATCTCAATGTTAAAGAGACGGGGGCATAATTTCACAAGAAATAGGGAGGGGGAAATATCCAAACCTTTGGGCCAATGGGGAAAATTCAATTGTCAAGGGAAAAACCCATAAGTTGTCAACTACCCATTTTGTCCTTTTGTGCCCAGTCATCTAGAAGCGGTTGAAGAAGTTATCTCCATGGGATGAGAATGGTATGGAGGTCAAATTCGAATTTGGGGAGTCACCTATTTTTGAAAAGCATTTTTTTACTTGTGGGGCAAGTAAATGCTTGGAATTGCATGCCCAAGCCATCATTCACCCATGAATTTCATTTTCACCCATCCTCATGGAGTTTTGGCTCTCTCACGCAACAAGAAGGGGACTAAGCTCTCTCTCCCTCACGATTGGATGTGGTTTCTTCACTTCTCCATGCCTAGAATTCATTTTTTGTGTTGCTGGGTGAATGGTAAGAAAGGAGCCATGATTTTGGGGTTTAAGAAGGTTGTTTTTTCCACTGTGAATAAGTTGCGAGCTTCCCTCACATTTTTCTGTGTTTTTCTTATTTTCTCCAAGCTCAAAAACTCATTTTTGGGTTGCCGACAAAATGGAGAAGAGACCCATGATTTTTTGGTGGTTGTTGAGTCTGTTATTTCCCATGTGGAACCCCTAGAATTTTTTGAAAATTGAATTGCTATCAGAGGGATGTTTTCCCCATTTTATTGGGTCGCTTGTGGTTGCAAATTTTGTTTCTGTTAATGCCCAATGGATGGGAGAATAGATCCATGATATGATGGTTTGATGAGGCCTTTTTCACCTCTAGGAAGCCCAAGAACGTTTCTTGAAAACATATTTTCTCATGCAAGGATTTTTTCCCCTTAGCCATTTCGTTTTGGTTTCCCATAAACGTCTTGTTCATATTCGACAATTGTGTGTGGTCGTGTTTGATTAATTGGTTGACTGTGTGTTTGATGCAAAGTGTGGCTTGGCTGAGTAAGTCCAAGGAACCCATCTATTATATGGTTTTTTGTGCTTGATTAGCAGGTTGCTTGGATGGGTAAGCCCAAGGAACCATCTGTTAACTGGATGACGGTGTGTTTGATGTATGGTTTGGCTTGGCTGAATAAGTCCAAGGACCCTTCCATGTTATTGGATTGTTTCCTTAACAATCTATGAAACCCAATGGTGAGTTGGCTTGACTATGAATGTATGGTTTTGGCTATGTGTGAGCCTATTGTTCCCTAGTTCCTTGTGGAATCATGCCCAACTTGCGGGTGGCAGTGATGCTGAGAGATTAATGAGAAGACTAACCTATGGCTGGGTGGAACATTGCATTGAAGTAGCTAGTTGTGGGACAACTTCTTTCATGATAAATATTCTTGTGCTTAATCTTTGCAAACTATTGATTTTATAAATTAATATGAACATGTTGAATGTTTGAATGTTTGAATGAATGAATTTTTCTTCCGCAGTAGAATGCATTATGCATCTCTGTATATATTTATGTTCAATGCACTTTTATTTATTATGTTTTTATTTTCATGGGGATATTTTTCCCGTTTGATAGCAGCAGTGTTGGTCGCGTCCTCTCCATCGTCGGTATGAGGAATGGGGACATGACAATTCGATTATTAGATACAACTACAAGATTAATTCCATGGATGATTAGATACAACTAATAGATTAACTCCAATGATTCTATAACTATTAGCTTTACTTCAACTATAATCACAGTTATATTGGATAACTATTAGCTAAACTATTAGATACAAGTGTACTATCCAGATTGATTCTATGGGCGTCGCCCAAAATTCATAATTAATAATTTCAAAAAATAAAAACTAGCTCAGTTAACATCTGACAAATACAATTCGTAATAGTTTGAAAAATTAAACTTCAATTTCAAGTATTCGAACTTCAATTATTCGGTTATTAGATACAACTATGAGCTTAACTACATTAATGATAAAACTATTAGCCTAAATTCAACTCCAATCATGACTTTTAATTGAACTGCAGTTGCCGATATATTAACTTTTAAATTAACTATTAGATATAACTATTAACTTAACTCTAATGATTCTACCACTATTAGCTTAACTTCAACTCTAATCACACTTGTATTAGATAACTATTAGATTAACTTAACTCTATTTGCTTAAGGATTAGTCGAAGTGCATTTGGCATCAAGGATTCTAGCTAATGTGTAGTGGTGGAAATTCAAACTCCTAATAAAATCACTCGAACTCCTAATAAACTCCTCCAAACTCCTAATAAACTCCTTCATCTCATAGTTGGGCATGTAGCTAATATACACTTCGCTTAGGTTTTTATATAAGTATTAATTAGGTTTCCAAGTCTTTTTAAAGGAGGTGACGTCAAGGTTCTTTGGGAGGTAACTATGTTGTCGAAAATTAATAAGGAAAAATTCCATTACAAGAATTGTTGTGAAAATCAGGATTGAGTTATTTCGCACTTCCTTTTAAGCTGTGATTTTATAGATCAAATAAATGATTTTATAGACCTTATGAAATAAATGATTTAATATGATAAATGTGTGATCCAATCCACAAAACCATTCACACATCCTCTTTGACATCTGAGGTATATTTTAGATTGGTTATGTAAGCAACAAATCCTCCAAATCAACGCCCGTCGTCGTTACGATCTCCTCATTTGGTTTCCAAAAACAAAAAATGTGTTACAACACTAGTTCAACTGTCATTTTTTTTTCGTTTCGGCCTTTCCTTTTATGCAGTTACAATGCTAGGTGTGGATTGGTACTTCTAAATAAATTTGTATCACGGCTCGGTGGTGTTTAATTAGCAAGGTACAAAGTTTTTATTCTTCCACAAGAGATAACAAAGTGAGTCACGTGTTTCCTTACCGTTTTCAATTCTTTCATGTAACAAAACTCTCATATTAACTTCTTGTATCATTCGTTGTAGGGGAATAACTTTGTAATGGGTTGCAAAGGTAGATTCTTTGAGGAAAGATAAAGCCTTTAATTTGGATAAGTCCCCAATCTCAGCTCGCCACCCATGGCAGTGACCTGGAAAAATTTAAACCCCAATGACTTTCTTACAACGACTTCTATAAATTTTTTCATATAGTGCTTTAGGACTCCTTGTCATGTAATTGTATTCAATGAAGTTTAATATTGAGGGTTTTAAGCCCATTTGTTTTGATTATGAACTTGTTATGGTGAGAGAATATGATTTACAGTATTGCTTGAATGAGAAGTGCATTTCAATATGGATCTGTTATCAATCCTTCTTTGCATGTTATATAAACTCTGGATATTTTTTTTAGCGAGGTTACCAAAATTAGTCGTGTAGCTTTATAACTTATTATTTTCTATGTTAACACTGCAATTATTTCTAACTTAAAATTTTGAGGTCTGATGTATAGAGATGTTGCGCTCTGCCATAAATTATTATAGACCTTATGCTTATGGTTTACATCGTGTTCAAAGTCGGTAACTTGTTAATAATTTTACATTTTTGTTTACCGAAGATTGCAATAAAGAGTCGTTATTTTCGTGGGCTTAATGCTACATATACCTTGTTCTGAGTATTACCATAAATGGTTTAAATTTGTTTTTAAACTAACCAACAACAAGTAGGGATCTCGTAGTGACTTTAAATATGTCAATTATGTGTTACTTTAAGTTTTGTAATCACATTTAGTGTGGTTCTCCCCTTCATGTGCACATAGGGTTCGTCGACTCTCGCTGTATCATGGTTAGGGTTTATAGTAGGTCTTGGTTTATAACTAAACACCATCTCATATGGTTTTATATAAAATTACTCACGTAACTAAGACTTATGCACATTAATTGGCTCCATTCTTAAATAAGAAATTATTGATTAAATTTAGTTTAGTAGTTGGAAAAAAATAAATAAAAAATAACCCATGTGAAAACTAAAATTAATGGCATGGTAATGTGTAGTCCATGTGACAGTGAAACTCCACTAATCCATGTGACAGTGAAACTCCATCTAGAAGCTAGAAGTTGGGCTAATGTGAACAAGGTTTAGTCAAATTGCATTTTACAGCTAGGAGTTCAAGTAATGTGTAGTTCGTGTGACTCCTAATAAACCCCTCTAAACTCCTAATCTATTCTTCTAAACTCATGTAATAACTGCACTTAGTGGCATGGTAATGTGCAACTCATGTGAAAGTTGAACTCCATCTCGCAATGGGAGTCCATTTAATGTGCATAAGTCTTAGTTGAACTCCATTTGGAAGCTAGGAGTCAAGATATCTCTAGTTGTTATATTAACTACACTAGCTTTGTATTAACTTGTAAAATAACTATTAGATACAACTATTAGGTTAATTTCAATAACAATACAACTCTGAGTTCAACTTCAACTATGAGCTTAACAACCATAAATTAAGTGGTTGTTATATTCAATTAACTATTACATACAAGTAATTGACCCATTCTGTACCAAAAACATTTAATCAATGTATCAAATATATAAGTATCCCTTATTCCAAACATATTAATCTTATTAATAAGAATTAATTCTAATTTACGAGGAGTTGGATTTATTAGTCAATGAGGCCTTAGAGGGTTGATCATGGTAAGTGGTCCAATAGAAAACATGGTTGGGACAACCTACTTGAGTTTTAAGGGAAAGGTGATGGTAATGCAAAACAATATTAGTTCTTGTGTGAATCCATAATATGGTTGTTGCTAGTTTTATCTTTGGTTTCCCATGAAAGTAAATGAAATAAGTGTGGTTATTGTTTTTTTATTATTACCCAATGAAAGTATTAAATTGTGAGGTGTATCAAATTTCAATTGCTTGTTAAATTGGTTTAAGTTACATGGGAACAACATCGGAGAGAAGTGGCGCGTAACTTTAAAGATCAAAGTCATGCTGTGATTTTCATAGTAGGTGAATGAAAATTTTGATTTCAGAGAATACAATGAGCCTCTTGCCTAGTACAGAAACTAGGGTAACACCACCCTTCTTCCTCGAATATAAGAAGTTGCATCGAAGATTCACAATTGCCAAAGTGTCAACTCTAGAAACATGAGTATGCAACGGCGAAAAATACTCTACATGTTGTAGAGCATTTAATGTGACGGCAGTCGCACTATCCACCGTTGGATCTTACTTTGGAAAGGATCCGATGACAGATAGTGCGACCGCCGTCACATTTAATGCTCTACAGCATGTAGAGTATTTGTCACCGCATGCAACATCCACTTTAGTCTAACAGGTGCAACTGTTGTAAATTACTCATTAAATATCGTTTAACTCTTCTATATTTAATGTTTCATCGCCGAGATATATAGGCGGCTGCTTAGCTCTTGGAGCGGTCTCCTATGTATTTTAATTTCCGTCGGCCCCATTAACGCTGTACCTGGCATACGAGATAAGATGATAAGTTTTGGCGATGATTTTTAATTAAAAAAACATGCATATCAATCTTTAATCCAACAAGTTGAAATTAAAATTAGCAGGAAGAAAACAGACTTAAGAAAAACTTTAAAAAATATGTGGAGTCTGAATAATGACAACCATTTCATCTTTGAAAACAATGTTAAGAAAGTTTAACATAAAGATACCTGCGGAAAATTATCATTCATGGCCGTAAAAAGATCACAAGCAATATATTTGCTTGCAAAACTAACTAAATATAAACGTTCCACAATATCCTACTCCTATAAAAACAAAAATCAAACTTTGTTCCAGATGATGAGACCTGAACGTTATAACAAACATTCTTATTTAAAAGTTTGGAACTTTAGCATATATAGACTCCGATTGAGGCAACGAAACCTGTACTACTAAACCCATGGATCTTATAATCTCCCGCCGCTCCTCGTTTGTCTCAAAGTAAGTTCCTTGCTCAAGTGCACATGGCCGAGTTTCCTTCGATTTGTATGAAAAGTTAGCGATTTTATTTGTACAAGTTGAACTGCCCAGAAGAAAGCAACAGATTTTTGGTGCTCCATGAGAACCATAAAATCTGCTTATTGTCATAAAATCAGTTTATTGTCATGACGATTTTTCACGTAAGTTTAAAAAACATGTACGTTTGGTTTATCCAACAGACCACCAACAACAAAGTCAATAGTTGACTATTGACTTTGCTGTTGGTTCCATCCAATGGACCAACAGCGAAGTCAATAGTTGACTTTGCTATTGGTCCATTGGATAGACGAAACCTACATGGCCCGATTTCTCATGGGTAGTTAGAGCACCAAAAAATTCAGCTCACGTGACGATTTTTAATGTGAAGTTCAACTTGCATTGCAAGCAGAGTATAGAAACAAAAAATTAGTAACTAACATATACGCAAATCTCATATACGCAACTCTCATTAGTGACCTACCACCCGTCATTAAAGAACATACCACCACGACCCCCATGTGATGGAGAACAATAGAATCCACTGTACATGATAGCCTGTCGCATAAATAGATTTAAATTCACTGTCTAGTATAACAAAAACCCATAAAAGGAAACATAACAGCTCTGAATTAGGAAAGACAGAAACCATACCGGCGCAAAGAGCAGCTCTGTATTAGTTTTCATGGGCACTTGAATCCAGTTCCAATTCCTCTACAGTTGAAATGGACAAAGATAGAAGACATTTGGACCTAAACTTCTAACACTCAATGAAACTAAAATTTGGATTTGAATGAGTACATCTACCACGTTATTAATAAGCCAGCTACCGAACCTCAAAAATACACATGATAATTATTTGTGCAGTTGCAGTTGCACTCGGACTAGCAAAATGCTGTATGGCCTAGTTGACATCCATTTCAAACTTTTTTAAACTACATACAGACAAACATTATTGCACCATAGTAGCAAAATGTTTTGGTTTTGAATTTCCAACACTGCTAGTTAGTTTCCCAACCTTCCTGTAATGCTAAAAACCATCATGCAAAGAGGGTTGGGGAAGATCTGTCATTAACAAACCAAAATATTTTGGTTTTGAATTTCCAACACTGCTAGCTAGTTTCCCAACCTTCCTGTAATGCTAAAAACCATCATGCAAAGAGGGTTGGGGAAGATCTGTCATTAACAAACCAAAATATTTTGGTTTTGAATTTCCAACACTGCTAGCTAGTTTCCCAACCTTCCTGTAATGCTAAAAACCATCATGTAAAAAGGGTTGGGGAAGATCTGTCCTTAACTAACCAAAATATTTTGCTACTATGGATGCAATTATATTTGTGTGAGTGTCTGAAATCTCGCACGGCTCCTCGTTTGTCTCAAAGTACGTTTCTTGCTCCAGTGCACATGGGCCGAGCTTCCTTTGATGTGTATGAAAAGTTAGCGATTTTATTTATTGCAGTACAAGTTGAACTGCCTAGGAGAAAGCGACGGATTTTGGGTGCTCGAGAGCACCATAAAATCCGCTTATTGTCATGACGATTTCTCATGGGTAGTCAGAGCACCAAAAAACTCAGCTGACGTGACGATTTTTTCCTGTGAAATTAAGCTTGCACTACAAGTAGAGTATAGAAACAAAAAATCAATGACTAACATATACGCAACTCTCATTAGTGACATACCACCCGTCATTAAAGAACATACTACCACGACCCCATGTGATGGAGAACAATAGAATCCACTGTACATGATAGCCTGTTGCATAAATAGATTTAAATTCACTATCTTAGTATAACAAAAACCCATAAAAGGAAACATAACAGCTCTGAATTAGGAAAGACAGAAACCAAACCTGCGCAAAGAGCAGCGCTGAATTAGTTTTCATGGGCACTCGAATCCAGTTCCAATTCCTCTACAGTTGAAACAGACAAAGATAGAAGACATTTGGACTCAAACTTCTAACACTCAATGAAACTAAAATTTGGATTTGAATGAGTACATCTACCACGTTATTAATAAGCAAGCTACCGAACCTCAAAAATACACATGATAATTAGAATGAAAGATACAATGACAAAAAATGCATACCAACAACATTTGTGCAGTTGTAGTTGCACTCGGACTAGCAAAATGCTGTATGGCCTAGTTGACAGACATTTCAAACTTTTTTAAACTACATACAGACAAACATTATTGGACCATAGTTGCAAAATGTTTTGTTTTTGAATTTCCAACATTGCTAGCTAGTTTCCCAACCTTCCTGTAATGCTAAAAACCATCATGCAAAGAGGGTTGGGGAAGATCCGTCATTAACTAACCAAAATATTTTGCTACTATGGATTCAATTATATTTGTGTGAGTGTCTGAAATCTCGCGCGGCTCCTCGTTTGTCTCAAAGTACGTTTCTTGCTCCAGTGCACATAGGCCGAGCTTCCTTTGATGTGTATGAAAAGTTAGCGATTTTATTTATTGCAGTACAAGTTGAACTGCTCAGGAGAAAGCAACGGATTTTTGGTGTTCGATGAGCACCATAAAATCCACGTATTGTCATGACGATTTCTCATGGGTAGTCAGAGCACCAAAAAAATCAGTTGACGTGACGATTTTTTCTTGTGAAATTCAGCTTGCACTGCAAGTAGAGTATAGAAACAAAAAATCAGTGACTAACATATACGCAACTCTCATTAGTGACATACCACCCATCATTAAAGAACATACCACCACGACCCCCATGTGATGGAGAACAATAGAATCCACTGTACATGATAGCCTGTCGCATAAATAGATTTAAATTCACTTTCTTAGTATAACAAAAACCCATAAAAGGAAACATAACAGCGTTGAATTAGGAAAGAAAGAAACCAAACCTGCACAAAGAGCAGCTCTGAATTAGTTTTCATGGGCACTCGAATCCAGTTCCAATTCCTCTACAGTTGAAACGGACAAAGATAGAAGACATTTGGACTCAAACTTCTAACACTCAATGAAACTAAAATTTGGATTTGAATGAGTACATCTACCACGTTATTAATAAGCAAGCTACCGAACCTCAAAAATACACATGATAATTAGAATGAAAGATACAATGACAGAAAATGCATACCAACAAGAAAATGCATACCAACAACATTTGTGCAGTTGCAGTTGCACTCGGACTAGCAAAATGCTGTATGGCCTAGTTGACAGACATTTCAAACTTTTTTAAACTACATACAGACAAACATTATTGCACCATAGTAGCAAAATGTTTTGGTTTTAAATTTCCAACACTGCTATCTAGTTTCCCAACCTTCCTGTAATGCTAAAAACCATCATGCAAAGAGGGTTGGGGAAGATATGTCCTTAACTAACCAAAATATTTTGCTACTATGGATGCAATTATATTTGTGTGAGTGTCTGAAATCTGGCGCGGCTCCTCGTTTGTCTCAAAGTGCACATGGGCTGAGCTTCCTTTGATGTGTATGAAAAGTTAGCAATTTTATTTATTGCAGTACAAGTTGAACAGAGTAGTCTAACGGGTCGACGATTTCGCCCGGCGTTAGACTACTCCGTCTACCACCGTCACCGTCCCGGCGTCCGGAGTCCGGCACCTCAGCGAAATCGTAACAGGAGAGATGTGGGTCCATCATTTGTCAGCTTTTCAAAGCTGTCGTGGATTTCCGATCGCCGTCCGTCGCCGCAGCCAACGCCCCAGCATTTACTCCACCACCCGGCGGGTTGGTGGCTACTCCCTCCCTCGTCGACCCGATTTCCCTGCTGCTTTCGAACGCAGACTCTGCATCCATCCCCTGCTCCCTCCCGGCTTCGAACCCGACGTTCCGGCGCCTGCATCCACACGACTTTCATCACATCATTCGGCAGTCTTTGCAGAGGTAAAACGCTGTTAGATCGCATTGCGCTTATCTCAGCTTTGACTGATAATGGCTCGCTGTCGGCGATGTGGCTTTGCTGTTGCAGAATTTTTAATTGGCGGTAAAAATAAAGTTAGGCTGTTTGGGAGTCGAACTCGGGTCGCGACGGGGTGAAATGACAGCAGCATGGGGGTGATGTGAGTGTAAGGTGCAGACGCAGTTAGATTTGTGTTCGGTTTTGTCAACAGCAGCAAGAATGTGTCTGCTCGCAGCGTTTTTAAATCCATGGCGGGATTTGACCGCGGATTTTATTTTCTTGTTTAGTTTGTGATGTTCAGAGAGAAACAAATTGCAGCGGACTGATTATTTATTGCTTTTTGTTGCAGCAGACTGATTATTAATTGCTTTTTGTTCTTCAGTTTTCAGAAGGAAATCGGCCCTGGGACTTCAAAGGCAGGCGTTTAGCACAAACTTTAACGGAGTAGGTTTTTTCGATCTTCAGATATCAGAAACGGGATCAAGGTAAGTTCTGTGAATTTGGATGGAAATCAGTTCCGGAACTTTACTTTCAAGACAGGCGTTGTGAACAAAGTTTAACGGAGGAATTTTTATTTTCTTTTACGTTCTTGAGTTTTCAGAAACGGTCCTGGGGCAAGTCTTGTAAATTTTGATGGAGATCGGCTCTGGAACTTTAAAGGCAGGCGTTTAGCACAAAGTTGTGATTGGAGTCTATTTCTTTCACGTTCTTGAGTTTTTAGAAACGGTATTGAACAAATCCTCTACATTTTAATGGAAATCGGCTCCGGAACTTGAAAGGCAGCTTAGCACAAAGTAACGTAGTATTCTTTTCGTTCTTGATTGTTCAGAAGCTGTATTGTGGCAATTCCTGTAAATTTTGATGGAATTTGGCTTCGGTAATTGAAGTCAGGCGTTTAGCACAAAGTAATGCTGTAGTATTTTTTTAGTTATTGAGTTTTGTAGAAAGGCAGAAAGGGTATAAAGAAAGGATACAAGGTAAATTTAAGAATATTTATGAGATTTAAATTTAAAAGGTAAAAAGGTAGACAATGGAATTTTTTATGAGATTGCATAAAATGACATCACATGCCCACACTCCAATTTTAATATCCTTATTAGCTTAATTAAAAGGGGGAAATATTACAAAGTTGTATCTCAAAATTCATTCAAAATCTCTGTTATTCTCCCTACTTTAAATTAAAAACAAAAGACGGAAATGTACTTAAAAGGTAAAAAGGTAGACAATGGAATTTTTTATGAGATTGCATAAAATGACATCACATGCCCACACTCCAATTTTAATATCCTTATTAGCTTAATTAAAAGGGGAAATATTACAAAGTTGTATCTCAAAATTCATTCAAAATCTCTGTTATTCTCCCTACTTTAAATTAAAAACAAAAGACGGAAATGTACTTAGTTCATTTCCGTCTTTTGTTTTTAATTTAAAGTAGGGAGAATAACAGAGATTTTGAATGAATTTTGAGATACAACTTTGTAATATTTCCCCCTTTTAATTAAGCTAATAAGGATATTAAAATTGGAGTGTGGGCATGTGATGTCATTTTATGCAATCTCATAAAAAATTCCATTGTCTACCTTTTTTTTCCTTATTCATTAATGCCTTTAAATGTTTTAATAGATTTGCTTAAAACTATCTTAAAGTGGGCTTTCAGGTGTGTGTATGCTTTTCTGCTTAGGAAAATATTGTTGCTCAAATCGAATTTCCATATTCCTTCTATGACCTTTAGTTGCAGATGTGGGAAGAGAAGTTGAATCAAGAAAGAAAAAGATTGAAGATTCACAAATTTTGATTCCAAAATATTTCTGAGAAAAGAAAGAAAAATCTCCATGGAAGAGATATAAAGTTGTTGTAATTTGAATCCAATAGGGTAACCCTATAAGTTGTTTTCTTTTCAAAACATCTAACAATTGCTTTTTATGAGGTTAATTTGAATTTGGGAAAGAATTGTAAAAATAAGAAAGTGATTTTATATTTTTATTTTATTTTTATTGTACTGTGTGTATGAATATCTAAGTAGTAATAGACAACTTGAGAAATAAATAAAATGTATTCGAGGTGATTTTGACTGATTTTTTCTCTTCTCAGTAAACTCAGCTCATTTTCGATCCCATCTCAATCTCATAACAAATGTTTGTGTAACTATCCTTCCAAAAATCAATCTTTTGGGCAAAATAGAATTCTGGAGGCCTTGGGTCAATATTGTACTTTTACAAAATGGCACCTACTTCCATGCAAATTCTGAGGTTTCTGAAAGAGTTTCAAAAGCCAACATTTTTGCTTCATCATCATAAACATAGCATGAATCTTTATCAACATGATAATCCATAGCAAGGATAGACATTACATTGTTTGTTGTGGTAAGAGGAGGCTCCTTTAGAGGGTACACA
>LPNX010586243.1:372294-414497 GCA_001517045.1 Pseudotsuga menziesii
AACACCATCCAACTAAGGTGGATCTCCTTCTCTGTCAAACCTGCATAATTTAAAAGGAATAAATTCAAATATCACCCACAAGGTTCCTATAATAAACATGATGGTTGCTTCAACATCCTTGAATGAGTAGCTTCTTGTATAGAATCCTAAAAGTGATAAGGCCACATTTGAAGAAAAATCCCTGAGATTGCTAATTTATTTATTAATAATCCTCAATATGGTAAACTAACTTCAATGAAAGACTATGAATATGTGTTTCTTGGTTAATGGGCATCCATTTAGGAAAATGGTCAATAATCCATGGCGTGGAAAACTAGACATCACATATAAGTAGGACCAATCAAAGTGAATATGCAACATTAGCAAGAGTTGATACTTGGTATTTAAATAAAATTCCCACAATTATGAATCGAACAATANTTCCAGTCCACATTTCCCACTCCATGAGAATTAAAGTTCTTAGAAGGGTCCACAAACCCTACTTGCGCTGAAAGCATTCATATCCAATCAGTCTGTGAATCCAATCCAAACCCCAAATTAATTGCAAACTTTATACACTTTCTTGCAATTTTTTACTTTGTCTCATAAATCTATATGATGTTCCCTTTTCTCTTATGAAGTAAATTTAAGATCAATAATAACCAATAATCTTTCTTTCTTCTATAACCTTTTTATGAGAAGAATGCAAAATGTAAAATCCCTTTCCAAGAAAATGAATGTTATACTTATTTTTTTGAAGAAAATTTTAATTGGATATGATTCTAAATAAAGAAGAATTACTATCAATAATAAATTAGAATTGGTAAAACATTTTACTATTAAATAAAGATTTTAAAAGTGTATCCAATTTTTTTTTTTAAATTACTTGTTTTTCTCTATAACTAACAATAAACATTTATGTATTTTTAGGTTTCAAGTCAACTAAAACTTAGAAATTAACTAAATTTTAAATTAAAATTTGATATATAATTATAAATATATTTTACAATTTAGCTAATTTAAATTTAAATCTCATAAATATTCTTAAATTTACCTTGTATCCTTTCTTTATACCCTTTCTGCCTTTCTACAAAACTCAATAACTAAAAAAATACTACAGCATTACTTTGTGCTAAACGCCTGACTTCAATTACCGAAGCCAAATTCCATCAAAATTTACAGGAATTGCCTCAATACAGCTTCTGAACAATCAAGAACGAAAAGAATACTACGTTACTTTGTGCTAAGCTGCCTTTCAAGTTCCGGAGCCGATTTCCATTAAAATGTAGAGGATTTGTTCAATACCGTTTCTAAAAACTCAAGAACGTAAAAGAAATAGACTCCAATCTCAACTTTGTGCTAAACGCCTGCCTTTAAAGTTCCAGAGCCGATCTCCATCAAAATTTACAAGACTTGCCCCAGGACCGTTTCTAAAAACTCAAGAACGTAAAAGAAAATAAAAATTCCTCCGTTAAACTTTGTTCACAACGCCTGTTTTGAAAGTAAAGTTCCGGAACTGATTTCCATCCAAATTCACAGAACTTACCTTGATCCCGTTTCTGATATCTGAAGAGCGAAAAAACCTACTCCGTTAAAGTTTGTGCTAAACGCCTGCCTTTGAAGTCCCAGGGCCGATTTCCTTCTGAAAACTGAAGAACAAAAAGCAATAAATAATCAGTCTGCTGCAACAAAAAGCAATAAATAATCAGTCCGCTGCAATTTGTTTCTCTCTGAACATCACAAACTAAACAAGAAAATAAAATCCGCGGTCAAATCCCGCCATGGATTTAAAAACGCTGCGAGCAGACACATTCTTGCTGCTGTTGACAAAACCGAACACAAATCTAACTGCGTCTGCACCTTACACTCACATCACCCCCATGCTGCTGTCATTTCACCCCGTCGCGACCCGAGTTCGACTCCCAAACAGCCTAACTTTATTTTTACCGCCAATTAAAAATTCTGCAACAGCAAAGCCACATCGCCGACAGCGAGCCATTATCAGTCAAAGCTGAGATAAGCGCAATGCGATCTAACAGCGTTTTACCTCTGCAAAGACCGCCGAATGATGTGACGAAAGTTGTGTGGATGCAGGCGCGGGAACGTCGGGTTCGAAGCCGGGAGGGAGCAGGGGATGGATGCAGAGTCTGCGTTTGAAATCAGCAGGGAACTCGGGTCGACGAGGGAGGGAGTAGCCGCCAACCCGCGGGGTGGTGGAGTAAATGCTGGGGCGTTGGCTGCGGCGACGGACGGCGATCCGAAATCCACGACAGCGTTGAAAAGATGACAAATGATGGACCCACATCTCTCAAGCTGACAAATGATGGACCCACATCTCTCCTGTTACGATTTCGCTGAGGTGCCTGACTCCGGACGCCGGGAGGGTGACGGTGGTAGACGAAGTCCGGGCGAAATCATAGACCCTTTTATACTACTCCCAAGTTGAACTGCCCACGAGAAAGCAACGGATTTTTGGTGCTCTATGAGCACCATAAAATCCGCTTATTGTCATGACAATTTCTCATGGGTAGTCAGAGCACCAAAAAAATCAGCTGACGTGACGATTTTTTCCTGTGAAATTCAGCTTGCACTGCAAAGAGTATAGAAACAAAAAATCAGTGACTAACATATACGCAACTCTCATTAGTGACATACCACCCGTCATTAAAGAACATACCACCACGACCCCATGTGATGGAGAACAATAGAATCCACTGTACATGATAGCTTGTAGCATAAATAGTTTTAAATTCACTGTCTTAGTATAACAAAAACCCATAAAAAGAAACATAACAGCTTTGAATTAGGAAAGACAGAAACCAAACCTGCACAAAGAGTAGCTCTGAAGTAGTTTTCATGGGCACTCGAATCCAGTTCCAATTCCTCTACAGTTGAAACAGACAAAGATAGAAGACATTTGGATTCAAACTTCTAACACAATGAAAGTAAAATTTGGATTTGAATGAGTACATCTACCACGTTATTAATAAGCAAACTACCGAACCTCAAAAATACACATGATAATTAGAATGAAAGATACAACGACAGAAAATGCATACCAACAAGAAAATGCATACCAACAACATTTGTGCACTTGCAGTTGCACTCGGACTAGCAAAATGCTGTATGGCCTAGTTGACAGACATTTCAAACTTTTTAAAACTACATACAGACAAACATTATTGCACCATAGTAGCAAAATGTTTTGGTTTTGCATTTCCAACACTGCTAGCTAGTTTCCCAACCTTCCTGTGATGCTAAAAACCATCATGCAAAGAGGGTTGGGGAAGATCTGTCCTTAACTAACCAAAATATTTTGCTACTATGGATGCAATTATATTTGTGTGAGTGTCTAAAATCTCGCGCGGCTCCTCGTTTGTCTCAAAGTACGTTTCTTGCTCCAGTGCACATGGGCCGAGCTTCCTTTGGTGTGTATGAAAAGTTAGCGATTTTATTTATTGCAGTACAAGTTGAACTGCCCAAGAGAAAGCAACGGATTTTTGGTGCTCATAAAATCCGCTTATCGTCATGACGATTTCTCATGGGTAGTCAGAGCACCAAAAAAATCAGCTGATGTGACGATTTTTTCCTGTGAAATTAAGCTTGCACTGCAAGCAGAGTATAGAAACAAAAAATCAGTGACTAACATATACGCAACTCTCATTAGTGACATACCACCCGTCATTAAAGAACATACCACCACGACCCCATGTGATGGAGAACAATAGAATCCACTGTACATGATAGCCTGTAGCATAAATAGATTTGAATTCACTATCTTAGTATAAAAAAACCCATAAAAGGAAACATAACAGCTCTGAATTAGGAAAGACAGAAACCAAACCTGCGCAAAGAGCAGCTCTGAATTAGTTTTCATGGGCACTCGAATCCAGTTCCAATTCCTCTACAGTTGAAACAGACAAAGATAGAAGACATTTGGACTCAAACTTCTAACACAATGAAAGTAAAATTTGGATTTGAATGAGTACATCAACCACGTTATTAATAAGCAACCTACCGAACCTCAAAAATACACATGATAATTAGAATGAAAGATACAAGGACAGAAAATGCATACCAACAACATTTGTGCAGTTGCAGTTGCACTCGGACTAGCAAAATGCTGTATGGCCTAGTTGACAGACATTTCAAACTTTTTTAAACTACATACAGACAAACATTATTGCACCATAGTAGCAAAATGTTTTGGTTTTGAATTTCCAACACTGGTAGCTAGTTTCCCAACCTTCCTGTAATGCTAAAAACCATCATGCAAAGAGGTTTGGGGAAGATCTGTCATTAACTAACCAAAATATTTTGCTACTATGGATGCAATTATATTTGTGTGAGTGTCTGAAATCTCGCACGGCTCCTCGTTTGTGTCAAAGTGCGTTTCTTGCTCCAGTACACATGGGCCGAGCTTCCTTTGATGTGTATGAAAAGTTAGCGATTTTATTTATTGCAGTACAAGTTGTACTGCCCAAGAGAAAGCAACGGAATTTTGGTGCTCGATGAGCACCATAAAATCCGCTTATTGTCATGACGATTTCTCATGGGTAGTCAGAGCACCAAAAAAATCAGCTGACGTGACGATTTTTTCCTGTGAAATTCAGTTTGCACTGCAAGCAGAGTATAGAAACAAAAAACCAGTGACTAACATATACGCAACTCTCATTAGTGACATACCACCCGTCATTAAAGAACGTACCACCACGACCCCCATGTGATGGAGAACAATAGAATCCACTGTACATGATAGCCTGTCGCATAAGTAGAGTTAAATTCACTGTCTTAGTATAACAAAAACCCATAAAAGGAAACATAACAGCTCTGAATTAGGAAAGACAGAAACCAAGCCTGCGCAAAGAGCAGCAAAGAGCAGCTCTGAATTAGTTTTCATGGGCACTTGAATCCAGTTCCAATTCCTTTACAGTTGAAACGGACAAACATAGAAGACACTTGGAGTTAAACTTCTAACACCCAATGAAACTAAACTAAAATTTGGATTTGAATGAGTACATCTACCACGTTATTAATAAGCAATCTACCGAGCCTAAAAAATACACATGATACTTAGAATGAAAGATACAACGACAGAAAAATGCATACCAACAAGAAAATGCATACCAACAACATTTGTGCAGTTGCAATTGCACTCGGACCAGCAAAATGCTGTATGGCCTAGTTGACAGAGATTTCAAACTTTTTAAAAATACATACAGACAAACATTATTGCACCATAGTATCAAAATGTTTTGGTTTTGGATTTCCAACACTGCTAGATAGTTTACCAACCTTCCTGTAATGCTAAAAGCCATCATGCAAAGAGGGTTGGGGAGGATCTGTCATTAACAAACCAAAATATTTTGCTACTATGGATGCAATTATATTTGGTGTGAGTGTCTGAAATCTCGTATCAACCATGCAATCATATTTGTAATCATATTTGTGTAAGTTTTGAGATATCCTATCAACCATACTATAAAACATTTTGCTGGTCTTAGCGCAACCGACACGCTTGTCCATATGTATCATCTTGTCCATGATAAGAATGTAAATAATTTTATCTTTAATTCTAATTAATTATCATGTATACAAGACTGATTGAACGTTAAAGAAAAAATGATATATGAATACTAATCTCGACTGGTCACTAAGTCTGAAAATGCATACATTACCCTGTAAACTAAATTTCTTTACCCTAAAGGGCTGGCTATTGCAGAAATCTCTACTGGTCACGAAATCTGAAAATGCATACATTACCTGTAAACTAAATTTATTTAACCTAACGTGCTGGCTATTGCAGAAATGGCCGAGTCCTGATTGTTTCTTTTCGCTGATTAGGGGTTTTTTCTCTAACTCAAAAGAGGGAAAGAATGAAAAAGATTACTCTTCCCCTCGTCTCCCTTTATAAGACTGGTTTGTTGGTTGAGTTAGAAAAAAAACCCTAATCAAACAAAAAAACAATCAGGACTCGCCCATTTCTGCAATAGCCGAGTCCACATCCAACAAACCAAACCAGTCTTATAAAGGGATTACCATGTCCTTCCCTCGTCTCCCTTTATAAGACTGGTTTGTTGGATGTGGAAAAACTTTGATCAAATTGGGTAAAACTGATATTTTCAAAGCAACTGCAAACCACCACGTCGCATGATAAATGTTCCACCACATCCATGATCCGCCCTGAGTTATCCTTGTTTCGTGTAAAATAGTTAATAGCGCATTTAAATTTTTGAGGCGCCTTGTCGGTCAATCACCACGTTACATGATACATCTTTCGATGTAGACAAGATCCTGCCATAGCCGGCGCCGCTATGAATTATTCTGGTTTGTTGCATTAGTTGACATTGTTTTTCAGGGCAGACAAGCTCCTGCCACAGCCACTACGAGTCTACGACATATTTTCTTTCGATGTAGACAAGATTCTGCCATAGCCGCTATGAATTGTTCTGGTTTGGTGCGTTAGTTGACATCGTTTTTCAGGGCAGACACGTTACATGATACATCTTTCGATGTAGACAAGATCCTGCCATAGCCGCTATGAATTATTCTGGTTTGGTGCATTAGTTGACATCGTTTTTCAGGGCAAACAAGCTCCTTGGCAAAGCCATTACGACATATTTTATTTTTAGTGACAGTTGATAGCCCAATTAAAGCTATAGCACACGTTTCACTACGACATATTTTGTTTTTGGTGACCATTGATAGCCCAATTAAACGCTATAGCACACTTTTCAACATTAAATGAGTGAGGCGATCAATATTTTACATATTACAGGGTATTTGATGTTGTGCCATAGCATTGTCGGTCACGTTACATGATACATCTTTCGATGTAGACAAGATCCTGCCATAGCTGCTATGAATTATTCTGGTTTGGTGCATTAGTTGACATCGTTTTTCAGGGCAGACAAGCTCCTGCCACAGCCACTACGACATATTTTGTTTTTGGTGACAGTTGATAGCCCAATTAAAGCTATAGCACACGTTTCAACATTAAATGAGTGAGGCGATCAATATTTTACATGTTACAGGGTATTTAATGTTGTGCCATAGCATTGTCGGTCATTAAATCTCAACCGACAGCATTAAATATTGATAGTGTGATCATGATGGGCAACATTTAATTGGTTTAAGGATCGTTTGATGAGTTACAATTATATAGATGGGTGAACAATATTTACCGTCCTCAGTCTCCAGTATGCATGTTGTCAGTTGGATCGAATCTCTTGTCAGTTGAATCTCAAGTTGTAGCAAACTAGCAATTGATAACATGTCTGTTGGCCCTTGGGCATTATTTAGCCTTGCAACCAGCATTATTTAGCCTTGCATTGAGCAGCATGCTTATTTTGCGCCATTAAATAGCTTGTAATAAACTGAATATTGTTTGTTATATTAGACAGTGTATATGCATCGGATCAAAGCATTAAATGCTACAACCCTAATGTATTGATCAAATAGGGTGACAAATCAACATGTAGCCTATCAAAATATGATTTAAAATTAAAAAACGTTTCGTAAAATCGTTGTATCTGTCAAATTTGCTGGGTAAGTTGGTAAGTTGGATTTGAAGTGCCAACCCTGATCGCCTTGAAATGCAATGTCTAATGTGTAAGTTTTTTTTCCAAATGCAGTGTCTAATGTGTAATTTTTTTCCATGTGCCTCTTGCTGATATGGCTTTTAATCTAAAAACCGTATCAGCAAGATACGGTATACCATGGAAAATGTAGATAAGATTTTTATTCTAATGCATGTTGCACTTGCATTTCATGTTTTTCAATATATAGGCGGTGTGATATGTGTTTACTGTACATGTAAATCTCACGAAGGTAGTGTATACTGAAACACATTGGAATAGATGCGCTGAACGAAAACGAAGGTAGTGTATACTGAAAGACATTGTAATAGACGTGCTGAACGTATCTGATCTGGGAAAATTAATGCCCAATAACTTTGAGTTTCTTCGTACAGACAGCTTGATTTTCCAATGATTATGTTTTGGGTTTCATTTGAAAATAAATTTGGCAATACTCTCTGAACCCAGTATCATGGACGATTTCGTGCGCAACAATATACAACAAGTTTCTCACATAATGGGGTACATAAGACCAATCTTGAAAAATGATATGATCCAAGACTTTTCATTTTCATTTAGAAATTTAAGCAACCTCACTTCAATACTTTGTTTTTTGTTTTAATTTTTTATCCAAGATGTATGAGAAACTTAATAATAGCTGTGGGCTTTGAAGATCCGTAGAGCACCTCTAATCCTTGAAATGATTCCCATAATCTAAAAAAATTCTTATTCCTCTCTTTCCAACTTATTAATTATAAAATATTTAAATATTCTTTAAACCACACTAAATTTTGAAACAATTATTTCAAAGCATAAAAGATAAATTCAATCCTTTTTCTTACAAGAGGTATATATCAAATATCATATCTCTCCAAGCTTTAGACATAGAAACACCAAAACAATTTAATGTACATTATTGATATAATTTCAATCATTCTCATAAACCTTTATATTGTTTATCATTATGCTCATTTTTCTAAATCATTTTTTTATTATATCAAGATGATGCAAACTTTTTTGATTATATCAAGATGATGCAAACTCATTATAGGGAAGATGTCATACAACTTGGGTAATGCCATAATAAAAGAATAAATAAAAATATTTTTCTTAATTATTTTTTTATTTTACATTTTACATTAAAATTAAAAAAACAAAATTAATATATATTTATATTAAATTCTAATCTATTGAAAACTTTGAAGGATATTATTTAATTTTTGTACACACCATAAAATAATTTAGAGTTTAAGAACAACACTTATGTTTTGATAAATGGTTTTGATTAAATCCTAATTTATTGAGAACTTTGAAGGATATTACCTTAATTTTTGTACACAACATAAAATAATTTACACCTTAAGAAAAACACTTTAAGGTTTTGATAAATGGTTTTGTATTTTTTTCCATTTTCTAACTTTTATCCAATTTTTTTCTCCTTAATTAGTTATTAATATTAATAATTATTCATTATTAATTTGCATTAACAGTATTGACGAGTTAACTCTAATGGCTAAATGTTATAAATTGTTAAAAAAATGTTATATAATCAAAATGCAAAGAAATACCTTAAGGTTTCCATGACATCTATAACATTGAAAAAAACAATCAATTAATCTTACTTTTTATTATTAATATTAACTCTTTTCTTTACATTAAAGTTTTAATTTTTTATAAGTCTTGAATAATAATTCCAAGTAATGATTATTTGGTTAGAAAGGTCACTAATGTAAAAATATTAAGAATTCATGTAAGGGATTACAAGAAAATATTTTGAATTTGAATTTAATGTGGGTGTAGGGAATTTTAAGAGAAAGTGATTTCCATCTTTAACCTTCTCCTCAGAGTTTTTTATTTTATTTTAGCAATATTGATTTTGTTAGCCTTATAGCTTAACATAGCAATCACAAATGGATATTGTCACATTTATTTATATTTCTTATTTAGGATATTAGTCATTTATCCTAAATTGATGACTAAGGGATTTTGGATAAGATTAACTAGCCTAGTCACTATGCAAAGGTGTTAGAATCTAGAGAAAATCTCTCCATGAGTTGGCATTCTTCTTTGTACTACATAATGGTCCTATTTGTGAGAATATTTTTAATTACGGTTTTTTCCTTTTCCATCATATTTTTCCTATCCATGTTTCTTCATTTGGTATGAGAGCTAGTGTGGAGCTTAATTCCCTCATGGAAATGCCCAAGAAAATGTGAGAGTTGTAAGAGATGATTTGCTGTAAATAGGGGTATGAGTCTTCTGTGTGTTTGTTATTTTATTTGTGTGAAAATAAAGATGCTATGCAAATCACCCTGAGATGGTCCAGTGAGTTGGTCATTAGAGAGGTTGAATGATAGGAGAAGAGGCCAAGGTCTACGTACCCATAGTGTAAAATCAACACGATTATGGAATGCGCATATTTGCATAGAAATTGCTTGATCATGCTTGAATCTTTCACGGGTTCAACTCTCGGGCCGTGCGAGAACTTTGTGGCACAATGTTTGAGATAGATGGAATGCACCTTTAATTTTGGTGATAATCAGATCCTGCAGATCTAAGCTTGGAGATATTTATGATCTTCTAGATTAAGTTTGATCACCTCATTAAAGTATCTTAATCTTCTCTTATGTTGTAATTGTTTATAGGACCAAAACTTCTCCTTAAATTTATATATAATAATATTTTTAATATTATGAGAGACTGTCTTCTTCCTTTACTCCCCAATGATTTAGCCAACACTTGGCATCTTTATGCCAACCTCACTTGTTCCATAGATATTTTTATTAGATTCTGAATCAATAACTTGACCCATATCAATCTTTTATTAGAGTATGAATGAATCTTAGGAAGCATCATCTCTTATGGTGTTTACATTTTTCTTTTACATTGCGTACCAAGTCATAGTCATACTCTCAATGGGGGAGAGAGTGGGTAATATACCAAATATATATTAATCACACCTTTTTTTCTTTACTCATATTGCAATGATCGGTGTCCTTATTATTAAACTAGGCATACATTCCTTTTTGAAAAAACAATTACGATATTAAAGCCTATGTTTAATAGTTGGATAAATTTCCTGAAGGGGATTATATATCCTACAGAGGTTGAATACCTTAATCTCAAAGTTTGTAACTTATAATCCTTAATTGTTTTTAGCAATATCCCACTCTTCTTGTTTAGGAAATTCTTTAACCTTCTCGTGGTTTGGTGGATCATTACCTATGGGTTGGTGCAAGCTAATGAGGGTCTCTTTTGATACGATAGGTGCATCCTTCAACTTACATGGATATTTTGAGATACTTATACAATAAATCTTTCTTTGAGTAAGAAAGATGAAATGTAAGAAATTCAATCATGTTTTCGAATATATAAATTTTATGCATTGAAATTTTCATAACTATCTCAAATTGATATTTTCTAACAACTACATTTTATTTTTTTGTAAAATGGTAAGGTGTATGTATTTGTGGGTCTTGCATTTGAGTGCCTAAATTATGGAATCAACCTACAAAAATTGATAGACATATAGAGAACAAATAGTACTAGTGTGACACTATGTTTCCAAAATAAATTTCTTAATTATCTAAGTGACCAAACCTTGAAAATTGTATGTCAGGTGTGGGTCTTGCTTTGAATGTCTTAATGCTATTACGATGAAATTCAAATTTCCTCCTCACCTAAAAAAACAGTATCATGAAAAATGTGTGCATGATTTTCCCTTAAAAGCATGCATGATTTTTTTTTATAAAACATGCACAAAAATTGTAGCATTGAAACAATAGTCTGATATTTAATAACATTGAATTTACCTTAGGAAAAAAGAATTGAGAAGGGGCTGGGAGGACTATGGGTAAGTGGAGTATTAGTGGTTGTGGGAGTGAAAGAGGGGTGGGGGTTAGGGGTAGGTGGATGATTAGATGTCGGGGAAGAGAGAAAGGGGTGGGGGTTAGGGGTAGGTAGAGGAGTATAGGGGTGAGAGAGACACACATAGAGAGATAAGGGGCGATGGGGTGGGCATGAGGGTGATTAGCGGTAAAGGAGAGATTAAGGGGGTTTTGGCAGAGAGAAAGAGATAGATAGCATAGTAGGGAGGGTGTGAAGATTAAGAGAGGATTAGGGAAATTAGAGAGAGGGGGGTATAAAGTGGGGGTAGAGAGAGAGAGAGAGGTGGTAGGGAGGATGGGGATTAGGAGTGGTGAAGAGAGAGGGGGTAGTAGTAGAGAAAGAGGGGTGAAGGGGGTGGTTTTAGGTAGGGAGAGTAGAAGGAACGTTAGTGTTACGGAGAGAAATTCCTATGGCTTGGGGTACCATAACAGATAGCTTGACTCCAGAAATCAATCCTTTCCTATATGCAAGAGAAACCAAATATATAACACTAAAGGATCTCGATTCGTACCTTATTTCGAACGGTTGATGTAGATCCCCATTGACCTTTCCAACTCCAACTTGAATTGATAAATTGCTTCCTTAACATTCAATAAACAAGACAAGCATGCTATATATAATCATGTTAGATATACTCTAGCATATATAATCAATAACATATAAGCATTTAAAAGCTTCCATGGATTAAATACTCATTTAAACACATATTATTGGATAGGAAAATATATTTCTATTAATATAAAACATAGATTACAATAGTGACAACCTCTATCAGGACATCTACAAATTGGAGAAACTGATTCCCCCACTTGGGCCTCCACCACTTCAATCCTCCATCTCTCGATAGCAAGCTCACAAGCAAAAGGAAAGCTTGGGAAGAACACAAAAGTGCTACAAGGGACAAAGGGATGCAGACTCAAGTATAAGATCCGACAAAAATGGACTATAGTTTTCTTGCTCTTCAATTCTTCATGCCTTCAATGTATCCAAAGGGTTCCTTATATATCTCTTCAACGGGGCAATGAAAGGTCGAATTCGAGAAATCTCAAGGCATATGCAAGGCCAGGAGACAAGTGAGTCGGATCCACATCAAGGAAAACTCCAAAAGAATTTGACCTTTTGCACACATCCCGATGTATGCGTGTTTAAGGGTCAAATCCCCGTATATATGCGAGAAAGGGATTAAAATTCATGTATGGCAATTTTTGCATTTTTTAGGGATGCTCTTGGAAACATCAAAGGTAAAAAAATGGTCCATGGGGTCTAAAGAATCCATAGAGGGACAGGGAAGGCCATAAAAGTGTGATTCACCATGTGTGATAAAATCAACTGTAACAGTTAGGGAGCGAGATGGGGGGTTAGGGATAGTGAGAATATGATACAGAAGGGGGAGGGGTGTTAAGTGGCTCTGGGGGAGAGAGAGGGGTGTGGGTTCAGTGTAGATGGAGGATTAGGGGAGAGAGAGAGAGTGAGAGAGGGGGTTAGTAAGGGTTAGAGGGAAAAGGGGGGAGACAGAGAGAGGATGATAAGGAAGGGGGGGATATAGTTAGATGGATAAGTAGTGTGTGTGTGTGTGTGTGTGTGAGTGTGAGAGAGAGAGAGAGAGAGAATGTACGGTATTATCACTACTAGTCTACTTAAAATCTTATTCCAAACTTGTTCGATGGTTTTTTGTGCCGAACTAACGTGGCTTATAACATCGGTCAAATGTCTATGGACCAATGTAACTTAAGAGATATTACGAAGAATGGAACTAATTTTGAATACTACTTTAGTTTTTTCAAAATTGATCTCATAAACATGTGGATTAAATATGGGTAGTATTCCATACAAACATTCGAAAACAGATGCTCCCTAATGTCGGTTGAATGGCTAAAAGGATATTTTACCTAACGTGGAACTAATGTTTGGAAATTGTTCGAAATGTGGACCTAACATGGAACTAATGTCTAAAAAGATACATTCGGAACATGTACTAAACATATGAAATGTATCATGTACTTAACATGGAACTAACATCCAAAAATCTACGTTGAGAACATGAAAAAAATGTCTAAAAAACCACATTTAGAATGTGGACTAAACATCTGAAAAGATATGTTCTCAACATGGACTTGGCATGGAACTAATGTCTAATAATTCATGTATACAATTCCCTTGAACCAATAAAACATGGATGATCCATTGAACTAATGTCACATATTCTCTAGATAATCAACGTTAGATTTATGCTATCGATGTTCAACCCACGTCACTTATACATTAAATGAACGTTAATTAAACATACAATAAGAGATGTTTATGAATGGCTTGAAAAAAAGTGTGGATGTAATGTGCAAGTCCCATTGAATGAATTTTAGTTAACCCATTCAAGATTGACATTAGAGTTATTCTACTGGTTTTCAATCCACACCGTTTGTACATTGGAAGAACGTCGGTTAAACATCCGATAATCCATGTTTATAAATGGTTTTTTAACAACAAAATGTGGACGTGAAGTCTAATTCCCATCGAATGAATGCCAATTAACTCGTAAATAATTTACATTAGATTTAAGATACCACTGTTCGACCCATGTCTCTCATACATCAAATGCACAATGGTTAAAATTTCAATAAAGTACATTTATAAATAGCTTGAAATTTGTAATTTGTGTGCACAATGTTTTCCTAGTCTATGATCAGTTCTACGGGATCAATGGCTTATAAAAAATGTGCTGCACTTCCTCCAAAGATGACAATGGTTAATGGAGGAGGTAACACGTTCAACCCCTTTGATGAAGCATCAAAGAAATGTATAAATTTATGATTGTCAAAGAGAGCACATCAATCTATAATATGATAAGACTTCTACCTATGAAATGTGTGCCACTCCCCTTTATTTATAAACATTTGACCTTGAATATGAATTATATTCTTATTTTTAAGCAAGGTATTCTTAAAATATAGTCATGATGTCACACATTTCTTCCAAAGGGGTAGAATTTGGACTCATGGGAGAAATATGAAAATATTCAATAAGAATTATATTCAATATTCAATATATTTCTATACAGCTATATTGAATAGAAATATGAAAATATTCATCACTTGGACATGATAAGAATTTGTATAGAAATATTCAAGAAAAAAATCATGTTTTAACCTGTAATGCAACCCTATACTATAACCTTCAAGTCAACCCATGCTTCTTCTTTTAGAAATCAAACACAAGGAAAGTATGAGGTTGAATATGCAAATTCAAGAAAAAAATCATGTTATAACCTACAATGAAACCCTATTCTATAACCTTAACTCAACTCCATGCTTCATCTTTTGGAAATCAAACAAAAGGAAAGTATGAAGTTGAATTGGTAGGGAAAATGATTTTGAAGAATGAGCTTGATTTAGCACCATTGAATTGAAATCAAGGGTTGAAAACCCGCACACATAACATGGATGAGAATGACATTTACTCTAAATTCAAGTATGATGTATGAAAAAGTATGGAGTGCCTTCTTTCACCCATGTCAATGTAAATGCTATTTTCCAATAAACCAAAACTCAATCATAAATATTTTCCCGATGGTTGCAATGCATTAAAAAAAAGTTCCCATTCAATGAATAAATACCTTATTACTTTTCCTAATGTATGAACCACCTTGTTAGAATTGCAATTGTAAAAAATTATTATGTTCCGCATGCTACATTATTAATACCTTATGACTTTTCCTAATGCATGAACCACCTTGTTAGAATTTACCTATTCATTGGAACATTAAATTGTAAAAAATCATTATGTTGTGCATGCTACATTATTGAACACTAGGAAACAAGCATCCTCCATTCTACCTTTAAATTTTAGGTTTAAAATTTCGTGTTCCCTCGACTCTTTCATGGAAAATCCACTACTAGCTAACCAAGAATGTAAAGGTTGTCATCGATGTCCTCTTTAAATTTTAGGTTTAAATTTGGTCTTCCCTCAACCCTCTCATGGATTTTATCGAAAATCCACTACTAGCTAACCAAGAATGAAAAGGTTGTCATCGATGTCCTATTTAGGAAAAAAGGAAATATTAATAACATGGTTTTCTCACTCAACCTCGATGACATGATCATTTACATTTTCACAAGAGTAATTGCACTCTTTAATGAAATACTTTTTTTCAGAGGAAAAAATACCAGTCTTTTTATTCATAGGAATCAAAAGACATCATTTACATATGCCATCTTTATGATGGAGAGAAATATAGAAAACCAGAACATCACATAGACATAAGATGTAACCACACTGTCTATTGCAATCCAGAAGAAAAATTCTGATCATAGCAGACTTTTCTCATCATCCCTGATAAATCAGGTTAGAATATGCTGAGAAAGATCGAAGATGATCGTCAAATAGACATTCCTGAGCAAGACTTGCTGGTTGAAAGGTCTCATACATAATAGACAAAGATGGTCAATCATATGCTGAAAGTCAAAAGCTGAAAAACATGAGATTCAACAACACTAAAAAAGAACAAATTGGCCATGATTTATGACCATTCCATCCAGAATTTCAGAGAAGGTTGCATATCCCATATCCAATTTCAGGGCCTGTTTAGAGAGTCCATCTGCCAGCGAGTTATGCTCACGGAATATGTGTTTGAAAATCATCAGAGGGTCCATTTGAAGCATATTTCTTATATCATCACACCAATGCATCAGTGAAGGAACATCAAGCACAGAAATTCCGTTGAGCCAAGATATAATAACCATAGAGTCACCAACAATCAAATGCATGGGAAAACCCATCATCATACTTACTCTAATAACTACCCAAAGAGCCAATAATTCCGCTCTAGTGTTCATGCCGCAACCACATCCCATAGAGAAATTGAAGAAATGAGTATCATTTAGATAGATCACAAAACCTAAGCCACCTATATTCTCCACAGCAACTCCATCGAAAAATCCACAAGGATAGGCCTTCAAAGGTTTTGAACCAATATTCCAAATTTTTTGGATTTTTATTGGAGCTGGGTATGAATTTAAGAAACCTTCAACCCTAGAAATAAGAGCAGAGAAAGTAGGTTTCCTATTTTCAAAAATACAGTTATTCCGAAGGAGCCAGATACCCCAAAAGATAAATAATGGCAGATATCTAAAAGGATCTGAACACGCAAAGGAGTTAAACCACTGAGCCAGAAAGGACGGGATAGTATTGTAGATAGGAAAGGAGAATCCATACTTAGCCACAAAATGTGCGAAAATACACATAGTGAAGGGGCAAACCAAAAAGAGATGATGAATATCCTCTACATTCCTTTCACACAGAACACAACGACTCGGGCCATTGAATCCTCTATTCTGAAGCTGATCCCAAGTTAAAATCCGGCCTCTAGCCAATAGCCATGTAAAGCATGCTATTTTCAGAGGTATATTTTGAGTCCATAGGAAATACAGAACATGTTCTTGAATCTCTGAACAACTATCAGAGAAAATACATTCGTAGCCTTTTGCAGCAATTAAAGGGCCCACATAATTATTATGAGACCAGAGAAGAGAATCGTATTGATCAGAAAGATGGATTCTACCAAATTCCAGCCCCCTGATAAAATTATCCCAAAGAGTTTTCCATTCACCACAAAGATCAAGCTCTTCAGCCGAGAACCAGTATCCCGAAGCATAGGAAGTATGATTCCTAGCTTGGGCTAGGGAGCAAATCCCGTAGTATTCCAAGTAATCTCTCAAGTCTCTCGGCAGAATAAAAGAGGATCCCATACCAACCACATGATCCACACCCAGATGGATAGTAGAGCCATTGCCAACATGCTAGAGAAGCCCCTTACCAATCCATGATAAGGTTGAGATGAAACCTCTCCAGATTATCGAGGCGTTCTGAATTTTGTAGCTTCTTTCCCTAAACCAAGAATGCAAAGGCATGTTTTTCATATATTTAACAGAGATGAGATGATTCTAGATGCCATTGCTATTCAGAGCAAGCCAAAAAATTTTCATTCTCAAAGATAGACTAAAGTTGGGCAGGTGCTTTATTCCCCAGCCACCATGAGAAGTAGGACGCGCCAGAAGATGCCAGTCTACTAGATGGAATTTTTTAATCTTTGAAGAAGAGCTCCATAGAAAAGAAAATATCAGCTTTCTGATCTTGTCTAAGATTGAGGATGGAATCAGAACCAGAGCCATCCAGTAAACAGGTAGACTCAACAGAACAGATCGAATGAGGACTAGACGTCCACCAATAGACAGGAGCCGGTTTGTCCAATGGGAGATTCTCTTCTCAAATTTAGAAACAATCCAGTACCAATCCTTAACCAGATAACCCAAAGGCTTGAGGAAGTATCCAAGATAATCGAATCCCTTATTAAGATAATCAAATCTATAAGGAAGGAGACTAGTAATTCTCCGGAGAAGGGCCTCATCCAAATAATTATGAAGAAAACATGATTTATTCATATTTATACACATACTAGAGGCTTCAAAAAATGTATCAAGGATGACTCTCAAAGCCATCCATTCCTCAAAAGAACCCAGACCAAATAAGATCACATCATCTACAAAAAGTAAATGAGTGAGGAAAAGTTGAGACAAAATCTTTATCCCTTTAATTTTACCATTCCTTTTGGCATCTTTGATCAAAAGGCTAAGACCTTCTATAACTAGGATGAAAAACAGGGGAGACAATGGGCAACCCTGCCTGATTCCACGAGAGGCCAGAAAAAAGGTAGTAGGAGAACCATTTACGAGGACAACAAAGTTGGCAGAAGAGATACAACCCAAAATCCAATTTACCCCAACAAGAGGAACCCCGATTTGAATAAGAATAAGACAGATAGAGGTCCAATTAACTCGATCAAAATATTTTGATAAGTCCAACTTAAGGATGAGAGCACATCTCTTGTTATTTTTGATAGTATGTAATACTTCCTGCGTTATGGCTATGGGCTCGAGGATCTGGCGGTTCTTTAGAAAGCCGAATTGCTGAGGAGAAATGGAAGCATCTAAGAAGTGCTTAAGTCTCAGGGCCGTGATTTTAGAGATCAGCTTATAGCAAAGATTATAGAGAGAAATGGGGCGAAATTCAGCAAAGGAGATAGGCAGATCAACTTTAGGGATGAGAGCTAAAAAAGTGGAGTTAAGGGTGGGAGTCACTCTGCCAAAGATCCTAGAATTTTCCACCATATTGATGAGAAGAGGACCCAAAAGATCAAAAAAATTCAAGTAGAACTCAACATGCCAGCCATCCGGGCCTGGTGCCTTACCTCTTTTAAACGTTTTAAGGGCCCTCTCTACTTCCATAATAGTGACAGAGCCAGTGAAGGCCTCATTCTCCCCAACACTGATATAGGAGGGAAAAAGGTGAATAACCTTAAGCTGGGTAGTAAGGTTTGTCAAGTGATCATCATCAAAGATAGTCTTGAAGTAACGAATCCCAAGGGATTTGATACTATGATCATCCGAAACCCAAGTACCCATTTCATATTGCAAACTCTAGATAGAATTATGATTTTTCCAAGCCGATGCCACAGCATGAAAATACTTAGTATTACCATCCCCATTTAGATCCCAAGTAACCCTACTTTGAAGTCTTGCAGAGTATAGCTCATGATCTAACAACTTTTGAAGATCAACTTTGAGGGAATTCAATCTCAGCTGCTATTCTTCATTTAAAATAGCAGATTGAGAAGAAAAAAGAAGAGAACTAATTTCCTCTTCCAAGAAAACAAACTTATCCTTCATCTTTAGAGCTTCGACTTTAGTCCATGTTTTGACTTTTTCTTTTAGGACGCAAAGTTTAAATGAGAGTTCATACATAGCATCCATTGAGTTATCCGAACAAATGAGTGGCCATTCGGCTCGAATCATCTGGATAAAATCCTCATTGTCTAACCATGATTGATTAAACTTAAAAGGATAAGCACAAGAGCTCTGCTGATCCAACCAATCAAATAATACAGGGAAGTGATCAGAAACCCCACATCTATGAGCCCATACCCGATACCTGGGGAGAGAGCTAATAAGCTGATCTGATAACAAAAAATGATCAAGCCTTTTTGAGATACCATCTTCCCCTATCCTACCATTCCTCCAAGTAGGGCCTGCACAGGATGGGGCCACATCCACTAAATGATGATCAGAGAAAAGCTTGGAGAAAAAAGGTCCCAAGGGATCAAGTTGTGCTCTAGAGCCCCAAATCTCTGAGGCATTCAGAGTTAAGTTCAGATCACCAACCAAGATAAGATTTGGCAGCGAGAGAAGACCACCAGAAGCCACAACACTCCAGAAAGAATCACGATTAAGGTAAGGGCCATAGAAATTTGGAATAGATAGCTCGAAAGAAGAGCCACGAGTCAAAGCTTTAAGTAAGATACCAGCAGCAGTATGGAAGGATTTACATTTGAGGAGTTTCGGGTTCCATCTAAAGAGAATTCCCCCTGAAAGACCTTTAGAGCTAAGGGCACAAAACTCCCATCCTGGACAGAGCTTAGAAAAGGAAAATAATGCAGGGTAAGAACTGGTCATTGTCTCTTGAAGGAGAACGACGTCAGGTGAGAGCAAAACAAGCAGATGATGGAGGCTTTTTTGCTTGGCCAAGCCCCCCAAACCACGGACAGTCAAGGTGAGAATATGCATTAGGAATCAATCAGCTGAGGGGTCGAAGCTCTAAGGACCCTTTGAGGTGGAGAGGAGGGCTTACGTGCCGCTACTTTAAGTCTTGTAGATAAGGGAGTGTAAGGGGCCGCGACGAGGTCCACAGCATCAAGCAGAGATTTATTTTTCTTCTTCCTCCTTATAGTAACATTCTCAAAACGGATGGAGTCGAGAGGAAGAACCGAGGGGGAAAGTGGGGTCTTATCGGAAAAAATACTCAGAGACTTTTGTAAAGAGGGGTCGGCAAAGGATGGAGAGGTGACAGGGCTATGAGGAGGAGAACCCAAGGGCGAAGGACCAGAGGTGACGAGAGGAGGGAAGTATGCATTAGTGAAAAGAGGAGAGGGGGAAACACAATTTGGAGGAAGAGTTTGTAAAGGAGAAGAACGTGGAGTAACCACAAGGTGAGCTGCATCAGAATCCCGAGAAGGAGAGTCCTGAAGAACCACAAAAGATGTAGGAGGATGGGAAATTGAGTGAGAAGGAGGTTTAGAAATTGGGACATCGAAACCACGTGAAGTAAAATAGGAACGAGGAGATGAACTAACCGGAGATTGAGGAGCGGTTGAGGACTTAGGAATACCGTGACTAACATCGATAGAGTCCAACATAGCTAAATCAAGGTCTGAAGCATCTTCAAAAAGGGAACATGCGTTATTTAGAACACCATTAGAGGGGGCTGGAGGAACCAATGACAAACATACCTAAGTATTCCTTCGAATTGGAGAGGTGGTAAGAAGAGTCGCAGAAGGAGATCGTTGTTCCGGGGAAGCAGAACCATTTCAAAAAGACGGATAGGCACGTCGCAAATGGTCCATTTCCCGATAGGAACTGCACCTGAAAGGGACACCTTGATAGTCCATATTTTGAATGAACAGGCGTTCCCGACAGAGTATCTCAACTTCTGCTGGTAACCCTTTCTAAATGTCCATCTTGACTAAGATTTATCCATCCTCTTATCGAAAGAATTCATAAAATCATCATCAAGTGCCACAAAGCGGCCTACTATGTTTCCAACTCCCTCCAATAAAGGAAGATTCCAAAGCGGGAATGGAAGCCCTGGTAGAAGAGCCCACAGATGCCGTTTCTAAACTCTTTCATGTACAGGATCGAAATTAACATGCCAACGGTATAATACCAGAGACCCTTTACCCACTCTCCAAAGGCAGTTTAAAACCTCTGTAGCATGAGCATCCTCTAAGAAGACAAAAACTATCCAACCCCGAACCAGAAGGCTGATAGCTGGAACGTAGGACAAGAAGGGCTTCCAATGTTTGGTGGCCCAAGAAAACCAGTCTTTTTTGTCCATCGAAACATATTCCAATCCACCTATAAGCGCATGGGAACACAACGCTTCCACCCTGTCCAAATATATATCTTGACCCACCACAAAGCGCAATTTCCCTTCCAAGATTTTATGGGCCTTAGCCTTTCTATGATGACGAAAGCGTGCAGGAACAAGGTTAGCCGGTGGGTCGGGAGACCCATCATGGGTCTTCGACATAAAGACAAAAAGGAGATCCCCAAAAATGACTCACCAGTCAACCAAATGCCAATGAAACCGGAGAATGAGACAGGAATAAACTGCATGCACCACAATAAAACCGAAATCAAACCCTAGTTAGGGCAGAAAAAAAGGTAACAGCAGGGTTAAAGAGAATCAAACCCTAATCAAACCCACAAACCGTGAAAGTGACAGCCTCCTTCGGACAGAGGATCGACACAGATGTGGGGGTCAACAAAATGCCAATGAAGCCGAGAATGAGACAGGAATAAACCGCATGTGCCACAGAAATCCCAAAACAACAGGGTTAAAGAGAATCAGACCCTAATCATAACCACAAGCCTTGAAAATAACAGCCACCTTTGGGCAGAGAAGCGTCGCGGACAAGGACAGATAAACCCCCAAAAAACTAGGAGAATGAGAATCTTCTAGAGATAGGGAAAAATAATCAACACGAACAACGCTAGAAAAGGTGACAGATCTACAAAATCACAGCCCATCCAAGGACAGAAAGCATGGCCAAGCCAAAACTGACTTCTATTTACAGTTCCCACTTATTTTAGACTAGTTGGTACTATCTTCAACACATGAGGATGGACTCCAGTCATCGGTAGTGGCTCAAAGAGAAGGACATGCTAAGCCAACAAACCCAAGAAGAAGAGAAAAGGGAGACATAGATGAATACTGTAAACCCAACAGACGAGGAGCCAGACAACAAAAAGCAAAACCAAAAGAGTCGGTTCAAGGAACGACCTATTACCTAAGGGAAAGCAGTGAAATAATCCAGCACCACAGCTAAGGGGAGGAGGAAGCGCGGCCTAGAGGCACCGCCATCCTGTAACCTACAAACCCCAAACCCTCATCCTCCCATTGAAACCCTCTCTCTCCTTGCTTCCCAAATTTACCAAATTAGCTTTAATGAAATACTTACGATAGTTGTCATACATTTCTTCTAAAGGGGAAGACTTTGGACTCGTGGAAGAAACATGAAAATATGAATTTCTACCTCTAAAAATGCATTAAACATAGAGTAAAATTCATGGCCATAGGTAGGTGAGAGTAATTATGGACTTATTCTTCCCACTAGCTTGATTGAAGTGAATAAACGAGAATATGTTATCTCTATGGTTGTTTTTTCATTTTCATCCTAGGGCTTTATTTTTTTTTTGTTTATTTTGAATTTCTACCTTTAGTATTACCTTATTTCTTTTTTATACCTTTTTGTGTCATGATTTCTATGATTTCTTTTGAAGGCTCAAATCATTTATTATTTAAAGTTATGGACTTGTATTAAGAGCAAGAGACTTTATGATAAAATCAATTATAAATTGGGTTATATAAACTGGCAGCATTTCTTAGAATATTGCATCGCTACTAGATGGTTTTATTCATTAATATCATTTTAAAATTTGATAATGAAATGATGGTATATGGATATATTAAAACACGATAAAAATTATACATTTGACAGGCTTGGTACTATGGGTTAAAAACATCATTATTATTCCTTGAAGGCAGAAATGTCTAAATGATGAATTTATAGATCGTGTCACTCATTTGCTTGTGTTCTTTGTATGAAGTCGAGGAATTTGATATGATGAACAATGGTACCACTGTTGAAAGTGATATATTCCATATTTCTCTAAAACCTATTTTATGCTACTATTTCGAATTCCATTAGCTCCGTGAAGTTTGTATTTTGAAGAGTTTGCAGAATTCCGAAAGTAGCAATAGAGGAAGACGCAGATATTTTGGTGAAAAGAAGACCAGGAGGTTTGATTTGTAGATTGGAACCTGATAATACACAATGTATATTGCAATTTCCAAGGTCAGCCCAGTTAATGAGAAATGCGGGTTGGTTTTCCTTCTATGAAAAGTTGCAGGGTTATCATACACAGGTGACTAGGGCCTTCATCAAAATTTACAAAGATGGAGTGGTTCAGCTCAAGAGTTTGAAGACTATGGTCAATGAAGAATCTATTGCAGAAGCAATAGGGGTTCCAGCACAAGGAGAAAGATGGTTTAAACAGCAAGATTTTCAGGGCAACTATGGTGAGTTCTTGCTGCCAAGGTTTGAGAAGCTGGATTGGAAGAATGGTATTCATGTAAGTAAGATAAAACCTAATTGGCAAATTCCCTTGGAAATGGATCAAAATTATATTACATGTGAAGGTCGCTATAACAAGGTCCTCAAATGTCATTTAAGGTTGCTAATGCATCTCAATGGAAGTTTGAAACTTAATCTCCCATTTTATCTGTTGAAAAGTATGCAAAAGATGGTTACATGGGTTCAAGCCCATCCAGAACACACTGCTCATTCTATATACCACCAGGGCTTGATAAAATTATTGCTGATTTCACAATTGAATAAAGAATGATGAACTTGGGAAGGTTTTCTGTCAGAGTTAGGGTTTGAAGAAAAGACCAAAGAAAAGGGAAAAAAGGTAACAGAAGACTTAAACTAGCAAATGAAGAATCATGAAGAACAAACTGAGCATGTTGTAGCATAAAGAAAGGGTTTAGTAGAAGAGCCAAACCAAAATAACTTTTTTCCTGAAGCTTCAGTTATAGATGAAAACCCTGAAACATTGAGTATGATTCTAAAGAATATAACTTAAAAGAATGAAGAACGAGTTCAGGTTTTGAATCCAGAAGGCATTGTTTTGAAGCTTAAGACTAGGTTAAGAAGTAAGATGTAGGCAGAAATGGAATTCGTGCATATTCCAAAGAATAGAAATGAAGATTGTGAAGCGATTGTAATGGTAAATGATTCTTTCATTGAGGAAACTATACACGCATGCAAGGATCAATACTGTTTAGATAATGAAAATTTCATTGATATTTAGGGTGTTGCAGGATCTATACCTAAAATATTTTGCACAAGTAAACAAGTGTATTCGAAAGACTATTCGGTCTCAAAATTTCCACAAGAAGATGAAGTTCTTATGAAAGAAAAAGCTATTGAAATAGCTCCAAAATTGAACCAGATTAAAAAGTCTCTGCAGACATATAAGGATCAAACCAAGTTTTTACAGAGTATCAACGAGAATTTAATGATTGCAAATAAAAGGTTATGAGAGGACTTGGAGGAAAAAGAAGCAGATTACCAAAAGTTACTTTTAATATCTAAAGACATCTTAAAAGAGAAGAGAGCCATCCAGAAGCAGTATGAACAAATGAAGACCCAGAGTAAAGAGGTGCACAATCAAATGGAGAACAAGGATGCTAAGTTTGCTATATTACAAAAAAGATCCCAGGTTTTAAGTGATCTGACTGTTTTAGCAAAGGCTTCTAAGAGTCTTTAGACTTAGAATGACAGTTGGCTTTTGAAAGCAATTAGTGTTTGACAGATGTCTCTTTCTATTTCTATTTGTATTACACTTGTATTAAGACTGTTTTAAAAAGATCGACTTTGTTATTTTTGACGAAATTCGATCCATAAAAATAGGATCTGATAAGTATCTCAAAAATTCAGAAGTTTTGTATATAAGGGATATTAGCTAGATATGAAGGGTGGAAATCGAAGATGGGAATCCAATTTTTATGTGTACTGTAAGACATAAAACTCTTTGCATCTTTAATACAGGTTATACTTTGATATGATTATTGTTATGAGTTGGTCTTGTTCTTTTTATGAATTGTATTTTTTATGATTTATCCTGTATATGGTCAAATACATTCCATTACATGATTCTTATGATGAAATCCAGTTATCATTTAAACATTTAGTGACAGAGTCAAGTCCATTCCATAAATTCATGCTCGTATTCCTCCTTCTATTGAATTTTGTACTTTATTTTATGTCATACAGCTATATGATGGTTATTTGATTTTCCTATATCTTTGATTACATACCAATTCTGCTTTGATTTTGATTTTATAATATTGAATTATCTTTAAATATTTCTCTGATCTTGAAGTCCAGTAGTCTAGGTTCAACTTTAGGGATAACATCTTCTGGTGCCTTTACCGAGGACGAAGAAATGAAAGTACATCTTCCCTGGGTATTCGACATCTTTATGTATCTGATTTTGGAAGGTGAACATGATAAGTGAGACCTGTTATAGACTACATTAGTCACCTATAGAAAGTTACAGTGGCTTCAAAAAGGATAGGAACACGAGGAAATCCCTCATCACCTTTAAATCCAGGAGTCTTAGACCCTGAACAGATATTAAAAGAGGCTATGAGAAGGTTAAGTTCTACCTCATTAGAAAACTTTAAACATCCTTCAGCCTTGGAGATTCCTGAATCTTCAGTTTTCCCTGTTCCTTCTTTTAATCCACACTCTGAGAAAGGCAAAGAAGAATTGGATCTTCTATTTACTCCTTCTCAAATTGACAATTTCCAAGTTTTCACAAATCTTTTGTTGTTTGAGGAGGTTAAACTTGAAGCATTGTAGACATGAGCTTCTTCTTTATTTTCAACCCATATACCTTTTGTTAAGAACATCACAGTGAATCAGCCAAATCCTAGTGATTTACCTCCTTCATCACAATGTTCAAGCACCAATCAGTCTAATTCAAGTTCAAATATTTCCAGCCCTAGAATGGATCAGCCTCATAATAGGATGGCCGATATGGTAGCAGCAAGATATGCCTCACTAGTTTTTCCCCAGCCTCTCAATGCTCTCCCAGGAGGAGATTACCAGAAATATCTTCCAAGATTTAATGGTCAAGGAGATGTTACTGCAGAAGAGCACTGGAATACATACTTGAGTTATGTAAACAATCAGAATTTTGAAAATGAAGATGTTTGGATGAGGGTTTTTGTTCAAAGTTTAGATGGTGAGGTGAGAAAATGGTTTAGAGAATTACCACCAAACTTTATAGATGGTATAGATGATTTAGAAGAGGTGTTCATGAGACAATGGGGAGAAACTAAATATTATCTATACTACATTACAGATTTTGGATCATTGAAAAGAAAGAAATATGAAGATGTGGGGGATTTTTCTAAAAGGTTCAATAAAATGTACAGTAGAATACTAGCTGAAATAAAACCCTCCAAGACATCAGGAAAGTTAACTTATGCAAACTCTTTTGATCATGGGTTTTGTTTGTTGTTGAGGGAAAAAAAGTCCGTGTTACTTCAAAATAGGCAAGATGCAACATTGGAAGTAGAGTCTAATATTTTGGCTTCAAACAAACTCAAAGAGGAAACAAAATATCGAACTGTAGATAAAAAAGGTAAAAAGGAAATCATTACATCCAATCCTACAGGAAGATCTTCAGATAGTAAAATGGATGAAATGAATAAAATCATTAAAAATTTGTCTATTAAGATTGATAGGTTGGAGTTGGGAAATAGAAATCAGAACAAACCTCTACCTAAAGGAGAAAGAAATCAAAATCATTTTAGAAGACCTTTTGCCCCTAGGTTTTTGCCAAGAGAAAGACGAAATAATGATATTCAGAGGGAGAGGTGAGAAAATGAAGAACAGAGGATTCAACCTCCTTTTCAAAATAATAATTTGAGAAATGATGAGATATATGAAGGAGAGATAGATGATTTGGAAGAACATGAACACACCATTAGTGAGTTTGATGATGATTCTTCTTCTCATTTTTTGACAAAAGCTGATTATCATTATTCTACATAACTAAATCATTATGAAGAAAATGACTATCAAATGTCCATGCCTGAAATTTGTCAGGAAATTCCACAAAAATCATATGGTCTCAGGTCAGGGGTAAAACATGTAGCACAGGATAAAAATATTGTGAAAGTTCATCCTATTAAACAAAATATGTCTTCAAATCAGAAACAAATTACAAAAGAGAAAAGAGATGAAGTGGTAAGTATTGGGGAGGTGAAAAAAGCCGTAGGTGGGTTCAATTTGGAGAATGAACTTAATAAGGTTAAGATCCCTGTTCCTTTAACATAATTGATTAAAGAAAAAGCTTACAGGGAAGAAACTTTCAAAACTTTAAAAAATGTAGTGAGTCCTATCCCATCTGATGAGATTAATTTGCAAGATGAAAAACCTACTATCACTGTTGGGTCAAAATGTTTTGATCAACCTGATGATAATTTAGAATATCCCCCTCCTTTTTATGTGACTCTTTCAGTGCATGAGCAGCTACTACACAACTGTCTTCTAGATTCAGGAGCTTCACATAACCTCATGTCAAAAGCAGTCATAGAAGCTTTAGGGATGAGTGTTACCAGACCATATCATGATTTGTATGCATTTGATTCTAGGGTAGTAAAGTGTATTGGGGTTATTAAAGATCTGGTGGTGAATTTAACTCAAGTACCTATGAAGAGTGTATTGATGGATATAGTTGTAGCAGATATTTCTCCTAAATTTGGTATGCTATTGTCTAGATCTTGGGCAAAGAGAGTGGGAGGAACTCTGCAAATGGATCTTTCATATGCTACAATTCCAGTATTTGGAGGAGAATTCAGAATACTTTACAGAGAAGTACATATGGCATATTTGGTAAGTGATAGTAAACACCCTAATAATCATCCAATTTATTCAATTGATGAGAAACTTGGTTCTTGTATGTTGCAATTAAGTGATGAAGTTGAAGGATTTTTACAAGTACATAAAGATATTCCAGTTTAGATAAAGAAAGAAGAACCATATGGCTTATGGAAAATGTATTTTGATGGTGCATTAAGTAAGGAGGGAGAAGGAGCAGGAGTGTTATTGATTTTAGTTGGAGGTGAGGTCATTTCTCTTATGTACGAATTGGAATTTAAAACAACTAATAATACTGCTGAGTATGAGGCTTTGATTCTTGGATTAAGAGAATCAAAAGACTTGGGTATTAAAGAGCTTGTTGTGTTTGGCGACTTCGAATTAGTAATTCAGCAAGTAAAGAGTGTTTACCAGGTAAAACAGTATTTATTGAAGGTTTATAGAAATGAGGCTTGGGATTTAATTGAAAATTTATTTATAGCTTTCAATATAACTTTTGTTCCAAAAGAATATAATGAAACAACTGATTCCTTAGCCTTAGCAATGGCCTATTTTAAGGTTCCAAAATTAACACATTTGAATTATCCAATTGATGTGAGATATAGACCATCTGTTCTAGATAACATCAAACACTGGAAAGTTTTTCATGATGATCAGGAGATAAAAGAATTTCTTGAGTTAGTAGGTGAATTTTCAGATGACTTAGTTGATCAAGAACAAGATTTTGAATTAATGGAAAATGAACCTTGTAGAAATGATTCGATAACTGATCATAAGATTGTTGAATTAAAAGGAAACTTCATTCCTAAGGGACTTGTTCCACTTGAAAGGTTGTTTTCAAAGGATGATACGTTGTTGAAGCCCACCTTGCATACCATTGAAGAGAATGTTATAGATTATAACATTGGTTTTGAAGATCAGCCTAAAATGATAAAAATGTCAAAATCACTGTCAGAGAAGGAAAATAAAAAATATATTGGTTTGCTGAAAGAATTTGTGGACATTTTTGCTTGGTCATATCAAGATTTAAGAACTTATGACACTAGCATAATTCAACATAAAATTCCTTTGAAACCAAACACTAAGCCTTTTAAACAGAAACTTAGAAGGCTTAACCCATCATTGCTGCCAATAACTGAAAAGGAGGTAAATAAATTATTAGATGCAAAAATTATTGTGCCTTTCAGATATTCATCATGGATTGCAAATTTGGTGCCTGTACGTAAGAAAAATGGATAAATAAGGCTTTGTGTTGATTTCCTCAACTTGAACAGATCTTGTTTGAAAGATAATTATTCATTACCAAAAATTGATCAGAATTTGCAAAGAGTTGTAGGATCTCATAGAATTTCAATGATTGATGGTTTTTCTGGTTATAACCAGATTGCAGTACAGCCTGAAGATAGAGAAAAAACAACATTCAAAACTCCATGGGCGACTTTTATGTATGATAAAATGCCTTTTGGGTTTATGAACGCAGGTGCCACTTTTTAGAGGGCTATGGATATAGCCTTTGTGGGGGAAAATGGAAAATTTGTAGTAATATACCAAGATGATATTACAGTCTTCTCCAAGTCTGATGAAGATCATCTGAAACATTTAAGACATATTTTTATTAAGTGCCAAAATTTTGGTTTATCATTAAACCCAAAGAAGTCTCACTTTGCTATGACAGAAGGTAAGTTGTTAGGGCATATTGTTTCTGCTGAAGGAATCAAAATATATCCTGAGAGAGTAAAAGACACCTTAAAAATTAGTATTCCTAGAAATAAAAAGGAGATTCAATATTTCATTGTAAAATTCAAATTTTTAAGATGGTTTACTCCTAATTTTGCAGAAATTATCAAACATATCACTAAGATGCTCAAGAAGGATAGGGAAGTTAAATGGTCAGATCAGGCTAAACAGTCATTTGAAGCCATAAAGCATGCGGTAATAGAAGCACCAATATTGATAGCTCCAGATTATACAAAGGATTTTACAATTTTTTCATTTGCATCTGAAGATACTATAGTTGCTGTGTTGTTGCAAAAGAATTCAGATGGATTGGAACAACCAATTTCTTTTTTCAGTAAAACATTAAGAGATTCAGAGGTTAAATATAATACAATAGAAAAGCAAGCATATGCATTAGTTAAAGCTCTCAAATTTTTCAGAATATATGTTCTACATTCCAAGATTTTGGCATATGTTCCAAGTTCAGCAGTCAAGGAGATTTTAGCACAACCTAACAGTGAGGGAAAAAGAGGTAGATGGATAGAAACGTTTATGGAGTATGATGTGGATATTAAACCAACAAATTGGTAAAAGGCCAGGGATTAGCTAAGCTTCTAACATAATCAAATTGCCAGGTATTAAATATTCATTTGATGGCAGAACATTCAAAAACAAGATATGGCAACAGAATACAGTAAGCAACAGATTTATAGCAGGTATGGTGAGTTTGCTTGGTATAAAGACATTGTATATTTCCTTTTATACTTATTATGCCCTCTAGAATTGAATATAATTGAATGCAGATCATTAAAACTTAAAGCAATGAAGTATGTTTTAATAGATCAGGTCTTGTACTGGAAGGATCCTGGAGGAATATTGTTGAAGTGTTTGGAAAAATCAGAGGTTGATGCTGTTACTTCTGAATTGCATAGTGGAGTATGTGGTGGGAACAAGTACTGGAAGGAAACCACATTTAAAATCCTAAGAGTAGGATATTATTGGCCTACTCTTTTCTTAGATGTGCATCATTAGGTCAGATCATGTGTGGAGTGTCAAAAGTTTACAAGTAAGCATAAACTTCAGTCATTACCTTTGAAGCTTATAACAGTAAATTGTCCATTTCAGCAGTGGGGTTTAGATTTCATAGGTGAAATTCATCCTCCTTCTAGTGGTTAACACAAATGGATTTTAACTGCCACTGATTTTTTCACTAAGTGGGTGGAGGCAATCCCCACAAGGAGAGCAACTGAACAAGTCATAATTAATTTCCTTCAGGAAAATATTCTTAGCAGATTTGGATGTCCTAGGAAATTAATTACTGATAATGCTCCTGCTTTTAAATAAAAAGATGATGAAATTTTGTGAAGAAAATAATATTAACTTGAAACAGTCCACACCATATTACCCACAGGGTAATGAATTGGTAGAATCCAGTAATAAAAATATTGTAAATAGTGTCAAGAAAATGTTATTTGAAAATAAAAGAAGTTGGGATACCAAATTAAAATTTTCTCTTTGGGCTGATAGAGTAACTATAAAAAATTCAATTGGGACATCCCCTTTCCAATTTGTATATGGAATTTATTCTTTGTTTCCTATTCAATTAGCTGCTCCAGTAATTAAATTTCTTCAGGAAATAAAGGAAGAACCTGATGATATAAGAAGAACAATGTTTCATATAATCCAATTGCAATGGGAGAGAGAAACTATTGAAAATACAGTTGATATGCATAGAAAAAGGATGAAGGAAAGCTTTGATAAGAAAGTTAAAAAAGATGTTTTTGCAGTGGGTGACCTTGTTCTCAGGTGGGATGCATGAAAGGATGAAAAAGGTAAGCATGAAAATTTTGATAATTTATGGATAGGGCCTTTTACAGTGATCAAGATTTTGGGAAATAATACTTTTGTTTTTGCAAAATTTGAATGGTGAAGACATTGCAGGTCTAGTCAATGGACGTTTTCTAAATTATTTTCACACCTATTGAGGGGCAGAAGATCATTATACATATTCACCGTATATATCATTTTAAGTTTTATGAATAAGACTCCAGCCCAATAAGACAAAAATTATGACTTTAGAAAATTTCTGAAGGTACAAGTCAAGATGTTCTTAAAGCTTCACAGGGAAAGAATTATCCCTAGTCAGAGCCAGATGTTATCTCTATGGTTGTTTTTTCATTTTTATCCTAGGGTTTTATATTTTTTTTGTTTATTTTGAATTTTTATCTTTAGTATTACCTTATTTCTTTTTTATACCTTTTTGTGTCATGATTTCTATGATTTCTTTTGAAGGATCAAATCATTTATTATTTAAAGTTATGGACTTGTATTAAGAGCAAGAGACTTTATGATAAAATCAATTATAAATTGGGTTATATAAACTGGCAACATTTCTTAGAATATTACATCGCTACCATATGGTTTTATTCATAAATATCATTTTAAAATTTGATAATGAAATTATGGTATATCGATATATTCAAACATATGATAAAAATTATACATTTGACATGCTTGGTACTATGGGTTAAAAGCATCATTATTATTCCTTGAAGGCAGGCATGTCTAAATGATGAATTTATAGATCGTGTCACTCATTTGCTTTCACAAGTGTTATTTGTATGAAGTCGAGGCATTTGATATGATGAACAATGGTACCAATGTTGATAGTGATATATTCCATATTTCTCTAAAGACTATTTTATGCTACTATTTTGAATTCCATTAGCTCTGTGAAGTTTGTATTTTGAAGATTTTGTAGAATGCCAAAAGTAGCAATATAGGAAGACATAGATATTTTGGTGAAAAGAAGACCAGGAGGTTTGAATTGTAGACTGGAGCCCGATAATACATAACGGATATTGCAATTTCCAAGGTCAGCCCAGTTAATGAGAAATGCGGGTTGGTTTTACTTCTGTGAAAAGTTTCAGGGTTATCATACATAGGTGACTAGGGCCTTCATAAAAAATTACAAAGAGGGAGTGGTTCAGCTCAAGAGTTTGAAGACTATGGTCAATGAAGAATCTATTGTAGAAGCAATAGGGGTTCCAACACAAGGAGAAAGATGGTTTAAGCAGCAGGATTTTTAGGGCAACTATGGTGAGTTCTTGCTACCAGGGTTTGAGAAGCTAGATTGGAAGAATGGTATTCATGTAAGTAAGATAAAACCTAATTGGCAAATTCTCTTGGAAATGGTTCAAAATTATATTACATGTGAAGGTCGCTATCCCAGGGTCCTTGAATGTCATTTAAGGTTGTTAATGCATCTCAATGGAAGTTTGAAACTTAATCTCCCATTTTATCTATTGAAAAGTCTGCAAAAGATGGTTACATGGGTTCAAGCCCATCCAGAACACACTGCTTGTTCTATATACCACTAGGGCTTGATAAAATTATTGCTGATTTCACAATTGAATAAAGAAGGATGAACTTGGGAAAGTTTTCTGTCAGAGTTAGGGTTTGAAGAAAAGACCAAAGAAAAGAGAAAAAGGGTAACAGAAAAATTGAACCAGCAAATGAAGAATCATGAAGAACAAATTGAGCATGTTGTAGCAGAAGGAAAGGGTTTTGTAGAAGAGACAAACCAAAATACCTTATTTCCCAAAGCTTCAATTACAGATGAAAACCCTGAAACATTGAGTATGATTCTAAAGAATGTAACTTCAAAGAATGAAGAATGAGTTCAGTTTTTGAATCCAGAAAGCATTGTTTTGAAGGCTAGGACTAGGCTAAGAAGTAAGATGCAGGAAGAAATGGAATTAGTGCATATTCCAAAGAATAGAAATGAATACTGTGGAGAGATAATGGTAAATGATTCTTTTAGTGATGAAACTATACATGCATCCAAAAATCAATACTGTTTAGATAATGAAAATTTCATTGATATTCAGGGTGTTGCAGGATCTATACTTGAAATATTTTGCACAAGTAAACAGGTGTATTCGGAAGATTGTTCACTCTCAAAATTTCCACAAGAAGATGAAGTTCTTATGAAAGAAAAAGCTATTGAAATAGCTCCAGAATTGAACCAGATTAAAAAGTCTCTGTAGACATATAAGGAGCAAAGCAAGTTTTTACAGAGTATCAATGAGAAGTTAATGACTACAAATAAAAGGTTATGAGAGGACTTGGAGGAAAAAGAAGTATATTACCAAGTTACTTTTAATATATAAAGACATATTGAAAGAGAAGAGAGCCATCCAGAAGCAGTATGAACACATGAAGACCCAGAGTAAAGAGGTGCACAATCAAATGGAGAACAAGGATGTTGAGTTTTCCAGATTGCAAAAAATATCCCAGGTTTTAAGTGATCTAACTGTCTTAGCAGAGGCTTCTAAGAGTCTTTAGACTTAGAATTATAGTTTCTTTTGAAAGCAATTAAGGTTTGACAAATGTCTATTTCTATTTCTATTTGTATTACACTTGTATTAAGATTGTTTTAAAAAGATTGACTTTTCTCTTTTTGAAGAAATTCGATCCATAAAAATAGGATCTGATAACTATCTCAAAACTTCAGAAGTTTTGTATATAAGGGATAGTAGCTAGATATGAAGGGTGGCAATCAGAGATGGGAATCCAATTTTGATGTGTACTGTAAGACATAAAACTCTTTGCATCTTTAATACAGGTTATACTTTGATATGATTATGGTTATGAGATGGTCTTGTTCTTTTTATGAATTGTATTTTTTATGATTTACCCTGTATATGGTCAAATACATTCCATTACATGATTCTTATGATGAAATATAGTTATCATTTAAACATTTAGTGATAGAGTCAAGTCCATTCGATAAATTCATGCTCGTATTCCTCCTACTATTGAATTTTCTATTTTATTTTATGTCATACAACTCTATGATGGTTATTCGATTTTCCTGTATCTTTGATTACATACCAATTCTACTTTGATTTTGATTTTATAATATTGAATTATCTTTAAATATTTCTCTGAGCTTGAACTCTAGTAGTCTAGGTTCAACTTTAGGGATAACATAAAGGATCATGTATTATGTCCTCCTCATTGATAAATTTATTATCAAATAGGTGAGAGTTGAGGGCACTCGCACGAAGTTGGTTCCACTTTTTAGTGCCACTTTAGAAAGAGAAATCACACATCTAAAATGTAAATCTATAACGCAAATGCGTTATTGATGCTACGTTCGAAAAAACCCGATCAGAAATTGAGGCTAAGGTTAGTTAGCGAATATCGCAAGTGCGATATATCACACTTGCGTTTTTTAAGATTTAGAAATCGCAAGTGCGATATATCGCACTTGCGATTTGTAGATCCATAAAAAAAACAAAAGAGAGGTCTACGGCCTCAATTTCCTATTTGCATAGTGAAGCCCGTGATATCGGGACAACGAAAACCACACCAATGATTTGAGATTGACAATTTGGAGGTGCCTTTGGAGGATAACTTGCAAGGGCCAATTCAGAACATGGATCCAATGGAGGGTAAGTACTCATTCTTCACAATTGCTTTCAAATTTTGTTTGTTTTTGTTAATTTTAAAGTTTTTATATTTCTTAAAATGAATTTAATAAAAAAATTTCAATTAAATCAAACAATGATATCTTAAAACAAATTTTTATTTGTTGTTTTAATCTTAACAGATAACAGAAATGTTAAAGTTAATGTGCAAAATGAACCCACTAATAAACAAGAACCAAACCCAAACACAAACCCAAACACAGAGGGGGGTACAAGATCGAAATTAAGATATTCTCTTCCGTTTGGGTTCATTAAGGTGCCTTAGGTCATTGTTTAAAGGGGGGGTACCATTTGAGACAATAATTAGATGAGGCATTGGATACCATAACAAACACAAATGCCAATTCCCAAGGAGCACTGTACAACATCAGATCATACAGAGAATCCATGAGGCAATACTATTCCGATGGTTTGAGCTATAAAGACATAAAAAAGGTAAAGATAACCAAAGACCAATTGTTTTCATTATTTTGGGACCCTAGCACCGAATTGGTTCCACCCACCAGTGGAGCACACATTTCCATAGACTAGTGTGTGGAACCAAATGTGAAATCCAATTGGATGGATCGTTGGTACATGGTATTTGATGAAGACCCTCACGGGAATAGAGACATCCCTTTCTATTTCCTTAGGAAGTTGTATGCAGAATTTATCTTGTGGAAGCGTGTTAACTATTTTTGTATTTTAGAGTTCCAGGGTGTGGGTCATGGGATGCCCCAAGATAGGGAATGGGATAGGACTAATCCTAACCGAGTCCCACACCCTCCATGCACACCAAAACCCCCTCGGGTATATCATCATGTGGATCCTGTGATTGATGATACACATGAGGCCTTATTCGACTTGGCATACACATTGCTTTAACATGGGACCGAGGTCCAAGGCAATGTAGGCCAAGGGGTTGGCACTTATGAGGCTATCCCAACCCACACTCAGGATCCACATACTACATCTCAATATCGTACTAGAGGTACAGATCACATGGGGGACGCTGAGGGTTTAGAGCGTCGTATTATTCCACACCGTTGCACACACATTGCACAGTGTGTGGAGGCATACTCTATGGCCCTACTTCAGAGTTCCGAGATGATGGATTCCTCTGATATGTAAGTAAAACTCATTTTTTTCATATTATATTTTTTAATATCACAATTTTAAATTGTTTCGTAATTTATTTCTATTTGATTATCAAACAAACTATGTGAACAAATATATAGATGGTGTCCCATTACACCCCAAATTCACATTATTCGATGATTGATTTTGTTAACATTGATGTAGCGATCAATGCTGCATATGGTTTTGGTGCTTCACCATTAGCTATAAGAACTTTACTTCTAATTTTTTCATCGTTATTTACATATTTATAGTAGATATTGCAACATTCAATACATCCTAATCTGGATACAATATGTTGTATGCAGGGTGGGCAGGATGAGTTTGTGGAATCCCAGCCAAGTCTCTTGCATGTAGAGGAATATTCCCAGACACAGGTACTATTCTAATTATGCTTTTAATAATTCAACATTAATTCTTTTAATTATTAGAAATTTTCTAATTCTATGTTTGTGTTTTGTTATGTAGCCTGATATCTATTCCAATGGAATGAGATTTTTGATTGGGGACCCACCTCTCCCTCCCATGTACATGTATGTTTCGTTTTCTTTAAAAAAATCTTTTTTTTGTCCATCTTGTATATGTCTCGTTTTATTTGTATTATCTGACATTGAAATATGTTACTTTATGCAAGCATCTATTGAGCGAATGGTGCTTAAAGAGCACTAAATCTAGGTTTTGGGTGACCCACCTCTCCCAGTCCCCAAGGTACATGTATGTTTCTCTTTCTTTGAAAACATCATTTTCTGTCCATGTAGTATATGTCTCATTTTATTTGTATTTGCTAAAATTGACATACATTACTTTATGCAGGAATCTAGTGAGCCAGTGGTGCTTGAAGTGTACCAAATCCAAGTTGTTGGTGACCCACCTCTTCCTCCCCCAGATACATGTACGTTTTGTTTTCTTTGAAAACATCATTTTCTGTCCATGTAGTATATATGTATCATTTTATTTTTATTATTTGACATTGACATATGTTACTTTATGCAATATTCTATTGAGTCAATGGTGCTTGAAGAGAGCTAAATAAAATTTGTTGGTGACCCACCTCTGACCCCCTAGTAGGTACATTTATGTATGGCTTTCTTTTAATTATTCTTTTAATGATTCAACATGTACTTTTTTAATTATTTGAAATTGTCTAATCGTATCTTTATCCTTTTGTACGTAGGAACATGATTTTGATTATGTTGTCCAACAAGTGGCCTTCTTCACTAATGCATCTAGAAATCCTTTTAGCCCATTGACAGTTTTTCAACCCACTAGTTACACACCTCTTCATGTCCCCCAGGTATATTTATATATTTCTTATCTTGCTTATATTGATTTTTGTACATGCAAGTATCTTTTTCCTTGTTTCCCCCATTGATATGTTGACATTGACATATATATTATTTTATGCATCTTGATAGTGAGTGAGTGGATATTGAAGAGCACCCAGTCAAGGTCGTCGCTCACGCACCTCCCCCCCGCCCCCCAAGGTACATGCATGTCTCGCTTTCTTTGAAAAATTCATTGTCCCTCCATGCAGTATAGTTTTATTTGTACATGAAAGTATGTTTTCATGCACCGATTGATTTTTTGACATTGACATATATATATATATATATATATATATATATATATATATATATATATATTATGCATCTTGATAGTGAGAAAGTGATGCTTGAAGAGCACCGAATCAGGGTCGCTTCTAGTGAGGCATCTCGACCCACCATAACTTACTCATGTACAGTAAGTAAAAATGATATATTGGTTTGGAATATGAACAAATGTACATAGAATTTTTATAGGTTGGTAAACTAACTTACAAATTTTGGTTTGTCCATAGTTTTTGCTAGTGCAACCTATCCCTCTGTTTTAGCATTGGCGATCACCACTGAGCAACCGAAAAATAAATCTAGAGTTCTCAGAAGAAATTGACGGTGGCAATGAAAGGAGGCATAAATAGAATAAATGTATAGGGGGGATACATACATGTAACTTTTTTTTTGTATACACACATAGATGTATAGTTTGATCCACTATTTTGTATTATGGCCATGTGGCATGCCAATTTTTGTAACATTATTTGTATACATATATAATATAAAGCAAGGTTCAAATTTTTACATATATGGTTGACTTGATTTTGGAACATGATATGTGTGGTTCACGTATGTGATATTATGATATTATAGATCTTATCATGACATATCATACTAACTATTTGAATATTTCCAATACTTTAAGGAATAATTACTGACTCATCCAACTAAGATCAAGTAACCATTAAGTAAGTCATGGGAGATAATCATTAGACACCATAACCATAACCATACCATACAACTACCTAAATTCAACTATCATCAACTTTCTAACATTATGGCTATCCTCAACATTTTAACATCATAACCATACCATATAGTACCTAAATTCCATACACTAACATCATAACATCATAAAATCATAGCCATACCACTAACATCATAACATCATGCATGTGTTTCTACCTCTAAGTCATGCATGCGTGTGAACTTCCACTTGTGATCCATGTTCATCCCTATTCATTTTGTTTCATGTATGTGCATAGCCTACTTATATGGCCTTTTGTGTTCTACTTAAATAGATTATACTAACCAATATAACGATCTAAACCTAAATATACTAACATCATACCATACTAACATACCATACCATACTAATATACCATATCATATCATACCCTACAATACCTTATGATACTAACATCATACAATACTAACATACCATACCATACTAATATACCATACCATACCCTACAATACTAACATCATACCCTACAATACCCTATGATACTAACATCATACCATACTAACATACCATACCATACTAATATAGCATACCATATCATACCCTATAATACCCTATGATACTAACATCATACCATACTAACATACCATACCATACATAGCATGCAATTGTAGTTCATGAAAACCTATTTGGTTTTCACTTTGTACATGTACATGTGTTTCTACTTCCATCTCATAACTTATAAAGAGGTCATAAAACTGTAGTTCCATCTCATAACTTCTCAAACCTAGTTATAGCATACAATTTTAGTTCATGAAACCCTAGTTGGTTTTCAATTTGTACATGTACATATGTTTCAAGTTCCATCTCATAACTTGTAAAGAGTTCATAAATCCCTATTTCCATCTCATAACTTCTCAACCCTAGTTGTAGCATGCAATTGTAGTTCTGTTGACGGGCGTTTCTGATTCAGCCCGCAACGGGGGAAAACGACCCAGTCCGGGATCCTTAAAACAGGTTCCAAGCTGTTTCAGGTAGTCGTTCCCAACAGGTTTATAGGCTCTGTTAGCCTAGGATCCTAAAAGGGTAACTAGTGCTATCGATTAGTAGGTGCTTAAGCTTAATGATTTGTTAGAGTTAAAACTGAGTTTTGTGTTACTGTTGTATGAAAACACTATACACAAATTTGTTATATAGATACAGCAGAATTCAGAAACAAACAAAGAAATAATACAATACTGTTAACCATATACACAAATATACAGCATTCACATCAAGGAATAAGCTAAAGATGTTTTTGCAGGAACATAGGTAATCATATTCACAGTTTTAATATCATGCAGAAAAATAACATTAAATAAATCCTAAATTCCTACTCTAACCCCTATCCCGATCGGGAGCTCAATTAAACTAATACTGATTCTCAGCAGACACTGGAAAACGTAATGTAAAATTTCATTTGCAGAATAGTAAAGACATTTAAAGCCTGCAAATTAATACATGCATTACTAACTATCATATACCAATAATAACAATTATTAAATACATGACAGATCATCCCAATATGACTGAAAACCAAAATCAGCGAATACTTAAAAGATTACTTTCGCATAATTAATGAAAATGAACTATAACGAAAGATATAAACTGAAGAAATACAAATACTAACAACTGCGAGATGTCATAAACGCAAACCAGTTTTAAAACTTAATAAGACGTAAATCCAACATCATATAGCAAACCATGATTAAAAACTATATATTCACTGGGGCACCAAAGACCTGAATGTTTACTCCACTAAAGTGACTGGGTGAAGGCGTTTTAAATTGCATTAAAGCGATCTGAGCGTTCAACTCTCGTAACTTTTCTTCATTCCTCTCATTTTCGTCCTGCAATTTCAGGACACGCCTGATGAGTTTGTTCTTATGGTTTTTCAACCGCACCAAATGCTTGTCGCTAACATCTATCTTCTCCTTCATCCCCATATTATCGATTTTCAACAAATCTCTGCTAGCAGATACCTCACGGATTTTTTCCTCCATTCTACGGACCTTGTCCAGTAGACAGTTAACGAACAAAGGGTGAATGTTTTCACTGCTCTCATGCAAAACAGAGGAGGTCACTTTAACTGATTTTTCATTCATGACCGAATCGGTCACGCACTCCACATGAGCTTCTGAAATTTTCTTGCCCTCGACTGGTAGACTTTCCGACTCAGGCGCAATTTCCACTTCTGTCTGAACAGGATGGACTTCAACAAAAAGGAAAGGATTCTCAGAAATTTCTGAAACATTCACCGTAGGACTTGGGTCAACTGAATCGGTCCTTAGGTCAGGATAAACAACATTATCATTTCCCTGGGAAGACGTGGTAATCTCCTCAACGTCGATTACCACTGTCTCAACATTATTTTTGTCCTTTTTAGGCCCTTTGACAAATTTGGCTCTGGCCATGCCGCGTGTTAGTCTCCTACTCAGGTTAGGAGCGTTTCCTTGTTGACTAACATTTTTGCCTCTCGCGCTTGACGGGGTGACAGGTGAGAACCCCGAACTTTTGGTGCGGCGACCATTATGCACAGGAGTAGGGCAACTATCCTCAATATTGACCACAGGAGTCTGCGAGGGTTGCGAGTTTTTAGGGCTAGGATTCGACACAGGTTTTTTAGACGAAACTGAACCCATAACCCGATGTTTCCCACAGTCATCAGGGTTATTATACATGCAATGGCAGAACTTCGAGAATCCATTATCCTCAATGAACTGTTCCCAGGACCGACCCACTTTCCCCAATTCGCTTTCTACCAGAATCCGAACCAAACCATGATGAAACAAACTATGACTCAGGTGCTTCGGCCCTTTTTTAATGGCGTTAGACATCTTAAAGAGACTATGCAACAGATAATAGGGGAGGTTAATTTGAAAACCCAAAAACACAGCCATGAGACGTAGGTGATAAACATACGCAGAGGACAAACGCCCTTCACATGTAAGATATCGATGAATTAAATCTAAAACCGGACGCCATTCTTTGCGAAAGTACTTACGTGCTACCCCGGTGCAGAACGAGACCTCCTGCGTCGGATTCTTCAGCAAGCTGCGCCACTCTGTGACTTCCATTCTCTGGTATTTAAACCATTTTTGCCCTGTTAACGGCAAACCAATCGCATGCGCGACAGACCTCTCATCCACCCTAAAACACAAATCTCCTACCTCAACCTGATAGTCCCTTAAAGACATGGCGAACACCCGGGTAACCTCCGGGTTTGAATCAGAGAACTTCCGAAGGAACTGTAACCATCCTACCTCCCGGACTTTGTGCAACAAATCGACGTTCGATTCCAGCAAAGTCAATTCATGGGGCTCGACTCGAACCACCAGGGCCATTCTTGTCAACACGCGGGCGAGACAGTGTACACAACAGACTTGCCACCAGAGGGTTAATGACAGAGACACGAATTGAGAGCACTTAGAGCTAAAACCACAAACTAGTAAACCAGGCGACAGGCCAGCCATGTGAGAATTTATACAAAACCCTCGCGGGTTCAGTCTGAGCGACGCCATCAACACTCCGAATGGCACATACAACTGACGG
>LPNX010586247.1:0-36526 GCA_001517045.1 Pseudotsuga menziesii
AATGCCAATTTAATGTTGCATTCATCGTTCACTGGCTGCAGTTCCTTGGTGTTAATGTGGAATGGTGGATTTTGTATAGTTGGGTGGTCCAATTTTTTTCGCATGGCAACCTTGGTAATTTCGGCATGTTGAATGGTGGATTTTGTATAGTTGGGTGGTTCAATTTTTTTTGCATGGCAACCTTGGTAATTTCGGCATGTTGAATGGTGGATTTTGTATAGTTGGGTGGTTCAATTTTTTTTGCATGGAAACCTTGGTAATTTCGGTATGGCAACTCGAGGTAAACTCTGTTGTTGTAGTTTTCTTTTAAGAGTTTTTTATCTTGGATATTTTAGGGTTTGGTTTGATTTGGGCACTTGCAGGTATGGTTGTTATTGGGGCGAGGGTTCATTTTTCTTCAGGGATGTGTTTTAAGCTATCTTGCTTCCACAATTACAGTTGGCTCAAGTAAGCTGTTTACTTTTCCTCGAGAACTATAAATTGTAACGTGTAACCCTCTAACCATGAAATATTTTCTTTGGCTTTAAGAATTTATGAATTTATCTATAAAATTTAATTAAGATATGTTAATCTTGGCTCTAAGAATTTATGAATTTATCTATAAAATTTAACTAAGATAAAATCTTGATTACTAGATAAGTTTGTTTTTTTTTTTAAATTACAACTTTAATAACATTTAATAAAAATCCATTAAAAACAATAATGACCCATGGATTTACTATTACATTTTCAAATGAAAAGAATGATTTATTTTTGCATATCAGCATTGAAGGGCTCACTATCTACTAACCCTTCAAAGCGAAATGGGACCCTGCACTTCAAATTTGATCCCTGGTAGGGTTGTATACACAATCCATCATCCATTTTACCGAATTGATGAAGGGCATAATGGTTGGTCGTGCAACAATGGCATGTAGGTGAGACTTGTTGATATTCTGGCAAGTTGGGGGCTTCTTCCTTGAACTATGAGAATTCATCATTATAAAAGATATTGTAGATTCTAACCCAGTACAAGAACACAATATCATAACCTTTTACAGTCCCTCTTTGAAAGCAGAACCTTTTACTACTCGGTGATTCAAATTTTCGGCGTCACAATGGTAAAGTGGGTTTTTAAATTTTTTTTTAAGTATGATATTTATTATAAATAAATCCACTTACCATTAATTACGAATAAATTGGTCATATATTGGTGGTTATGCATTACTACTACTGCATTCGCAAGTTGCACAGGTGATATAGGTTATGGATATTTAATATATTTAAAAAAAAAAAAATTCATTGCCGTCGCTTAAGCGACAACTCTATCTGTCGACAATGCGACGCTTCTTGTTAATACACGTCGCTTAAGAGACGGTTCCTGGCTGGATATTCAAGGTTTTTAAAAAAAAAAATCAGATCTCGCTGTCGCAAATGCGACGCTTCTTGTTAATATGCGTCGCTTAAGCGACGGCTCTTAATGTAGTTTTTGCGACGCTTCTTGTTAATACGCGTCGCTTAAGCGACGGTTCCTGGCTGGATATTCAAGGTTTAAAAAAAAAAAAATCAGATCTAGCTGTCGAAAATGCGACGATTCTTCTTCATCTCCGTCGCTTAAGCGACATCTCTTAATGTCGTTTTTGCGACGCCTTGTCTTGATATCCGTCGCTTAAGCGACATCTCTATCTGTTGTTTATGCGATGCTTACTCTTTAGAGCCATGGTTTAAGTGACGGTTATACCTGTCGCTTATCCGACGGTGGACATTTAACCGACGGTTAGTTAAGTGTCGCTTAACCGATGGGTATTTAAGTGTCGGATAACCGACGCCAATTTTCTGACGCTTAAGAAAAAATCAAAGTGTCGTACATGCGACAGGAAAGTGTCGAAAATCCGACATGACGGCCGTCGGATTTTTGGTCGAAATGTAGTAGTGTCATCCAATTACAAGATTATCAAATGAATGCCTTCTAAAAAAATATAGATTACAAGGCCTCTCATAGTTTAAGAGAATATCTTCCAGAAAGAGTAATTACAATTAAGGAATAGAATGATAGCAACTGGATTTTCCATTAATGCTAAGATGACCTTGAGCCAACTGACAAGCTTTATTTTCCATATCATCTACTGAATTGTTTAACTCTTGATGAATGTGGAAATATTGAACCATTTCAAAATCTTTAAAAAGATTACGAACTCTCTGCAAAATATTATTTAAATCCAAATTACAAAATTGATTTGCTGAATTTAATGTTTTGATCAACAGCTCTGAATCACCAACGATTTGAATTGACTTGAAGCCAAGCTCCTTAGTGATCTGGCACGTCTTGAGAAGAACATAAATTTCATCCTGATTCTTTGTCATGAAACCAACGACCCAACTAAAGCTGGTTTTTAGCAACTTGTATGAAGAATAGACCAACTCCCCAGCTCCAGAGATCCCGACATTTCCCTTTGATGAACCATAAAAAAAATTGATGTTGAAGAAGAACTAATCCACCAAGAATGAAAATCAACACCAATGTCCCGAATACGCTAGGATGGAGAGATAATTGGTTTGATGCAAAATTTATTTGACACTCTCATTGGAATAGAGACAAGCCACTTAGAATTCTCTGTTGGCAGCGTGGAAGGGAACACCAGTTTTTCAACCATTTCAGAAAAGTGCCACTTGATTTTTTGGGCAACTATCTGAGGGGTCACTGACATATTATTGAATATCAAATTATTTCTGGCAATCCATAGATTCCACCAGACGAATTTAGATATTAGCTGCCAAAGATTTAATAAGTCTTTATTTTCTCCACGTGAGGCTGGGCTCCGTTCAATCCATTGCTGATAGAGAGGAATTACATCAGTTTGAACAAGAACAGGGAAAAGAATGTGGAGGACAAGCTCCCATATTGAAATTGTGAAGTCGTAGGAAATGAAAAGATGTGCAGCAGTTTCATGAGCTGAGATGCAAAAACAACACCTGAATGGTCTGTGGAAGCCGCATTTTACCAGATTTTCACTTGTTAGAATTTTATTGTGCATTATCAGCCAAGAGAAAAAATCACTTTAGGTAGACAGAATGGATACCATACCAATTTCCAGATCGTAGGGGAGAGACAAGGATCATGTAGGAGCTGTTGAAATGCCAAATATCCATTAGTAGCTGAATATGTACCCGAGTTACCCCAACCCCATTTATCTTTGAAAGTTCTATGAACTGGAGCTAGACCTGTTAGAGCAGTAAGCAAAATATTTTTTTGGAAAATGAGATGTTCAGGAAGCTCAGGAAAGAACCAATCTGCCCAGTTTGCATCACTATCCCAAGGGCATACATCAACCAACCGGAGAAAACCTTTGTTCATTAGCCAGATATTTAACTCTGCTAACATAATTACAGAGTAAAGGGGATTATTGCCTGAAATTTTACCCTCCCAGAGACAGATCTTCTTCCCATTACATGGAATTCTATAAAGATGTTGATTGAGCTTATCAATTCCTTTTCTACATATATTCCAGATAGCTGTGCCTGAAGGAGAGGAGGAAGATGTTAAATTTCTCATTGAGCCTCCCTTTAGGTATTTCATTCTAAGATCTTGCTGACACGGTGACTTTTATCCACATATAGTTGCCAAAGAAATTTTCCTCCCAACGCCAGATTAGCCAGACTGGGATCACAGATTTGCAATCCACCCTCAGAAATAGGTTTTTTAAGAATGTCCCAACTTACTACATGCATCTTGGTTTGATTTCCTTTTCCCCCATTCCATAGAAAGTCTCACAAAATTTTGGAAATATGAGATGTAATAGATTTCGGGGAAAGAAGCGAGGAAGATTGAAAAATGGGAAGGGCTGAGAGAACTTCCTTTATCAAAATCAGTTTCCTGGCCTTGGTAAGCCACTGACCACCCCAAGAAGTTATTTTGGCTTTAAGCTTAGCTAATACATTGAGCCAAAGAGAGGGAGGGCTAGAACAAATATTTAATGGCAGCCCCAAATATTTTATCTTCTCCCACTTATCAAAGCCAGGGAATCCAAAGGAATTTGTAATTCAAAGAATTGAAGCGTGATATACATCCAACCATAAACAACACTCTTTTTTTTATTGATCAATGCTCCTGAAATTAGGCAGTAATTTTGAAGAATATCTTTAAAGGCCCGAGCGATCGTTAATGAGGCACCTCTAAGAAGAGGATAATCATTAGCAAAAAGGGCATGGTTTATTGGGTCCACCCCCCTTGCAATATTAATTCCAGGAATGAAACCTTCTTCCTTTGCAACTGATAGTTGTCTGCTAAGGGATTCAGCCATCAAGATGTATAAAAAAGGTGATAGCGGACACCCTTAGTGAAGGCCTCTTGAAGCTTCAAATTTTTTTGTTGGTCTACCATTGACTAGAGGTACGATCTAGGGTCTTTTTGTACAAGCTTTTATCAAATTAACAAAATCTAGGGTGAATCCAAAAGAGAGAAGGACTCGATATAGAAAGGGAAGCTTTACTCCATCAAAGGCATTCTTCATATCAAGCTTAATGATCACTCCTTTCACCTTTCTTTGGAAACTTGAATGAAGGGCTTCCTGAACCTGAATTACATTATCAACTAAGTTCCTGCCTTTAACAAACCCCCCCTGGAGTGGAGAGATCAACTTACCTAACAAAAGCTTGAATCAATTAGCTCGAAGTTTGGCTAGAATTGTGTAAGAGGCATTACACAATGAAATGGGTCTAAATCTATCAAAAGAAGAAGGATTGGCTTCCTTAGGGATTAAAGCCAAGAAAGTGGAGTTAGTACACCCTCTAACTTTAGCTTTTTTATGGAAGGCTGACACCATGCAGATCAAGTCTGATTTGATAATATTCTAGCAAACTCTATAAAAATGAAATGAAAATCCATCCATCCCAGGAGCTTTATCAGGATCCATTGCCCAAATGACATCCAAGACTTCCTGTTCAGAGAATGGTTTCAATAAATTTTTGTTATCCTCTGTGCTGACAACAGAAGGAATATTAACCAAAAATTCTATAGACAATTCCTCATCAGAGAGGTAGTCCTCTTGAAACAAGAGCTGAAAATGACTTCTTGCAGCTTGCTTTAGATGAGCATGGCCTTTAATAATTCCACCCTCCTCTATGGAAATTTTAGAGATATGATTTCTTGGCAATCTGGCTCTACATTAGCGATGGAAGAAGGCTGTATTTTTGTCTCCTGCCTATAGCCATAGACTTCGAGATTTCAGCCTTAGAAATTCCTCTTCCTATCTGAATTATTGAAAGGTATTGAATTGAGCAGACTTCTCACGAGAAAGCTGAGTTTTGGTGATAACACTTTCTTCCATTTCAATTTGGAACTCTGCTAACTCAATAACTTTTTCCTGTTTGTTGCTAGTTGGAGTTTTTTTAGGCTTTTTAATCCAATTTTTTAAAGCGTACTTGGTATTTTTGAGCTTCTGCTCCCATACGAAGCTGGGAGACCCAACCACATACTGCAACCAAGCTTGATACACAGTGTCCAAGATACTATCTATTTCAATCCATAAAGAACTAAAAATGAAATGGTATTGGGCCGAGGTCATCCTCCTTTTCCAACGTCAGAGTGATGGGGTGGCGATCATAATTGAATTTGGACAAGATTTTAGAAGAAATTACGACGTTCCCATCCATCAATGAGTTGTTAACCAAAAATCTGTCAAGACGTACAACAATGTTGGCTGCCCCAATTCTATTATTTGACCAGGTATATCATCCTTTCTTCGGTTTAAAATCAATTAGATCCCAGGCTTGAATCAGAGCCTCAACTGAATCTTGGAAATAATCCTTGCCAACAGTTCCACCTTTTTTCTCAAATGGGGATAAAGTTATGTTAAGATCCCCTGCTATTATAGCATTTGAAGGAGAATTGACATCTAAGAAATCTGATAATGATTTCCAACATTCTTTCTTTTCAATAAACTTGACTGGGACATAGAGATTAAACAGAGCAAAAGAGATGTTACTTGAGATGTGAAATAGTTCAGTAAATATCCAATGTTGGGTAACAAACCATATTTTAAGTTGAAAATTATCTTCACACCATAGAGTAGCGAGACCCCTAGAGGTGCCTCTAGCACTGACAGCCTTGCCAGCACTCATTTTCCATTTTGATTTGATTAGGAGAAGTGAATCCTCATCGATCTTAGTCTCTTGAAGCAAGAGAATATTAGAACTAACCATTCTCATTAAGTCTTTTGACTGCTTCAGCTTTGATTGGATTCCCCAATCCCCTGCAGTTCCAAGAGACGATCTACATTACTTACTCGGAAGAGCGGGAGTTATTACTCCCTTTTGAGGTCTAATCCTCTTGCTCCTAACAAGTGACATTTTAATAGTGGACTGACTTCCCTGCATATTCAATCTCTCCTCCTCTTCTTCTCTAGCCTCCTTTCGAGACTTCTTGCCTAGTTTTTTTGGAGAATTTCTCAATAGAATATTCATCAGAAGAGCCTGAACTATCAACGGATTTATTATTAGTAATTTGTGTGAATGAAGGAGAGATTTTGGCTCCATTTGGAGAATGATTTTGTTGCAAGAATTCACAATCTCTGGGTAGTTCTATGTAAGCAGCCCCAGTTGGATCCATTAGACTTGGGTTTGCTTCAACTTCATAATTCTGCACTTCTGCATGTTGCAATTCACCTTCTTCTAAATTAGCAGATCCTTTAGCAGAGCTTAGAACAACAAATTTATCAGAAGATATATTACTATTCTCCACAACCTGCACATTAGGGGGTTTCCCATCAGCTTGTACTCCATTCTTAGCCTTTCCATCTTTGCCATTCTTTCTATTGTCCTGGTTAGGTAGGCTTGATTTCTGAATTTGAATCTAGACAATCTTTTCTTTTTCTAGGTCATCTTCTATTTTTTTCTTGGAGTTCGGGCGAAGTGACCATAACCATGACAAAAACGACACTTGAATGGTATTTGTTCATAGCCCAACTCCTGGATATGAGACCATTGAGTTACAGTTAGTTTAATTGCCTCAAGAAGACCTATTTCCAAATCAACTTCGACACATATTCTTGCACAAGAATACTGATCTTTCCTTTCTTCCCCATCAATGTATTTACCCAACTTGTTTCCAATGGCTTCAATGGATTATGAACTCCACCAGTGCAAAGGTAAATGAGGGAGTCTAACCCAAACAGGAACAACTAAGGGAACATCTTGAGAAGGGTCGAAGTCTGGAGTCCATTTGGTCAAATAAATCCCATGAGGACCCATAAAGTATGGACCATTTTGAAAAATGACGTCACAATCCTCTGCAGAATCAAACACAAATACATAATACCCTCTTCTGACAAAGTGGCTTCTAATTCCTTCAGTTACTAAGGGTCTCCAATTTCTTTGCACCCATCCATCAATAGCCTTTGGAGATGGCCAGAGCCCTGTGAATTTCCCTATTAACCCACGCTCAGCAAGATTCAAATCCGTACGACAGGTACGTGCAAGAAGTTCCACTGAGGGGAGGTCTACTCTCTTAAAAAAATTATGAGAAGGACCCCCCTTCCTCTTTTCACAAGAAGCAATCAATCTCTTGAATGCATAAAGATCCGGAGGAAGAGACAGAGGAGGATCCCTACCTGAATCCATAAGACAAAGACACCAGAACAGAAGTGAGCAAATCTGCCAGTCTGCAGAGGAGGCCTCACCAGAGAACTGCAGTCTAGATAAAAAACAACTGGCACAAATCAGAAACACTCCTAAATGAAGGAACTTTGGCTAAACGACTTGAGAATTAATCAATTCCAGAGCTAGGACAACTTCAACTCCCCACACTCCAATAACCAAGCCATCAATAGCAGGCAAGCTAACTCAGAGAGCAAGAACGAGTCACACACCAGCCATTGTAGGAAGAAAAACAAACCAACAAGAAATTTCAATACAAACCAGAACTGATGAAATACCAAACGCCAAAACCAACGTCTACAAACAAAAATAACAAGTCCACCACGCTGAGCAAGATCTAGGAACTACCTACAAAAAAACGAAGCAATGGTTAGCAGAATCATATTCATTATATATATTTTTTTTAACTGAAACGGTTATATTTATTTTTTGAAAAATGAAGAATTCCTGGAATGATGAAGCAATAGCTAGATCAACCATTTACAATAAGGTCAGAAGATAACTTCTAAAGGACCAATAATTTAAAACAAAATTCAGGAAAGAATTTCAGCTTTACAAAATTTAGAAAGAAGATTCTTCAGCATCAACTCTCACACATATAACAATTACGGTAGCGGCTACATAGTACAAGAATCATCGTTAGAACTGAATCTTCCAAGAGGCAAAAGACAAGCTTTATTAGCCATAAAATCCGCTTGCTTATTCAACTCTCTTAAAATGTGAAAAGAAAAGACTTTCTCAAAATCTTTCAAAAAATTTCGATTTCTTTGCAAGATTTTATCCAAAGAAGGTTTATTGAACTGTAAGTCAGAATTTAATAGCTTTATCAAAACCTCTTAATCCCCCAAGATTTGAATTTCCTTGGTACCAATCTTCTTGGCAATTTGGCAAGCCATTAGTAGGTTGTAGCACTCTTCCTGATTGTTAGAACAAATTTCTAATCCCCAACAAAACCTATAAATTTTATCGCTGTCTGGAGAGAAGATTAAGCCACCAGTACCCACAACTCCAGGGTTCCCTTTAGATGCTCCAGCAAATAAAATTGTAAAAACTCCCTTACTCTTCCACCAAAGAGAAAAAATATTTGCTGATAGTCTCAAATGCCAAGGAGGAGGCAACGTTGGTTTGGGAATTTTTTTTTTTTAAACACTGAATTTCGAACTCAAATTGCATCCCAACCATTCTGACATCGCTGGAGGAATAGAGGGAATTCGTTGCTTAACAGTTTCAAGAATTTGCAATTTAGCTTTATTAGCAACGTCCACAAGGGTCCATGGTCTATCATTGAACAACAAGTCATTCCTTGCTAACTAGACTGCCTACCAAACGCATTTAGGAATGATGTGCCAGGCGATCAGATCTTTGCAAATTTGATTGGGAATTAGAATTCGATCGTCAGGTAATAAACACATCCAGAACCGTCATACCTGATGGAACGACAACATTAAGGTTAGAAAGAGCCAAACGCTAGACCAATTGAGTAAAATGACCTTCCAAGAATAAGTGGTCTAAAGTTTCTAGAGCATCTTTGCATAAGAAACAACGAAAAGGCCGAAGGAAGCCACACTTGCTCAAATTCTCACTTGTTAGTACCTTTTGATGCATGAGGAGCCATGAAAATAAATTAACCTTTGTCAGTCCATATAATGACCAAATAGAATTTCACATTGCCTATTTTAGCAAAGAAATATGAGAAGATTGGATTTCTGCAAATCCATGTCCCACAAAATAAACGCCAGTGGAACCCCAACCCCATTTGTCTTTCAAAGAATGGTGAACTGGAGCCAACTCGAACAATGCTGTAATCAAATTTGCTTGTTTTGAAATCAATCATTCTGGTATTTCCAGGAAATTCTAGCCAATCCAATTCCCTGCATCATCCCATAAGCAAATATCTGCTAAGCGAAGGAGACCTGTATTAGACAACCATAATTTGATCTCAGAAATCGAGTTTATGGAGGAAAGAGGAGGATTCCCAAGGATCCAATCTTCCCACAAAAAATTCCTTTCCCATTACCTGGAATTCTATATAAATGTTGCTGAATTAGATTTAGAATTTTCCTGCACAAATTCCAAATAGCAGTACCTGTAGGAAGCTTTTCTGATTTTAAATTTCTCACGGATCCACCTTTAAGATATTTCAACAAAAAGAGCTTGTTGACCGGATGATTCTTATTAGCAAAAATCTGCCAGACAAGCTTGCCACCCAAGGCAAGATTAGCTAATTATGGATCTCTTATTTGTAATATGCCTTCACTTATAGGTCTTTTAATAGTCTCCCACTTGACCAAGTGGATTTTATTCTGATTACCTTTTCCCCCGCTCCAGAGAAAATCCCTAATAATCTTGGCTATCTGAACCAAAATAGACTTGGGAGCTAGAAGCAATGAGGACTGAAAAATGGGGAGGGAAGAAAGCACTGATTTTATCAAAACCAGTTTACCTGCTTTTGTCAACCAATGTCCACCCAAAGAGACAATTTTAGCTTTTAATTTGCTCAAAACATAGAGCCAAAGAGAAGGTGGAATAGCACCCAAGGTCAAAGGGAGACCCAGATATTTGATCTTTACCCACTTAACAAAACTAGGAAAGCCCAAAGTATTAGAAATTTGATGCATTTTCATAAGATCCACATTCCACCCGTAAACCGCACTTTTTTCCCTGTTGATCAAGCCTCCAGAAATAGAATAGAATTGATGAAGAATACCATTAAAGGCACGGGCAATATTTAATGAAGCCCCACTAAGGAGAAGAGAATCATCAACAAATAATGCATGATTAATGGGCTTCACCCCTCTAGCATCCCCAATTTCAGGAATTATACCGACAATCATTTCAGCAAACAACTTTTTGCTTAAATCTTCAGCCATCAGGATGTAAAGGAAGGGTGACAAAGGACACCCTTGACGCAATCCTCTAGATGCTTGAAAACATTCTTTAGGTCTACTGTTGATAAGGGGAGCTATCCAAGGTTTGTCTGTACATGCTTTTATCAAGCTTACAAACTCCACACTAAAACCAAAAGTGAGTAGAACTTGATAAAGAAAGGAGAGATTAACTCGATTAAAAGCATTTTTCATATCTAGTTTAACGATCATACCTTTCTCTTTCCTTTGATAGCTGGAATGAATGGCCTCTTGTACTTGGATCACATTGTCTATTAAATGCCTCCCTTTGACAAAACCCCCCTGCTGAGGAGAGATTAAAGAACCCATCAAAGGATTTAGTCTATTAGCTAAAATTTTAGCCAGGATTTTATAAGAGGCATTGCAAAGAGAAATAGGTCGGAACCTTTCAAAGGATGCAGGATTAATTTCCTTGGGGATTAAGGATAAGAAAGTAGAATTGATGTAGCCACCAACTTTAGCTTTCCTGAGAAAGGAGGAGATCATGCGAAGCAAATCATATTTTATAATTGGCCAAAAAATTCTATAGAAGTGGATTGAAAAACCATCTGGCCCTGGTGCTTTATCTGGTTCCATAACCTAGATTACCTCCACTAACTCTTGTTCTGTAAAAGGTTTTGTTAGACCTGAATTAATCTCTACAGAAACCAGTGAAGGAATGAAAGATAAGAAATCAAGTTTGACTGCATTGTCTGGAACACCATCCTCAGTATAAAGTTGGTGAAAATGAATGTTAGCATCCTGTAAAAGATCCATTTGACCTTTAATTGCTACTCCATCTCTAGAAAGAATTTCTGAAATGTGATTACATGAAGTTCTTAACCGGCATTGTTTATGAAAATAGGTTGTGTTTTTGTCACTAGCAATTAACCAAAGACTTCTCGATTTAAGCCGCAAGGTTTCCTCTTCATGTCGAAAGGACTGATATGACTTGATTTGAGCAAGATTCTCATTTGATAAAAGCGAATGTGAAATATCAATGTTCTCCAAATTGAATTGAATCTCTGCTAGATCTTTAATGCTTTCTTTTCTGCTACTTGTTGGAGTGGAGAGAGGATTTTTTATCCATGCTTTCAAAGCAAATTTTGTTCTTTTTAATTTTTGCTCCCAAATGAAACTTGGAGAGCCATCCACGAATCGAGACCATACTTCATTTACTATATGTAGAAATCCATCTCGCTCAATCCATAATGGACTGAAAGGAAATGAAATTGGTCCGTAATCTTCTTCGTCTTTCAGAAGCAAGGATATGGGATGATGGTCAAAGGAATTATTTGGAAGAATTTTAGAAGAAATAATAAAATTCTTATCAAGCAAAGTACTTTGCACCAGAAATCGACCTAAACGGGCTAAGATACTGTCTGAGCCAACCTTGTTATTATACCATGTAAACCGGCCTCTCTTAGGCTTGTAATCAAGGAGATCCGATGAATGCATAATGGACTCAACAAAATCCAACAAGGGATCTTTACCCATCATGCCTCCATTTTTTTCACTGGGGTCGAGGGTGATATTTAAATCCCCTGCCACTATGATGTTACTAAGGGAATTTGTATCCAAGAAATTAGAAAGGGAGAGCCAACACTCCTTCTTCTTGATGTGGTTTACATGAACATACAAGTTAAAAAGAGCAATTGTAATCTTGCTAACAGAACACTGTAACTCTAAAAAAATCCAATGTTGAGAAGAAAAAGAAGACAACAGGGTGAATTTGTCCATCAACCAAATGGTAGCAAGACCCCCATAGGTGCCCCGAGCGCTAACAACAATACCATTATTCAAATTCCACTAAGTCTTGCTTAAGATTAGTAACGAATCCTTATCAATTTTTGTTTCTTGCAATAAAAGGATTTCTGTAGGTTCCGTTCTCAAAATATCTTTGACATCTTCTAATTTTTAGGGATTCCCCAATCCCCTACAATTCCATGAACTGAGCTGCATTATTTACCTGTACCAGAAGGGGTTGCTCCACCCTTATTAGGCCTGTTCCTCTTGCTTCTGCCCAATTTCATCTCAATGGTAGCTTGAGAACCTTGCATTTTGAAGCGCTCCCCTTCTTCTTCTCTGACCTCTTTACGAGATTTTCTCTTGGTCTTTTTTGAAGACTGTTTAAATGAGTTATCATCAGAGGAGCTAGAGGAGTCTACCACTTTTTTCTTAAGGATTTCAGCATAGGAAGGAGAAGAAGGTAACCTTGAAGGAGAGTTGTGGATTTCCTGCAGAATTGGAACACCAGAAGGTTGACTAGAAGGGATCTCTATATTCCCAACAACTTCTTCAATTTTGCTATAAATCACTTCAGAAGGAAGTATCTCACCTTCTTCAAGAGGATGAATCTGACCTTCCAACGGGCCCAAGACAACAAACGGATTAATATATGTTGAATTTCCTGTATCTTTTTTTGAAAATTTCTTCTTCACTTCGGTATTGGCTCTGTTCCCTGATGGTTCTCTCCCTTTCAAATTGTTACCTTGCTTAGAAGGACCTGCTTTCTGAATAAGAGTCCATTGCTCAGCTTTCTCAAGTACAAGGGTGTCTTCAGCTTTCTTCTTACAATTCCTAGCAAAATGTCCATAACCATGAGAGTGGCGACATTTAAAAGGAAGTTGCTCATAATCAAGTTCCTGGATATGAGACCAATCTGCCACAGTTAAATTGATCACTTCAGTCAACCCTGTCTCTAAATCAACTTCTACGCAAATTCTTGCACATGAGTATTGATCTTTACTTTCTACCTTATCAATGTACTTTCCTAGTTTGTTTTCGATGGTTCCCTAGAATTCAGAGTTCCAACAATGGAGTGGCAGATGAGGAAGTTGAACCCAAATCGGAGCAACAGAAGGAACATCCTATGTGGGATCGAAATTAGGGGTCCATTTATTCAAGTAAAGTCCATGAGGACCCATAAAATAGGGGCCATTTCAAAAAATATGGTCTTTGTCTTCAGCAAACTCAAAGACAAAAACAAAAAACCCCCTATCGACCAAGTGACTGCAAATTCCTTCCGAGTCCAGAGGTCTCCAATTACGTTGAACCCAACCATCAATAGCCTTTGGAGAAGGCCAGAGACTCGTGAATTGACCAATTAATCCACGTTCATAGAGATGGAAAGGTCTCTCAGCTGGCAATTCAACAGTTGGTATATCGACTTTATTCACAAATTGTTGCACTGAAGAGTTGCCCTTCCTCTTACCACTGGAGGCAATGAATCTTTTGAAAGCAAGCAATTCCGGAGGAAGGGGAGGGGGAGGATCACTACCAGAGTCCATTCCCTGATATGATCCCCAAAACCCCACACAGACTCTAAGAAAACAGAAAAAACATGTATGCTAGATCGAAAAGACTACAGGGCAGAGATTCAAAACAAAATTCAACAAAATCAAATTAAAGACATAGCATAAACACAAACGCTGAGATTCAAGAAGGAAGATTCCAACGAGCCAAGCAAAGCAGCTCAGCTGAAATCAGACCACCAATCCCTATAACGTGAGGCATTTCTCCATAGCCAACCATCTAACAGGAAAGAACACAGACCGATCCAAAACAACGGCCAATTCAATTCATGACAAGAAAGCCAAAACAACTCAAAATCGACCACAGAGAGTTGCAGAAGCTCCTAGCCAGAGCCAAATCAAACCAGGAATGACTTTCTTGAAAACCTTCATTCCGTAGAACAACCCGTCAAATAAAAGCTTCAGGTAACAAAAAACCACCGAACATCAATCAATCCGAGTAGGTGGATCTGGAAGGAGTCCAGACTCCACAAGAGCCAGAACCAGGTTGAGGAAATAAAAAAATGGCTTGGAGTGAAATGTTATTGGAGCTATTACTTGGAGTAGAATTTAACAGTAATTGATTTTATATTCATTATATTTTAACAACACATATATTTATATATATAAATCAATTATCCATTTTTCACCCATACATAAATCAACTATCCATCTTTCACCCCAAAAATAATGTATCTAAATCCACACCCGCAATCACACTTTTTTTTTCCATAGAAAAAATCATAAAATATATTTACATTGTACAGATGGAACAAAACCTGTCCATTGTCACAAAAAACTCCAAAAGATCTCCTAGTAACCACTAATTACATCAGTTCATTGTATTTTCCATACAAGGCAAAAAAAGCAAAAGCAAATATCTACAAAATATATCATAACAATCTAGAGATTGCTATTTACATATAGAGTTCATAAGACTGGAAAGTAAGTTCAGTGCCAAAAAGTAAAACTATTTTCACATCATCAAAAAAGTTAATCAAATAAAGAATAATTATCCTTCAGATACAACCAAAACTCAAAATTACCAGTGCCCAGCTAAGGCAACTATCAGATACATCTCAACTGAAAAAGAAATAAAAAAAGAGGCATCTGTCCTACAGATAATCAGAACTGCTGATAACTATCCATGCAATATGGACCACGATACTCTTTGATATTCCAATACCCATCTATGACCAAAGCACCGGCTTTTGCAAGGGCATATTCCTGAAAATTCCTTTCTCGATATATATGCTTTAAGAACACGAGCTCAAAAAAATCTGATAGTCTATTAATTTCATTAAGAACCTGTAAAAGTTCTAGATTCAAACATCGAAACTTACCATTAGCCCAATTAATGACTAGTTGAGAATCTCCAAAAATCTGAATCTTTGAAATATGATTCTCCCTAGCCAATGAAAATAGCAGCTTTAAAGCACAAAGTTCTGCAAGATTATTAGTGCCAAACCCTAAACCATCTTTAAAAGAAAATTAATGTTCATCATAAATAAACAACACACCTCCAGCCCCACATCTTTTTGGTTCTCCAGTAGCAGAACCATCAAAATACCCCCACAGGAGAGATTTGTCAATAATTTCAACATCTACTGATTTGATCTTCACCACTAAGTTGTTTTTGAGAGAAAGAATTCATCAGTCCCAAACTTAAAAGAGAGACCTAAGAAGGTGATAAAGTGATGTCCTCAAAACAACTTTGATTTCTGGCTTTCCAGACAAACCACAAAACAATAATGGGTAAAGAAACAATATTCTTGACCTCCACGTTTAGACACCAATTTTTCATGCAGTTAATAATAGAATCCCCATACCAAAGGTTCTTAAGTCTTAATTTCTCCTCAATAATGAGCCAAACACTCTGAGTGAAAGGACAAGATACTCCAAAATGAAAATTGGTTTCAACCTCCAATTTGCACAAGGAACATCTTCCTGGACCTTCCCTGCCTTTCTTCACTATAACATCGCATGTAAGAGCTTTATTAGAGAATAAAAGCCAGCAATTTTTTTTGCCTTTATTGGGCATTTAAGTTTCCACAAAACTTTCCACCACCAGGAGTATTCCAACTCAGATCTGTCCTGGAAATGCAAATAGCCCTCTTTTAGTGAATATATTCCAGATTTAGACAAATTCCAGACCAACTTATCATTCTCATTAGATAATCTCACATGACTTGCTTTAAGTATAGACAAATAAGTATTCCAGGCCGAAACATCCTCTTGTTCAACTAAGCCAAAATGATCAGCAGGTAGCCAAGCCTGCTCCAACACAGATGAAACACGAATCCCAATATCTTGAAGGGAAAATACACCAACAGAATGTAATTTCTCAACCAAATTCAAAGATAGAACATGTCTCCATTTTCACCCCACCCATGGATCCAAACCAATACGAACCTTAGCCCCATTCCCAATTTTCCACACAAGATTGTTACCGATAATGTCAAAAGACCATAAAACATCTTTCCAACAAATAGACATGCTCCTTTTTGGCTTAACATAAGATATGATCCACTCCAATAAAGACAAAGGATACACATATTTTTGGACAACAATCTGAACCCACAAGCCCGAACCTTTAATAACATTCCACACACTTTTAGCTGCAAGAGCTTTAGCAAACACTGGAGGGATCTTCAACCCCCAGCCCCCCATAAAATTAGGACAAACCAATGACTTCCAAGAAGTCCACGACACACCAGCTGACTCCTTATTACCAGAACAAAGAAATTTGAAACACAACTTGCTAATCTTATCTATGATACCAACTGAGATCCAAAAATGCATCCAAAAAATTGGTATAGCCTCAAGTACAACTTTAACCAAAGTAAGCTTACCTCCCTTAGGGAGCCACCTGAAGCTCCAATTCTTTATCCTTTTTTCCACTTTTATGATCAGCCAATCCCAATCCTTCAGAAGATAACTACAGGGTTTGAGATGAAATCCCAAATACTTCATACCAAGCTCAATATTGTTCACAGAAAAGCAAAAATATTATGTAAAGTAATAACTTCAGACTCATCCAAATTTGAAACATACAAAGTAGATTTATCTTCATTAATGTTCATACCAGAAGCCTTGCAAAAGATCATTAAAACCTCAAATAACAAAGATAAAGATTACTCAGATCCATCAGTTACCATAACAGTATCATCCACAAATAGAACTTGAGATAGAGTAACCTCATTGCCAAACGATAAACCATGATAAATCCCACATTCTTTGACATAAAGAAGAGCCCTACTTAAACCTTCAACAACAATAAGGAAAAGTAAAGGTGCAAGTGGGCACCCTTGCTTAAGCCCTCTTCCGGATTTAAAAAAGGGAGAGGTTGCTCCATTTACCAGTAAGGCAAAAGACACAGAGGAGAGGTTGCTCATAACCCAGGAAATAAAAGTCGCAGCAAAACCCATTTTAGAAAGAACAACCTGCAAGTAGGTCGAACTCACCCTATCATAGGCTTTTGACAAATCAAAAACTTTCCAAGATGCTTTTAATAATGTAACCAAAGCACCATTCTCCAACCAATTAGCATTGAATTTAAAATGGCTACGAGGTCTGGTATCATTATTAGCCACTTGTAAAAAGATGGGCTGATGATCTGAAACCCCTCCACAACCCACCCATTGCCTGAAATGAAAGTCACAATCCAGAAAAATCAGCTGATATCAACAACCGATCCAATCTCTTACAGATATTCTCATTTCCAATTCTACGATTAGACCAAGTAGGAAGAAAAACAGTTGGAGCAATGCCCACCAAACCTAATCCATCTAGTTGTCTAGAAAAGAAATCAGAAAGAGGGTCAACTCTGGCCTTTGCCCCCCATATCTCAGAATAACCCATAGAGAAATTCAAATCTCCACCCATGATCAATGTAGAACTTTTTAAGCAATCCAAAGATACCAGATTGGACCAAAAAGATACCCTATCCACATAAGGTCCATACAGATTTTAAAAACATAAATTCATCTTGAGCTCAATTGAGAAAAGTAAAACACATAACCCCAAACAACAAGCCCAAGCATTCAACATATTCAAATGATGATACCTCCAACCCAACAATAAAACCCCCGATATGCCTTTTGCATCAACAAATACAAATATCTAGTACTTAAGCATAGATTCTAAAGCAATCACCAATAAAGACCCAACACACATAGTTTCTTGCACAAAAATAACATCTAAGAACTGATCTTCAATCAGCCTACAAATCGCTAGTTTTTTGGGTATACTAGCCAACCCTATGCAATTTAGGGTCATAACAATCATGAGTGAAACCTTGAAGAGGCATACTCTGCTCTAAGTACCTCATTAACGCCCAATTTCTCAGATAAAACCGGGGAAGGCCCAATGGCTATCAATGAAGGGTGAAGTCCACCAGGATCTATACCAAGTTTATGAAACCTAAAATCATTAAAACCCTTAGAATAAGATCTAAGAAAATAACTCTTCTTAACAGAAGAAATTTTTAAAGGAGAAACAAACCCTAAACCCCCAAGAGCAGAATCAAAAATATCAATGCATGAAATAGGATTATTCACACAGGTGCCCCCATAATTGGTCAAGTCGACAGGACCCTCAGAAATAGATAAAGAAGTAATACATAGGGGTTTTAAAGAGGCTAAATTATCAGACAATTCAACCTCATGACTCGCCTGTTTGATATCCACCATCTCATCAATAATAACAGAACCCAAATCCCCCATATTCTTCCCATCAACCTTAACACGCCAAACCGACTTTTGCTTAGAAGCCGAAACAGGTTTAATATTTTTTTTAGAAGACAAAGAACAAGCAGAAATCAAATGCCCATAGGCATGACATCTGTTACAGCGAAAAGGTATCCCCATATAATCTAAAGGCTGACAAAATTCAGAACCCCCCCTCTGAATCAATAAATCAGCTGCAAGGCCCTGCCTCAAATCTAGAAGTGACTAACACCTTTCCCATACAATAGACTCCCGTCTTAAGAAAAGATTAGTCGGTTTCCAAATGAACCCCCAAATTATTGCCAACCAATCTAAAAAAATCCGCAGACCAAAGTTCAAATGGAAGATTGGGCAACTTAACCCAGATAGGCATTAGGTCATAGCTTTCATTTCTGGGGTTGAACAAAGGCGTCCAACGCTTAAGGAGCAAACCAGCATGTTCCCACCTCCAAATGCCTGCGAGAACCACTGCCACATCAGCTTCATAAGTGAATTTGAAAGCAATCCACCCCCTTGGGAGCAAAATACTTCAGGGCGCAGCTTAATATGGTCCAACTGGGTCGCAACTACCCATGATTTAACACCAGCAGAGTTAAATTTTCGGCCACTAAACCGGCCTACCAACGTCATCGCGTGTGACAGGACAATGTCGTTCAAGACAATATCCTCACCCACAGACATCAAAACAGGCTTTTCAAACTTCCTGATGGCCTGTTTTGGCCTCTTCAGGACCACATCAACAGAGTCAGAAAAAACCCTTTTCTGGTCAAAAGAGAAATCCCCAGTCGAGACAGAGCTGGGCTCCGTAACTAAGAAGGGTGACCTCGGCACAACTAAGCCAGAACCCTCACAATAAGGCTTGACAACATCAATAGGCCCCGGAGGCTGCTCCAAACGGATATCAACCGCTAACACCTCTGCAGAATCCAAAAACCTAGAATCCAAGCCTAAACCATCCACAAACTTAACACAACCCTCATCGGAAGAACTTCTGATCACACCCACATCAAACCACTAAGAAGAAGGAAAAACCAAAGTAGGTTTTGGATTCAATTTCCCCACCGCCTCAGGCACAAAACCGCAGAGACTTTGATCGTAGGAAAACCTATCCTGATAAACCTGAAGCTCCTGAAACGCATCTACTCCAGCAACAATATGACAACCCACATTAGAAATCCTTCTGATCGAACCCGCATCAAAACGGTCATGAAGAGGAACACTCATGGTAGATTTCGAACCAGATCGGCCCACAGTCTTATGCGTAAAACCGCAAAAAGGTAGATCCAGATCAAAAGAAACTCTACCCAAATCATCTCGATGCACGTTAAAAGCAACACCTGGCTTTGGTGGCATACGAGCAAGAGACTTTAAGTCTTGAAGAGACAGGGAACCCCGTGTCATCAGCTCCAAACTCACAACACATCGTCCAAGGTACTAACGTGTCTGAGATCTGATTCCGCCATAAAAACATGTCCAGACAAAGTCCAAACCGAATCCAAACTAAACGCAAAAAGATACGTTCTGTCAAAAACCTAAGACCTAAACTCCTGAACCACCAAATTTTTCAATCACACTTTATAATCCTCTTTAGCCTTTACAAAAAAATTTGTATATATAAATGCTCACTCCCAAGGTAAAAGTTTGCACCATATTACATTATGAAAGAAACAAGAATCCATATGACAAATTATTGCTTCCTTGATAAAGGTAAATGACAGAAGTCAATTTGATATATAAATGTGGAGATGCTTATATACAATAGATAAGAGCACAAGCTGATCGCGGTATCGACATATAAACCAAACCGAAAAGGACAAAAGTGTGGAAGATAAAAAATTGGACAAGCACTACATTGGTCATCAAGCACTCAAAGCCTTTATGAATACATCACTTCTCAATGACCACTCCGCTAACATATTTTATTCTAATACTACTCAATTTATCAACTCAAGTACTTTTCCTTATCCCACATTGTTGGTAAATAACCACTTGAAAATAAAAAATATATATATATCAATTTAAGGGTTTCACATCTATCATGATCACTATAACTTTATATCAATTTTGATTAAAATTGATACTATGAGAAAAACTAATATAACTTTTAAAAATCAAATCTAAATTATATATTAACAAACACTCAACAATCTCCATCTATAACTTTATATCAATTTTGATTAAAACTATGAGAAAAACTAATATAACTTTTAAAAATCAAATCAGAATTATATATTAACAAACACTCAACAATCTCCATCAAATCAATTGATCTACTTTTATAAACTATTATTATTATTATTCCTTGTCGTCTATATTGTCAACTAGTAACATTTTCCCTTATCTTCCCACCTAACAAAAGACAATAAAGTCATGCTAGTTGATACATAATATAACATTTTCTTTTAAAAACTCATTCCAATTCCAATTTTTAATATTTATGATATCTACTATTAGTACAAGGTTTAAATTATATTTTCCCTTTTTAAACTTGATTCGAAGTACTTACTACCTCCGAGTTTAGGTATTTAGGTATACTATATGGACTTTTTAAATTATTATTTAGGTTTATGTAAAAAATTTATACTAATCATTTAATAAATCAAGGATAGGCATGTTTAAACAGGTCTTACAATCCTATGCCCATTTATATATGTGATTAAAATCAAACTCCATAACAATATTTACAATTTTATACCTAAGCATGTGATACTCTGAAAAAATCACATTTTTTTATTGCCAACATTGCTCGTGCTCCAAATACAGTGAGTTGAATGCAACACTCTTTAATTGATTATTTTTCCATCCACTATAATTTGTGTGTTTCTTTCACCAATGTTTCACATTAATGTTTCTTCAGCAAAGTCAATGATCTAGGGCATCTCTTGTGAAAGAGATTTACCTACCCAAAAACGCATCTAATACCATATTAAAAATTAAGTACCACTACAGATAGCAAAATACACAACAATAATGCACAAATAAGAGTCAGTATTTGACCTATAAATTCATTATCAAGCAAACTCGTCTTCAAAAGATATATTTCGTTACCCTTTACTAATCCAACCAATCTAGCCAACACTAATCACTTGAACCATTTTATGATAGAGTTCTTCAAACCTATAAATAGACTTCATCACATTCTAATACTATGGATAAATACAATAAATTACCAATAAACACATAAACCATCAATAATTAAATCATTAATAACCAAATACAATATAATCAATCTATTAATAACCAAATACAAATTAATCTAATTATTATTTTACCAATTCAAAAATAACCCAATAATATAAATTGTTATTATTATTCTTTATTATCCATATTATCCTCTAATATCCTTTTCTCCTTATCCTTCAACCTAACAAATACAATACAATAAAGTCATGCTAATACCAATCAATATATAATATAATATTAACTTTTAAACATTCATTCCAATTTGAATTTTACCTAACAAATACAATAAAGTCATGCTAATGCTAATCAATATATACTATCATTTACACCGAGAAGTGCAAAGGAACACCAAGAGGGTAAAAATATTGAGTCTTTCCGCAATTGAACCTTTCTGACTTACCTTGGGAGACTGGAAATTACATTTTGATAATACTTATATGTGTACTACTAACTGGACTTACAACTGAGTTTTTACCTCAAGACATTCATGACTAAATACATTAATGATAAATTTCCTTAATGATCCCTTTTTGTTTGGATTTATTGACTTTCGAAATAAATTTTAACTTGTTTTCCAACCGGTCTTTCTTGATTGCAATTTCCGCTTTCCGAAATTGGGAAGCGATAATCCATTGTTTGGAGGTTCGTCGAAGTTTGTTTTACGCTTTGCAATTTCCAATGTTCGAATCCTGGAAGTCCTATAATTTTCAATAAGGAAATGTTCCTTTCTTGAATTTTGATTTCCGATATCCAGGTTCGAAGGGTTTTATGATATTTGCGATTTCCAATTTTGGATCGCAAAAGTCGGAAAACTCACAAGTTTGTTGGTCAAATATTTACTTCATGATTTGCGAAAACCGGAAAACTTAGGTTTTGTTAAAGTCGTTTGGTGTTTTCCCAATTTTCGATTTTCGACTATTCGCTTATAGGATATCGACAATATTTCTTTCGATTTATGATGTATCTACTATCCTGATTTCCGAGTATCGGAAACCGGAAGTTTCACTTTAGATATTATTGAAGGTTTCTTTCTTGATTTTCGATTTGCGATACGTCGGATCTCGGAAACTGGAATTGTCATTTTTGTCCGGATCTCGAAAACATTTGTCTGCTTTCTCGATTTTTGATATTACGGATCTTGAAAACTGGAAACACCACATCTTTTTTGACTGAATGTTTGTTTCCCGATATCCGATATCCGATTCTCGATTTCGCAAATCAAAATTCCGAAATGACGAAAAGTAAATATTGCCAAATCTTATATCCTATCCTGCTGCTTTGATCTCGTCCGTCTATTCATAAGAAATCTATGGTCCAGAGTCTTTTGGCCGTTTGAGTTGGGTTTTTAAAGATTCGAACTTATAAAAAAATTGTTGATGTTTTCGCAGTTTTAACTTTTGTTAAACCCATAATGAATGAGGAAGATTTTTTTGCTCCAAGAAAGCGTTTAATTTTTTTTTTGCAGGTGGGACTCGACTCTCAGCTAGCTATGGTGTGGTCTGAGGCACGATCCAGTGTTTGGATGCATTTTGGAGCTTTGATCTTTTGAATCTTGGTGTTGATTTTGTTTTCTAGCGTGCTGCAAGTTGCAGACTTCGGTGGAGATTATTTTCTCATCTCCCTACCTTCTTGGTTCTCAGCAATGGTCTGTTTGTATTTTGCTTGCAGGTTCTCGGTGCTGTATTGGTGTTTCTAGTCCTCACGTTCTGTTTTTTGTAGGGGCCTCTGGCAAGTATTTTTGCTTGTTGCTCTGTTGGACTCGGTGTAGCTCCTGATTCTTGTTTCTAGTTTCCTTCCTGTTTGAAGGTGGTTGGGTCTCGTTTGGAAGGCTTCTGGAGTGCTCTGATATTTAGACGTCTCTTCCATCTTTCTTCAGTAGATATGTCTATGGAGTAGACCTCTCTTTTATCCCTCTGTGGCTTGTTCTCATGGATTCCGGAGGGGATCCTCCTCCCCCTCTCCCTCCTGAATTGGATTCATTCAAAATACTGGTTGCATCATGTGGCAAGAGGAAAGGGGGTTCTTATTCTCAAATATTTGTGAAGAAGGTTGATATTCCTTTTGTTGAGTTTCCAGCTGAAAGGATCTGTCGAACGACTCTGAATATTGTTGAGCGTGGAATCATCGGTCAATTCACATGTCTTTGGCCTTCTCCTAAGGCCATTGATTCCTAGGTTTAGAGAAATTGGAGGCCCTTAGTAACTGAAGGCATCCGAAACCACTTCGTCGGTAGAGGCTACTTTGTCTTTGTGTTTGATTCAGTAGAAGACTGGGATCTCATATTTCGTAATGGTCCTTACTTCATGGGCCCTTAGGGTATTTATCTTAACAAGTGGACTCCCGATTTTGACCCTACCCAAGATGTCCCATCCGCAGTTCCTCTCTGGGTAAGGCTCCCTCACTTACCCTTACACTGCTGGAATCCTGATTCTTTGGAAGCCATTGGGAACAATCTTGGTAAATATATTGATTGAGCAGAAAGGAAGGACCAATTCTCATGTGCAAGACTCTGTGTTGAAGTAGACTTGGAGATTGGTCTTCCAGAGGCGATCAATCTCACATTAGTTGATTGGTCTTATATCCAAGAATTGGACTATGAGAAAATCCCTTTTAAGTGTCGCTTTTGTCATGGTTATGGCCATTTTGCCAGAAATTGTAGGAAGAAATTAGAAGAGGAACTTGAAAAATAAAAGGATGACTAGTGGACCCAAGTTCAGAAAGTAGCAGTTTCCAACCAGGAACCCAGAACTAAAGGTAAAGATGGAAAAACTTTGAAAGTTTCTACTACTGTTGGAAAGAACCTCACTAATCCTCCTACTCTAGAAAAGGAGTCTTGCAATCATTTTTATGCCCTCAATACTCCTGAATCTACTTCCCTCGAAGAAGGTGAATTGCCTCAATTGGAAGGTCTGATCGAGGTTCCTGAATTGAACACTGGAATAGTGGAACAATTCAGAGTTTCTAACTCGGAATTTCCTAGGGAAGGTGATCTATTGCAACTCTCTCCAGTTGGAGTCAATGCTTCTCCTTCTTATGCCAATATAACTAGGAAGAAGCAGGCTGAAAGCTCAAGCTTTTCTGAAGATGACACAATCGAGCAACTACCTAAAAAGGATGATACAAAGTCTCGTAAGGAGGCCCAGGAAGAAGAGGTTGAGAGGCTTAAGATGCAAGGAAGCCAATCCACCATTGAAATGTCATTAGGAAGAAACAAGAGGACTAGGCCCCTAAAGGGAGTTATCACTCCCTCCCACCTGGGTAAGTAATGCAGATTACCTCTTGGAAATCTAGGGTATTGGGGAATCCAATCAAAGTTGAAGCAGTCAAATATTTGTTGTGGATGGTCCCTTCTGAAATTTTGTTGCTCCAGGAGACTACGATTGAGGAGGAAGCTCTCGTTCTCCTCAACAAAACAAAATGGAAATTGAATTCTGGCAGAGTTGTTAGTTCGAGAGGTACCTCTAGGGGATTAGATACTCTTTGGTGTGATGCAAATTTTTAGGTAAAACGATGGTTTTCCACTCAGCATTGGTTATTTACAGACCTTTACCATATATCTAGTAAGATCTCTTTGTCCCTTCTTAATCTTTATGTTCCAGTAAAATACATTGAAAAAAAAATAATGTTGGAAATCACAGTCTCATTTTTCAGAGTTTAATTCTCCTACTAATATAGTAGTAGCTGGATATCTTAATATAACCTTGGCCCCAAGTGAGAAAAATGTTGGGCTTCGTGGCAAGGACCAATTTCAAGAAATGGTGGAGAAGCTGATACCTTCCTTCGAATTGAATGATATAAAACCCAAGTCTGGACGTTTCACGTGGAATAACAATAGAGTGGGCTCATCAAACATTGCTTCCTGTCTTGATAGGTTCCTAGTTCACAGCTCGCTGTTGGATCGAATTCTATTAGTTCTTCAAAAATATTACCCAAAATTTCATCTGATCACCTCCCTATCTCTCTGCTTTTTGAAAAAGAAGAAAATCTTGGTCCAATACCGTTTCGTTTCAATCCACTCTGGGCTGAGAGAGATGGTTTTTTTCTACTATGTCTTAAGCTTGGTCCCAATATGTTGATGGATCCCCCAGTTACATCTGGGAACAGAAGCTAAAAAGAACCAAATTTGCTTTGAAAACTTGGGTTAAAACACCATTGAATACTCCTACTACCACCTGGAAAGAAAGAGTTCTTGAGCTGTCAACAATTCAACTTGGAATGGAAGACAACGAAATTACAAATTCTCAGTTAATGCTGGAAAAGGATGCCCAACTTAAAACCACTCAATATTTTCACCATGAAGAGGAATTCCTCAGGTTGAAGTCTCGTACCCCCTAGTTGCAGGTAGGTGACAAAATTTTTGCCTTATTCCACAGCCAATGCAGGGCCAGACTATCACAGAATCACATCTCAAAAATCTCTATTGGTGAGGGGGTTATCATTAAAGGTCAAGATCTGTTAAAATAGGCTGCAAGTAGACACTTTCAACTCTTGTTTCAGGATGATGGCCTCGTTGATGGTGAAGTGACTGCAGAATTTTTGGACAATGTACCTTCTCTAGTTAGCACTGAAAATCAAGTCTTAATGAAACCCTTCACGGAACAGGAAATCTTGGATTTCATCTGGGAAATGGAACTAGTTAAAACTCCTGCGTCAGACGACTTTTTTTCCACTTCTTCAGAGTCTGTTGGAACATAATTAAAATAGATCTGATCCATATGGTGTCAGCCTTTCAAAAAAAATCTAAAGTGGGTGGGTGTATGAACTCAACATTCTTTTCTCTGATTCCTAATGAAGTAAATCCTTCTTCTTTCTATAGGTTTCGTCCTATTTCGTTGTGTAATGCCTCTTACAATATACTAGCTAAACTACTTGCCAACAGACTCAAGATTTTGTTAGGTAAGTTGATCTCCCCTCTTCAGGGGGGCTTTGTTAAAGGCAGGCATTTAGCTGATAATGTTATACAAGTCCAAGAAGCTCTCCACTCAAGCTTCCAATGGAAAGAGAAAGGAATGTTAATTAATTTGGACATGAAAAATGCATTTGATCGTTTAAAACTCCCCTTCCTCTATGATGTCATTCTTTCCTTCGATTTTGGCTCTGAGTTTGCGAACTTGATCAAAGAGTGTACTGACAGGCCTTGGATTGTACCTCTTGTCAATGGCAAACCAACAAAATTTTTCCAAGCCACTAGAGTCCTTCGTCAAGGATGTCTGATGTCACCTTTTCTTTACATATTGATGGCAGAAACTCTTAGAAGAAAAATTTTGGTTAAAAAGGAAGCGGGATTCATCCCGAGTATCAATATTGCTAGGGGGTTGGACCCTAAAATCCATGCTCTCTTCATGGATGATTCTCTTCTTCTTAGTGGAGCCTCATTGATTATTGCTAGGGCCTTTAAAGTCATTCTTCAAAATTTTTGCCTCATTTCAGGCGCCTTGATCAACAATAATAAAAGTGCAGTCTATGGCTGGAATGTAGATCTTCCTTCTATTCTTCCAATAGCAAATTTCTTGGGATTCCATTGCTTCAGCAAGTGGGAGAAGATAAAATATTTGGGGATGCCTTTAACTCTTGTCCCAGCTCCCCCTTCTCTCTAGATTGAAGTGCTGGCTAAGATGAAAGCTAAAATTGTTTCTTGGGGCAATCAGTGACTCTATAAGGCGGGAAAATTGACTTTGATTAAGTCAATTCTCTTTGCTCTTCATATCTTTCAATCCTCCTTGTTGCTCGCCCCTAAGTCTATCTCGGCTCATATTTCTAAACTATTGTGATACTTTCTATGGAATGGCGGCTATGGAAATCAAAATAAAATGCACTTGGTAAGCTGGGAAATCCTTAAAAAACCTATTTCTTAAGGTGGTTTACATATTCGGGACCCTGGTCTGGCTAACCTGGCAATGGGTGGTAATCTTATTTGGAAGCTCTATGTAGACAAAAATCATCCTGTCAGTAAGAGCTTCAGGATGAAATATCTCAAGGGAGGCTCTTTGAGAGACATAACTTTGTCTAATACACCCACATGAACAACTATCTAGAATTCTTGTAGAAAAGGTATTGACAAGTTTAATCAACAACTCTTTAGAATCCCCGACAATGGGAAGAATATCCTTCTCTGGGAGGATAAAATATTTGGAAACCCTGCTCTTTCCTTTGTCATTTCGCTAGCATAGATAATGGACTGGTCTCTTAACAAAGGCATGCTTCGTCTGGCTGATATTTGCTCTTGGGACAACGTTGGAAATTGGGTGGGATGGTCTTTCCCTGACCTTCCTGTTGTAAGGTTTGTCGTTACACCAAAACCTGCATATGATGATGAACATTTGAAACCTAACAAAAGGCCCTATCACTAGGAGTGGCTGTTATTCCACTTGTTTTATATTCCCAGAGGTGCGGCAGTTATACCGTGTGGAGGTTGTACTAATACTCCAATGCCCCGCCTTCAGCGTAGCTCGGGGCAATTGAACCTAAGACCTATGCTCTGATACCATGTTAGAATAGTAGAGTTAAGCTAAACTAGTTAACCTATCTAAGCAATTAGCAACATATCATAAAAGATAAGAACAAGAAAAGAAAAGGACAAGAGAACACCGATATACGTGGTTCACCCTAATGGGTTTCATCCACGGGAAGGTAGTCTTCTATTATCGCCAGAATGTCTTCTCCAATCTTACAAGAGAGAAAAGCACAAATACCCCAAAGAATATAGATGATGTACAATAGTGTCACAATAGTACCACTACTACATCAAGAATACATGATTATGTAGAGACTCACTTGACCCTATTATATACTAAGAGATGCGGAGGAATTACTCTCACATAGGGAATTGAACCTGAGACCTATGCTCTGATACCATGTAAGAATAGTAGAGTCAAGATAAACTAATTAACCTGTCTAAGCAATCAACAACATATCATAAAATATAAGAATAGGAAAAGAAAAGGACAAGAGAACACTGATATACGTGGTTCACCCTAATGGGTTACATCCATGGGAAGGTAGTCTTTTATTATCTCCAGAATGTCTTCTCCAATCTTACAAGAGAGCAAAGCAAAAATACCCCAAAGAATATAGATGATGTACAATAGTGTTACAATAGTACCACTACTACATCAAGAATACATGATTATGTAGAGACTCACTTGACCTTATTATATACTAAGAGATGAGGAGGAATTACTCTCACATATTGCATATGGGATAATATAATGCTCCAAAATAACATCTCTTAATACAATACCATGGACAAATACTCTACACAACTAAATACACCACCATATAACTATGGGTTAAATGTATTACTCTTTTACATAAGATTGTAGACAACTTCCAACATAATACAAAGACATTATTACCTTCCAAGGAATACAATATATTCCAACACCTGTCCATCTTGTCTCCCAAAAAAATTTGTTGCTCACCTCTCTTTCTGGACTTGCTCCAGTCCATAGCTCCTTTAAAGATAGTTGGGGTTGGGGAAGCTTTGAGTCATACTCAGGGCTAATGGTTACTTTGATCTTCATGCTTCTCACTCCTCTTTCCTCTCCCCAACAATCTAGAAATAAGTTTGGTCGTATTGCCTTCCCAAGGTAATTTTGTTTTCATGGCTGCTACTGCACAACAAATTGCTCACTGGTGACAATCTACTCAAACGTGGCTTTTATGGCCCATTTTGATGCTGCTTGTGCAATTCTGAATTTGAATAAGTAGACCACATGTTTATTGGCTGTGCATTTTCAAAATCGGTGTGGGAATTGGTGCTCCACGACACATGCTTTTCTATTTCAATTCATTCTTTTGTAACTGATTTTTACCTCTCCTCGCATGATCAACGTCCTCAGAAACCTGGTGCAAATCTTGTCTGGTATTTGATATGGCATTCAATTCCCAAGATCGTATGGTGGAAACTGTGGATTTCCAGAAATAATTGTCTTTTCAACCATGTGCCTCCGAATTTGCAGCAAGTTGTTTTTAAAATCAAAGTGCTAATCACTGAATCAACTGGCTGTTTGTTGGCATCTACTCCTCTATCTTATGTGTTTTCAACGTGGATAGGTGTTTGTTCTTTTGGGCTAAGAAACTCGGTTTGTTCCAAACCTGTCAGTCCTCTCCCCCGACGTTTTCGTGGAAATATTGACGAATTAAAAACATTATGGATGAGTTCTTCTTCAATGGTATTTTTTTCGATGGAGCATCCAAGGGGAATCCTGGGACCTCAGGTGTCGGGGGTTTGATAATCTCTCCAGATAGAAAGTATGAATTCAGTTTTAGTTGGGGTCTTGGTACCATGTAAAACAACCAGGCTGAAAGCTACAATCTTCTCATGGCGAATCAGATTGCCAAGATTAAGGGATTCAAGTCAATTCAAATCCTCAATGACTCTAAGATGCTGATTAAAACATTAAATTCAGTTGATTGCTTCAATAACTATGCTTTGAATAGAACTCTGCAGAGAATTCGAAATACTTTGAAAGAATTTGACAAGGTTTCCTCTTTCCACATCCTTCAGGATCTCAATATTTCTGCAGATGCCCTGGCTAACATAGCTTGCCTGATGTCCCAGGGGATCCTTAGCATCAATAGAGAACCCAACTATCTTCTTGCAATTCCTTAATCATGTCTCTTTAAGCTGAATTTGGTCTTTTTTAGGAGTCTTACTCCTTTTCTGTATGAAATTGTACAGTTTTTTATCCTTCCGATGTACTTCTTCTTATTTGTATAATTTGGTCGATTGGCATTTGTTAAGTCAAATCGTTGTATATTTTTCTCATATAAATAAAATATATATATTTATCCGTTTTGGTTATAAAAAAAAAGATTCGAACTTACGATTAATTTTTACCATTGTTACTCATGATTTTTCACTATGCTCAAGGTTTTTTTACCATGCATTTCCTCTGTGTCCCAGCGCTCGGACTCGTGACTTTATGAGCCTTTGCACTTGTAATTTTCACTCCCTGACCATTTTTTCTGGTAAATTTGAAATCACATCATTTTTAGACATGGTTGCTAAAATTCAATCAGAGAAGGCATCTGCCACAACTAGGAATACCATATCTAAAATGACTCTTCAAGAGAAGAAAAACAAATATCCCAATGTCGATGTTTTCACTAACACTAGTGGGCATGTGTCTGACACCTCATATTTAGATTGGTCCAGAATTTATGTTATTTTTTACAATGATGACTTTTCCTCTGTTGCTCATGACCAACCTGCCTACCTCCAGATACACAATTCTCATCTCCATTTCATTGCTACCATACCTCCATTTATGCCTTACACAGACCCTGTTAAGTGGGAATTAGACCACGCCGACCCTAAGCAACGAATGTTTCATGATATCGATAATGTTGCTATTGCTTCGTTCCATCCAGATGTGTTTCTAGGGATTACGCTTTGGAAACCCCCAAGCAGCTTCTCTCGTCGAAATTTTTCGACGAAAGCCATGCCAAATTCAAATACAAAGAAGTGGTGAAATGTTAGCTGGAAGACCCAACACTAGTCATCCCCATTTCACTTCCAACATATCCAGTATCTTGGTTCAGAGAGCCCTTTTTGTTGTTGTCCGCCATGTTTTGCAGGTTATATGGCTTACCGAATTGTTCCTCATTCAAAGCATAATGTGTCCCAATGGTGAACCATATCCTGCTTATAGGTGACTCCTTCAACTAGGCGCAAATTATGTCATGTAATTTGCGGGATGAAAATGAAAAATATGAGAAAACCTCGAGCAACCAGAAACCATCTTTCTACATGTCAGGGTTCGTAATGGATGCATTATGCATGTCTACTTCTTTCCCGGCCCTAAATTGGAATTGGAGTGACAAATTTCCACCCGTTCATATATATTGCATTGATATGTGGGATGATAATTTCATTCCTCGGGTTTATGAGCTATGTGACCTATTTCTTCGGTCAATGTACTTCAAAAATTTCAAAGCTGATGCTCATGCATTCTCTCGAAGCGCTAGGGAACTGATTTCAGTGTATGGTGACTGATATGTAGGAGAATATTTCTCTTACATAATTATTTGGGGCATCAATATAGTCCACTTGCTTCCCATAATAGTTCCAGATTGAATGGTGCTTCAAGAATTCTCCTATCAAATTTTCATTGATGGGGTTTTCCCCAAGTTGACCAAACATAAGAAGAAGGCCTGGCCCAAATTTCCAGTGAATCTTGGCAACCTTACGCTACAGAATCTTGTTCATGCGTCATTAGTGGGAAAGGAGATTTCTGTTATGAGCTTGGGGGATGCAAGAAAAAGAATACATGACCTAGTGGCATATTTGGCTAATGTCTTTTCTCATGAGCACGAAAAATTTCAATACGTTCATGAAAAAGATTCCGATGATTCCATGTTTCGAGGAGCTACCAATTTTCAAGAGGAATTTGGTAAAATCACCGACCTAGACACCAAGTCCCATCTGTGGATAGACTCTAAAAATCTTGTGACGCAAGTTTTGTTTCCAAGTATTTTTTTTCTATTAGGAGAGAAATACCAATAACGAGCAACTTCAAGTAGGGTTAGATGTTCAAGACCAAGGGGTATTTCCATGTATGCAAATATGAAGGACGGGGGGGTTGGAGGGGTGTTATTAGTGTCATTAGAAACACGATGGAAGGCACTTTGACTGACATTTAGGGAAAATAAGCGACGGCTACAAAGTACAAGAGGAAGTTTTTGGAGCACGTGACATGTCTCTTGTGCACTAATGTCTTGTTTTGCAACTATTTGTGCAAGCAATTGTTTGATTGGCTGAAGAATGGGGCCGTCACTTGGTGCTGCATGTGCAAGGAGAGAGAGAATTGCATGGTAGCTTTCTAATTTTGGCTCTACTTTTGATGCATACTTTGAAATGTATTTGAGGACAGCATGTCTAGAAAGAACAGGTTGGCAATCAACATTAGCCCGCCATATTGTAAGCATGGTAGGGTTGTGAATATTTAGAAGGGAATCATTTCTTGCAGGAATGTATGTTTTATGTCCATTTCTATCAAGGAATAATGAAGAAGTAGCTTGTAGGTCATATGGAAAACCATAGCGACATTGAACATATGTTCCTTTTATGCGAAGGCAAGTTGATTTTGAACATCTGGTGTTCCTTTCAACAAAATTTACAAGTTCTCCATAGTCAACTAAGTAGTTTTATGCAAATATGGATGGCGATGCAAGACTGCATGGATCATTTGTAATAGAATGGTGTAACCCAGATGTTGACAAGTGGGAATTACGAGGATTCCAAGCTGTAACATATGTGTCAAAAAAAAATTGCAGCTTCAACTGCAAGAACATCTTCCCATTCTAAGGTGTCCATATTTGGTGCATCTGCCAACCAAATAAAACCATGAATGTGTGTGGATCCTCTATGCAACCATTCATACCTACATGGGAGGAAAAGGAATATATTAGAAATGAATTGTATAAAGTGGGAAATATAAAGAGAAGAATAAGAAGGAAGAGATGGTAGAATACCTGCACCAAGAATCTGTTATATGAAAACCTTTTTCAAGCACCTCTTGAAGGAATGTTTTGAATCTAATGTGCATGTATTGTGATGTAATATGTGGATTTGATATGATGTTGTGAACCTTCCATTTGTAGTCTTGAGCTAAACCAGTAGGACCTCCACCAGGCTTTAGAGCATGCAAATCTGGCCATTTTGTGTCAGCTGCACTAAGGGTAAAGAAGAACGTTGGTGTACATTGTTGATTGATCATATTTGTCAGTTCAACTCTACTTTTGTTCCAATATAAGCGTGTTCCACGTAATGAAGACCCAAATCTTGCGACCCGCTCACCAATTTTTTGATTAGGCATGTCTTGTAATTGGTTAACAAGCTCAAGTATTGTCGGAGGTAGTGTATCTTCAAGATTAATTTTAACAAAAACAGAGGCAGTAGCATTACTCTGATGACGCATAATTAGATTGTATATGTAGTACTGAAACCGAGGATGTTGGCCAAATCTCGTGTCATGATAGTGAATTAGGTGAAGTGCATATTCGTGCATATCAACTTGATGAATTTGTGGTTGTTTAAGCATTGCTGCACCTGTGGGGAACAAAGTTGGAAAAGCCATGGAAGTAAGGCTTTCTGTGTTGTACTCATTGATAGGGGAAATGCCTATAGGGGGGAAATCAATGGAAGGTGGTAGTGGGATATTTGGTATGTGTAACAACTATCTATTTTCTTCAACCTCAGTTCTAGCATTAGATTGTGTTGAAATAAACGAGGAGGATTCTAATTCATAGGGTTCAAATGAATTTGGTGGTTGAACTGTAGAGAACAAGCTTTGCTGATGAGATAATGTAGCATTGCTATTAACATGCAGAATACAAGGTGAAATGTATGTTGAAACAAGAGGAAAATAAGATAATGCAATTGGGTTGACCTGTACATCCTTGTAGTATGGGTCATTTGCCATTTTGTATTAAAGGGCAACAATAACATGTGTTCGACTAACAAACCGTTCATATGGATTGTTTGTAGAGTTGCATTTGTGAGCAAGAAGGATGTCAAATTCTGATATTAAATAGGTTAGGTATTTGGAAATATTGGAAATGTCTTGGGGGAAGCAAATAGTATGTCCAGAATATTTATATTGACCACCATGAGCTTGTGTAACTTGTAATATTGGGTTAGCATGACTAATGAGCATTTCTTCAACTTATGTAAGTGATGCAAGGACAAGTGGTGGGATGTCTGGTTCCATATTGTTTTCCAATGAAAAGTGATGGCCTTTTTGTTCTAGAATACAACGAGAACAAGTGTATATATCATGGAAATTTTTCCTTACAATACCAGCGTAACATTCTTTGCAAATGGAGCAGGCATGCATATCATCTAGTTGGTCCATTTTTTTCGAAATCGTTGATATGCATCATTGAGGTGGGTGTTCGATGGATTTAGCATAGGTGATGGAAGTGAAGTTCTGTCAGAAGGATCAACAAGAGAAATTGAAGAAGACATATCGACGGGTAGACGGGAAGCTCTGTAAAGAAGACGTTGTTTCTTGTCGTTTCAATCTTTGATATGTGCATATACAACTCTTCTTCATGCATTGGCTTGTTCATTGTCATGAGTTGTCATAGTTCCTACAAGAAAACCATAAAGTTGTTAAAGACTTAGAAGATTTGATTGTTGGAAATGACACATTTTCTATATGTATTAACTGCAAAGTATATCGATATAAAGCAGAAGATAAAAGCAAATGTTAACCGATTGCATATAGGGAACTAAGAATGTACCTTAAAATAATATATATATATATATATATATATATAAGAACAAAGTGTAGTATGAAAAATGATATATGAATTTTTTTTTATTGTTCTATACAGAAGAATGGAAACTTGTGCTAAGAAACAAGAGAAGAAAGTTGTTTATTTAATAAATAAACACAATAGAAAATGAGTATTGTATTCAAAAGTTACCATATATGTTACATCAACAATTTAGGTTAAAAACTTTAAGTGATAGCTTGTAGAGTGGAAGTATGAGACTGCAAAATAGAAATGCTATAAGGGAGTGAAAAAAAGACCTTGCTATGTTGAACTATGAAATAAGGACTTAAAATAGACAATTGAAATCATCCATTACATACAATAAAGAATATGCTTGTGTACCAGGTCGCAAAATCCTATATATTTATGTATCCATCTGAAATTGTCGATTATGTGTTTTCAACCATGACAATTACAAGTTTTAGTCGTGCAATTTCGCAAAAGGTCTTTGTTCTAACTTAAAGAGTAAGAAGTAATTGTTTGTTGCAGATCCTCTGGATTATTTCAACCATTGATGTTGATTCAGTTGAGAGAAGACATAGGTCTTTTGCAGAGATCCCCATGAGTTGGTTTGCAGCATCATCGAAAGCTATCACACCATGAAGGTATCCAGTGACATCTGCCAAGTCAACCTTTAGTATGTATCTATAGTCAAATTCAACAAACTCCCCATCACATTTACCACAATGCCAAATGTCTCCAACTTTGTGGGAAATATTTTTCATGCATTGTATACCATCAACAAAAAGAGGGCATGCAAGGAAATGAAAGTCATCTATGTTAACATTTGTGATGGTTGCAACAAGAGAGTACCAAACAAGTTTTTTAGATGGTTGAAGAGTTTGTAGCTCATTGATGGTAATGATTTCATGAGGAATAGAATGAGAGGCATTGAATTTTTGGCTCACAGATGGTGGTGCTGAACGAAATCCATTGTCATGAAACCATTTCTGGAGAACTGGAGTTTGTTCAATGTTTGGGTTTATAAAAATAGTAGTGTTGGAGATAGTGCCAACAGTTTTTCCATTAAAATCTATAACATGATCGCCTTTGATTGCTACAATTGGAGGAGTAGGTAAACCGTGAAGGCTGGCAAGGTCGACTCATTGAATTTGGCAATGCTCTCCCCAAAGTGTTATGCCAATACTATAGCCTGACATGCCACATAATCCAATGGTCCTCCTAACAGTCTCAACACCATCCTGTTTTCGTATTGTGGATGTAGGTGAAACTAAAATGACAAGTCCAACAAGGTCAACCATGAAATTAATCGGTATAGTTTGAATCTCCTTAATAGTTTTAAAGTTAAAGAAATATAAAGGTATTAAGGGGTATTCATCTAAGCATGGTTGGATGGTTGAGGAGGAACCTAGGAAAATCTCATTATGGCTTTTCAAATGGTTGAAAATTGGATTGGAAGCTTTGACTGTGCCATTTGATACTATGTACACTATTCCTATTTGTATTTGGTCATACAAAGAGAGTGCCAATTCATTGAATGCAGATATATGTATTTCAT
>LPNX010586247.1:36580-73103 GCA_001517045.1 Pseudotsuga menziesii
ATACCCTCGTTGGTTTCCATATTCATGTATGTTTGTCTTGGTAGTAACTCGGTCTTGAATGTTCCAAACTTTGCTGGAAGAGGAGAGTGATGTGAATGGGATAGTTGATGTAGCCAAGCCATGGTTTTCATTTATTGAGCTAGGGTTGACTAGAACAGAGGGACTACTCTTCGAGGGAGAAGGTACAGGTAACTAGTAAGGTGAATGATCTCCAATAATTGTTGCATCCACTGTGACAACTTCGAGTGCAAGCAATGTGATAGTCCTGTCAGAAGTAGTATGTTAGACTTCAATGGGAGAGAGAAACATTGGATGCATGAACAGTGTGAAATTGATTAAGTGAGAAAAAAGAACGAGGAAATTAAACGTATGTTACATTATGTACAATGTTGCATGTACATTGGGTAACTTTGATTATAGTTTCTTCTTTTAGTTGTCCATTTTCTACAAGACCACTATATATAACTAGAAGCAATAGCTCATGCTTGTGAAGGCCGTCTGAGATATAAATTCGGAACCGAATAGATTATGAGTTGAGTCAGTTCACTTGGTTTAATGAGGAGACCTGTACCAACGGGAAAAGGTTGACATCACCATGTAGCAATAGTGAAATAGAATCTTCAATTGGCATAGTCTCCATAACGTGATGGTTATTTTTTCTTGTGGAATGAAACAGTACATGAAAAAAACAAAAAAATTGCAATGTAACATATTCATGTGACCTAACTAAAATGCATATATAAAAAAAACATTAAAGCTCAGATTTCTGCGTGAGAAAACCGGAAGTCAAAAAGCACGAAATGTTAGATGCAAACATGTAAATTGCGATTTCCTCTTTCCGATTTATTCAAAGCAAAAAGTGGAAGTCAGCAAGAAAGAAATTAAAAATCCAGAATCCGACATTTCAGATTCTGGAAATCCTATGTTTTCCAATAAGGAACACCCTATGTTCCGATTTCCAACATTTCAGAAATAAAAAATCCTATGTTTGCCAATAAGGAACACCCTATGTTCCGATTTCCAATTACCCAAATTCTGATTTTCGACATTTCAGATCTCAAAAGTTTTGTTTTTTGAAATAAAGAAATGAAACCGGAAAAATTCCTATTTCCGATTTCCGACCTTCAGGTATCGAAACCCGAAAAGATTCGGTTTTGTTAAATTTGTTTGGTGTTTCACGCTTTATTATGTCTGTTCGTATTTTTTCCGCGTAACTTCTTCCTCCGCTAAGTCCATCCTTATTTTAAACTCGCTTTGCGTTCTATTTTATTGGTCTGCCTCTAAATTTGGCGGAGCTTTTGGCCTCTAAATTGCTACGATTTGTGGAGATTGATGTTAGCCTGCATATTTGTATGTTAAGAAATGAAATCGCTTTTACTTATGTATTTTTCAATCATCTAAACTTGGTTTCATGTCGTATATCGACTTGGTCAAGTGGGCAGTTGACGATGAAGCCCTAAACAATGGTTTTTCACTGACCAGTATTGGAGAAGGACAATGAAAGACATATCAGGAAATCTTTGTAGTTTTGGAAAAATTGTAATGTTCTGCAATTGAATAAAATAACACTATTACTCATGTTATGTTCTATGGTTATTTGTTAAATTTGTTTAATCAATTTTGAGTTATTCCTCTATATTTGTGGTATACTAATCATAGGTTGTTGATGTATTAAATGTGTTGATTTATATACTGATTTTGCATTACAAGTTTGACATATGAAATGAACATCGCAGTGGAGAAAGCAGAATGCAGAATCGCTACCCAAGTTCTATTTACATAAAGAATTTTTATTATACTTTCTTCTTACTATATTTATATTGATTTAACTTGTTTTTTTAGTTGAATCAACTTCATTTTGTTAAAAAAAAATATTATGCAAAAAAAAGGAATATTAAAGTTTTATATTGTTGAACATTTAAATCTGCCAAATTTTCGTAAATGTAAATAAAAAAACGTATCAAAGTCCCGCATTACATACTTGGGAAAGCAGAAAGTGGAAGAAGATTATTTTCCGAACAAAAACACCAAAGTTTCTATCATCGAATTCCGCAGTGCGAAAATCATAAGTCGGAAAAATGAAAGAATAAAAAAAGGACAAAAACTTCTCCACCTTTCGCATTCTGGACAACGAAAAGTGGAAGGCACAAGCGCCCACTGTTATAGTGGCCTTGCAGCTTTAGGCTGAGTTCCTTACCTAAAACGAGTGCATCACAAAAAACTAATACCTATCATTTTATTGACATAGCATGAGTATTACACCATTATGAAGCCACATAACCAATACAAGTCACAAGCCTTTTGCAACAGAGCAGGAGTCAAAGTCAATTAAAACAAAGCAAGGGTGTTTCACCATCTCATAAGCAACATTTTCATTTAAAGCCAAAAAACTAATACCTATCATTTTTTTGACAGAGCATGACATAACCAATACAAGGCACAATCTTTTTGCAACAGAGTAAGAGCCACATTCAATTAAAACAGAGCAATGGTGTTTCTCCATCTCATAAGCAAACTCAATGAATATTCAAAACAATTAAGAAGACCTAAGGAATACCTGCAAATTTAACAAGGTGCGAAAACCTCTGTTGGAAACTCTCTAGTGTAAATGAAACGCACCAAAATCAATATAAGCAAAGCAAAGGTAAACAATAAGAAATAGTTGTTACATGAAGGCCTGTTTATATGTACAAAGCAAAGGCGATGCAACAACAAATGCGGTAAATCGAGTATTGTAAGAAGATCTTGGAGATTGTCATAAGGTGAGAAAAAATGAATATATAGGCCCATGTTTGAATCAAATGACAAAGTTTATTGCATTAAAGGAGCAACAATGCATCGATGAAGCATTAATGTGGATGAAGGTACATGGGAAAAGTGTATTCCATCAGATGAAGCAGCAGTGAAACGAAACCACAACCAAATTGACCCCACAAGCTGCGAGCCTAAAGGCAGAAAATCCCTGGAGAAAATCAGTGGTTACCTGAAGGCATGTTTATATGTGCAAAGCAAAGGCGGTGCAGCAGCAAATGCGGTAAATCGATTATTGTAAGAAGATCTTGGAGATCGTCATAAGGTGAGAAAAAATGAAGATATACGCCCATGTCTGAATCAAATGACAGACTTTTTTGTATTAATGGAGCAACAATGCATTGATGAAGATTTAAAGTGGATGAAGGGACATAGGAAAAGTGTATTCCATCGACTGAAGTAGCAGTGAAACGAAACCACAACCAAATTGACCCCATAAACTGAGAGGCTAAAGGTAGAAAATCCCTTGAGAAAGTCTTATCCTAAACCTAGATAAAATTCTGGACTAAAACTTTCATAAAATATTGGCAAGGGCTATTTCGAATTGAGAGAAATGAACTGCAGTGAAGGCAACGAAACCCTGTAAAAAAAAATTGCCAGGACTAGTCATTTAGGACAATAGATAGAAGTGTAGTGAAAACATGCAAGCCACATGTCGCAAAAACACAGTAAACACCAACTGGGAAGAAGGATCCGCAACTGAAAAATAAATCCATGAAGTCCATCAATCCATTCACGTGCAACACCGATCGTAACATAGAGGACACCTATGGTCTGTGCGACAGAAGTTTTGGAATTCAGATTGCAGAATCGGGGACCCAACTAAAGTGCACTAAAAAAAACAAAAATTGATCAACATACATGCATGAAAAAGAAGGTAAGAACAATCAATCAATCATGTGTAGTAACAGCTCTAACAGGCGACCATTTGGTCAGCATGGAATGTAACAAGAGGCCATTTGCTCAGCAGGGGAATTATTTCCTTTGAGTGGACATGTTTGATAGGGAAACCGAGACACAACACCTGTCCAGTCTCCATTCGCTAAGACGATGCGACACGTGTTGAAATGTTAATGGCCAGGAAGATGAGGAATCTTTTGAGACTGTGTCTCCATTGTGAAAACTCCTACGGCATAAGTATAACATTAACTTTTAAACATTTATTCCAATTTGAATTTTTAATACTAATGATGTATAAAAAATAATCATATAATTAGAAAAAATTAACCTTAGACATTGATATAAACCAGAATATTAATGAGGCAATGGAATATGATAAGAAGTCTTCGCCCATTAGTCCCTCCATATTTGATAAATGCTTGATATAAACCACAAAAGTAAGTTATTCGAGTTTGTCTTGTACCTCTGCTACAAGGTGCTTTGTGGATGGGTGATTGGACACTTGAACCTTTGTTACTTCTTATCATTGCAGGCCCATGATCTACACATTGTTTTGTAATGATTGTTGAACACTTGACTGTCTGTGATGTATATGCATACCTGATGCAGAAAACAAGTTACCTTTAATTCAATGAATAACAAGGAACCGCTATTTTTCTTCTGAAAAAAAACCACAAAAATCTTATATGTCATAATATGTTTTATTATTATTATCAATAAATGCAAGTAACATGAATCGACTCCAAAACTCACAACTAGCCTTCAATCAATTCAAAAACTCACTACTAAATCTTTCAACCTTGAAAAAATAAATTCATAATGATATCATGTCAAATAAACACATCCTTGTTGACAAACAAAATGCTTACCTTACATTTTAAAATATTTTTAATTATAAATAGACATGTTTTAAGAGTTTTTAATAATTATAAATATATATCACATCAAAGTTAAATAAAGATAACGTTGGCATTTAATGAAATAAAGTTGAATAAAGATAACGTTGGCATTTAATGAAATAAAGATAAAGTTAGCCATTATTAAAGATAATTTTTTTTGTATTTCTAAATAAATAGTCAATATCTTAATCAATATTATTTTTTATTTATTTTTCTGTAGACAATATCATAGTTTTATATAATTAGAACGGTAAAACCCCGGTTTTCACTCCAAGGGGAGGGGAATGTGTGCTTCGGTTTCGACCCATGGTATTGAATTGCACATGATGTAAATATTTTTATTTGATCAGGATGTGGAGCTCAAGGAAAATGCCCCACCATCGATTTAACATTTTATGTATCGACGATTGAAATCGATGTTGATGGTTTATGTGCTAGCCAGGCACAATATATTGTGAGACATCATGTAAAAATGCAAATTAATAAAAAATACCGCAACTAGCTATGCATCGCAATGTTAAAGAGATGGGGGCATGATTTCACAAGGAATAGGGAGGGGGGGTATTCAAACCCTTGATTCAATGGGGAAAAGCCAAATGTCAAAAGGGGAACCCATAAAACTGTCAACTACCCATTTTGTCTTTTTCCCCAAACATTTGTTTCTATCAGAAATTGGTTGAGGAAGTTATTTCCTTGGGATGGGAAAGGTATGGAGGTCAAATTCGAATTGGGAAGACCACCCATCTTGGAAAAACGTGTTTTTGACTTAAGTAAATGATGGAAAATGCATGCCCAAGCTATTATTCACCCACGTCTTTCATTCCTCACCCATTCTCATTCATGTTTGGCTCCGTCACGTAGGAGGAAGGTGGCTGAGCTCTCTCCTTCGCGATTTCCTATCGTTTTCTTCACTTCTCCATGCCCAAAATTTGTTTTCTATGTTGTTGGGCGAATGGGAAGAAGGGGACCACGATTTTGGGGTTTGAAGAGGCCATTTTTCCCCTAGGAGTTTCTCTCATGTTCTTCTTTCATTTTCCCATTTTTATCCATGGCTGGGAAGTCGTTTTGTTGCTGAGTGAATGTGCAGCCAAGATTCACGTTTTGGGTGTTTGATGAGGCCGAATTTGCTCCCGAAATGCCCATACACGTTTTCTGATTTTGGGATTCATGATTTGGGTGTGAATGATGGTTGTTTTTACTCTTGAATGCCCCTGAATGTTTTGTGAAATCGATTTTGGTTCCTGGGGATGTTTTTCCCCTATTTTCCATTTTTGATTTTGGATCCCATGACGTTTTTTTCCATACCCGGAACTTGTATTAGCTGTGAAGTGCATCCTTGTGTTGGCTTGGCTGAGAAGTCCAAGAAACCCATCTTCTAGAGTGTTTGACTGTGTTTGGATGTGACTGTCGGCTTGGCTGAGTAAGTCCAAGGAACCCATGTGCTATTGGCTTATTTCCTTAGTAGCTCGTGAAACCCAATTGTTTATTGGTTGGGTTGGACAGTCTATGAACCCAACTATGTGTGCATGGTCTTGTTGTGTGTAATATTGTTGTTCCCTAGTTCCTTGTGGAAATCATGCCTTGCTCGAGGGTGGAAGTGATGCTGAGAGATTGATGAGCACACTGGCCTATGGTTGGGTGGAACGTTGCAGCGACATAGCTAGTTGTGGGGAAGCTTCTTTTCAAAGATAAGTATTCTCTGTGCATTTAATTTCCACACCTGTAATTGCTTTTAAGTTATCATGAACATGTTGAATGCTTAAATGTGTTGAATGAGTTTTGCTTCCGCTGTATTTTTCAATTATTATGAATCGGTGTATGTATTTTATGTTCAATGCATTTTGGTTTATGTTCATGAGGCTAGATTTCTCGTTCTGATAGTAGTAGCAAGGTAGTCACGTCTTCTCCATTATCGGGATGAGGGGTGGGGACGTAACAAAAACCATATTGTTCATTGACCGCTAGTAGTTGTCTTATAGCACAAAGAGAGTTCAATATAACTTCAACCAATGGGAAAATAGTCAGTCATACCTAGCACTATGCTATCTAGATGTCCTAAAAAATCATATAAAAACTCAACAATATCATGAGTGACAAAATAGGGAGAATAATAAGAACAAGATCAACCCAGAGGGACCATCAGACCATTAGCTAGCACCCATTTATCAGTGAAACCAACCGACAGAATCAAGCCTTTCTTGGATAGGCCATCAGCCTCAACATTAGCTTCTCTGAAAATATGCTGGAAAGAGAGGAAAGTGAAATGGGTCCTCGCTCTATCAATGTCCTCAAAGAATGGAAGGATGAAAATGTCCACCAGGGGCTTACGATCTTTGAGACAATCCATAACCAATAAAGAATTACCAATAACTTGAAGTCTGCCCACACCAAGGCCAAGTGAAATCCTAAGAAGAATATTGATCGCAGTAAATTCAGCCTGGTTGTTGGAGGCTTTCCCTAATCCAGCTGCAAAATGTATGGACCTAGTAGAGGAGAGATGGATGATTCCCTCAGCACCACCCATCTGAGGTCTACCTTGGGACAAACCATCAACAAAATACCATGGAAAGGTGTCATCCACGTTGGGCGCAAGGATGACACGAGGAGGTTTATGAGGAGACTGCATAAGGAAAGATTTAAAAATACCATAGCTGCAGACAGAATATACTTGGGCTAGAATGAGGATACCATCAAATAACTTATTGTTCTGAGCTAACCAAATACCCAGACAACAATTACTGAGAGGGCTACAAGTGATAAGTAGTGGGGACCACTAAACCAGTCCTTCCAAGCCAGCTTGATGTCAATCAAAATCCAAAAGTGTGTAATACTTGCAAAAAGTGGATGTGTTTTCCAAACCTCCTATGCATATGGGCAAAATAAGAAGAGATGATCAATGGTTTTAGACTTTTATTCGCATAAAGTGCATCTGCTGGGCCCAACTAAAAATATGTGAGTTAATGTTTCCCAAACTGGGATCTTGTCATCTAAGACAAGCCTGAAAAACAATTTGTTTTTAAGTGGGCAAGAGAGCATCCAGATGCTTTGACACCACCAGTCAGGCTAGGGAGGGTCCTCCAATTCTCTGAGAGCAATATAACCCAATTTTGGCGAGTATGACCCACCCTTGGTATTTTTGGTCCAAAGAAGATTATTTGGTTTATCATTCAATCGAACCATGCTGGACTACAGATTGTGTATGTACTGGTCCCAAATAATCGCATCACCAGCAATGAAGGCAAGATCAACAGCATGCATCCTGTTATCTCTAAGGTTGTTTTACCTTTTTATTTTAAAATCTTTGATTTTGATCGGTTTTTATTGTTTTAATTTTCCTTTGTTTTATACCTTATGATAGATTGATTGCCTTTAGGGTTTCTTTTATTATCCTGAGTCATCAAAATCTTCATTCATTTGGCATGAACTTATGTATGTGCAAGAGATTGTATGTTATATGGTGAATTGTTAAAGCTGGCAGCATTTATCCAAACTGGCAGCATTTCATGAACTAGTAGCATTTCACTTACTGGAAGCAGAATTTCAAAAGGGCATTTCATTGAAAAATTTATTGTCTATTAATACCATGGAATGTAAAGGGATAATAAACTTTGGTCATATGCATAATTATTTGGCATTCGGTATGGTCATGTTTTAAATGCACCCTTGTCCATAAAATGATGAGTTGTATGGTGTCATTTATTAAATGGTACACATGTTGTCATTTCGAAAGTTTCAACAATACATGCAATGAGTGCTAGTACTGAACGTGGTAGAATCGATTTAACTCACTCTTTTCCCCAAAATCTATCTCATTACTTCATTGGTTAACTGGAGAAGAATAATAGCAGACTCATTTGTGTACTGTAAATCTACATTGGTTGCAAGCAGCAACATGCGGGTTTTAAGCAGCTAGGGTTTGTTCAAACTCTAATGGCTTTTATGTTTTAAGAGCTGGATTACAACGTATATATTTCCCTGCATCTCAGAGTAAGCAGTTACAACAAAGAATTTCATGTTCGGGGCAGTATAGTGTAAAATCCTTGTTGATTTGCATTACTGACAGAGGCTTAAGGGTAAGACCTACGAGGCTTTTTGGTTCTATTCTCACTGTCATCTTCATTTTGTTAAGCCTGCAAATCAATCAAATTAGGACTAGCACAAGTATAGATGCATTATTAACAGGCCAGATGCTAGCATGGAGTGAAGACTTACCACAAAGGTAACTGCAGCAAAGCTTAGTTTGTGTGTTTTTTTGTCTGAGATTTAAAGCCCAGTCGGTCCATACAGCAGAGTTGGAATTCTTTTAGGGTTTTAAATGTTGAAGGCAGCCGATGAGGAAGAGCCAAAGGAGGTTATAGTGAAGAGAAAGCCTGGAGGCTTCATTTGCAGGCTAGAACCAAACAACACAGACTAGATAAAGCAATTTCCCAGCTCTGCCAAACTTATGCAGAGGTCCAGATGGTTTAAATTTTGTGAGAAGTTGCAAGGCTACCATTCACAGGTTACCATGTTATTTATTGAAAATTATAGAGATGAAAGAGTGCAGCTGCAAATCCTAACAGTCAGGGTAAATGAGGATTCTATTGCTGAGGCAATAGGTGTTCCTGCACAGGGGGAGAAATGGTTCAAACAGAAGGATTTCTAAAGCATTTTTAGTGAATTTCTAATGCTAGGAGGTGAAAAGCTTGGCTGGAAAAATGGTGTCCACGTTAGCAAAATGAAGCCAGGATGGAAGGTTCCTTTGGAGGTGATACAGAATTACATTACATGCGATGGTAGATATGACAGAGTATTAAAGTGCCATCTAAAATTGCTAATGCATATTCATGGAACTATACAGGTAAATCTCCCATTCTACTTGTTTAAAAGCCTCCAAAAGATGATTTCTAGAGTTCAAAACCATCCTAAGCATACTGCTCGCTCTATTTATCACCAAGGCTTAATTAAACTGTTGATTCTAGCTCAATTGCAAAAGGAGGAGAGAACATGGGAATCCCTGTTAAAGGAGTCAGGGTTTAAAGACAACCCTAAAGAAAAAGGAAAAAGAATGATGGATGATACTGAACAGCCAATAATAAGTCTTAAGAAGCCTGTTAAAACTGTTGAGAATGAAGAAAAGCATACTGCTGAGAAAACCATTCAAGAAGGCTTGTGCCATGAAGCCTCCTGCACAAATGAAGACCCAAAGAAACTCAATGATATGCTGAAAACCATAGCTTCAAAGAATAAGATTTGTAAACAGTTATTCAAGACAGAGAAGCCAAGAACCAGGCTAAGGAAGAAGATGCAAATAGAGAAAGAGGCAGCGCATGAAGATGCCATGAATGTTGTAGTGATTAATGATGCTGGTAGTGAAGAAACAGTGCATACAGCAGGGGACCAATACTGTGTAGATAATGAAAAGTTTATTGATATTCAGGGCGTAGCAGGCATTATACCAGAAGAGTTTTGTACAGACAAGCATGATATTCCAAATGATGGTTCAGCATCAAAAGGTTTACAGGAAGGAGTCCACATAGGAGAAGAAGACTTAGAAATATCTCCTGAATTAAACCAATGTAGGAAGTCATTGCAAACATACCAAGAACAAACAAGATATTTGCAAGACATAAATGAAAAATTGATGGTGGCCAACAAAAGACTTCGTGAATATCTGGAGGACAAAGAGGCAGAATACCAAAAGCTGCTGATGGTTTCCAAAGATGTTCTAAGGGAGAAACGAGCCATTCAGAAATAGCTGGAACAAGTCAAAGCTCAAATCAAGGAGGACAATAAGGATGCTGAATTCGCCAGACTACAGAGGTGTTCACAGGTTCTGAGTGACCTAGCTACACTAGTAGAGGCTTCTAGAAGCCTTTAGAAGTTAAATTGTTTTTTGCTTTTTGAAATTATGTTGTTATTTGACACATGTATTACACTTGTACTTTATTACTTTTTAAAAGGGATTGACTTCCCTGTTTTTGAGGAGGTTCGGTCCTTAGATATAGGATCTTATGGTTAGTTTAAAAAAAACATTATTTTGTATTTAATGAAGCCCTCGAGAGGGGACTGGGGGTTGGAATTTTGGAGCTATGGATGCCCAGTTTTAAACCATTGTCTGTATAACATGAATACTCTACAGCTTCTATAACAGGTTCTACTTTGAATGAGCATGTTTTTGATGTGTCTTTCTATGTTATAAATTGTTTTTCTTATGACTTATCATGTAGATGGTCCACTGAATTCCATTACAGTGATGCTTATATTGAAATACAATTATCCTTATAGTTTCTAAAAACAGAGACAGTTTCATCTCATGACTTTGTGATCGTAGTAACCTTGATATTGAACTTTGTGTGTTATTTTATGTTATACAGTTCCTGTTTGATTCTCTTGTAGCTCTGATTGACCTACCAGCCTATTTCTTCAATAATTTTTTGATTTTCTTATAGATCGTATATTATACCAGCTTGTTTCATTCATAATTGTGTGATCTGTACAAAATAACCTTGATTTCATACCAGCACTATTCTTTGATAGTTGTGTGATTTTGTTTGTAATTCTTATGATATACCAGCCTAGTTCTTCAATACTTGTTTGATTTTTCTTATAGCTTTCATATTATATCAGCCTAGTTCTTTCATAGTTGTGTGATTTTCCATTAGCCTTGATTTCATATCAGCTTGATTTTCATTTTGATTTCATTAATTTGTACATTTTTGAAAAAGATTTCCTTAAGATTGAACCCCCGTAGTCTAGGTTCAACTTTAGGGATCACACATCCAACACTGATGGGATAACAGAGGAGCGTTCAGTAAATGGGATAATAGAGGAGCGTTTATCATTCAATCGAACCATGCTGGACTACAGATTGTGTATGTACTGGTCCCAAATAATCGCATCACCGTCCATGAAGGAAAGATCAACAACATCCATCCAACACTGATGGGATAACATAGGAGCGCTCAATATACTTGGCAATGCAAATGAGTATAACCCCAATCAGCCAGATGGCGGATCATATCATCAAAGAAACCGACAAATGCCTTGCCACCCACCCAAGGGTATTTCCCAATTCTTACAGATCAACCATTGCCAATCTTCCAGGCAACCCAACTCCCAATAATGTCAAAACAGTTGACATTCGCCCTCCAAAAGATAGAATTGCGTTGAGTGTTCTTTACAGGGGCCTAGATCCAATCAGTAATTGTTAGTGGAGCAATGTATTTGATGTGAATAATTTGGTTCCATATCCTAGTGCCATTGACGAGGTTCCACGCACACTTGGAAGCAAGTACTTTAGAGAAGGAAGGTAAGTCCTTGAGGCCTCATCCTCCCATAACTTTTGGTAGGGTGATGTTCTTCCATGAAGTCCAGGAGAATGCATGGGACTTATCCATACCACCCCAAATAAAAAATTTCCAGAGTATCCTTATTCGCCGAATAATGCAAGCAGGGACGGTGGATAGGGTGAACCAGTACATGGGGATAGCCTTAATTATTGATTTAATGATAATCAACCTGCCTCCATGAGAAATCTACCGGTTGCACCACTGCTTCAGATGATTTTCAACCAGCACAAGCAGCTAGGCCCTGTCTTTCTTGGAGTAATCAATATTATTATACCTGCCTAAAGTAGGTATATAGCTATCGTTTATTCAAACAATAGTTTTTACTTTATTTAATTTATATACTTTTTCAAATGTTTTACATAAATTTTATAAAATTCATATATTAGATTAATATTTTCAAAATAAAAATTATATTTTATATTTTATTTTTTAAAACCTACTTTTTCATTTTATGATTGGTTCATTTTAATGATTTGACTAATTTCCTCTAGTGTGTAAATGAAATTGTTAGATATAAAAAATATTTAAAAATATAAAAAAAAATTAGAAATATATAACAGTGTGAAGTGTGAAGTGTCTTTTTAATTAAAATAATCATAATGACTAATATTAATAGATGTGACAATGACATCACAATGATTGATTATAGTTATATAACTATATACAATTTTTAGTTAATAAATATAATATATTTTTTTTAAATACATATATAAACATCAATATATTATAATGTTTTTTCTATAAAAAAATTAGAAATAAAAATCTAATAATGCCAAGTGTCTTGTTTTTTAAATTAGTCATAATGTCTAATTTTGATAGATGTGACAATCACATAATGATTGATTATAGCTATATCTCTATATAATCAATTTTAAAACAAACTAAATAATTTGTTTCTTAATCAATTTTAAAACAAACTAAATAATATGTTTTTTTAGGTCCAATAGACCAAGTTTAGTTTGGTCCGAGGGAACGCTAACCACCATCATCATTATCATAAAATTTTTATTTATATATAATATTTTGTTTAAATATATATAAAAACTTTAACATATTATAATATTTTTATATAAATATATTCATAAAATTTTTAAACTAAAATTTCCAAATATTTATTGTGATATTCAATTAAGTTTTTTTCACATTTCATAAACTAACATATTAATGAAACTAAAGATTGACTTTTTTTAACATTTCTAAAAAAATATTTATTGGTTCATTCAAACAAATAGGATGATTAATATGTTAATTAGTTGGCATTATACTATATAATAATAATAATAATAATAATAATAATCTATTTTTAAGGTCACCCTCAAGCGAGACACCAAATTGGTGTATGAGACCCCCTTGTTTGTGGGACAAGGGACCCCCCTCTGTGCAACGATTTAACTGCTAAAGTCTACAGAGGTGTACATACACTACCCCCCTCTGGATTTGAACCCGTGACCTCGTAAGAGGAAACACATGCTCTTAACCATTAGGAAACACATGCTCTTAACCAGAGTTTAATATTGATTTAGCCTTTTTATTGTTAATAGAAAAAAATATATATATATATTTTGGTAAAATTTTGTTAGTAAAGAAATGCAAATTTTATAAAATCTCTATAAATTATTACAGGATTAATATCTTCAAGATTAAGTATTTAATATAAACTTACCAAAGTTTAATATTGATTTAGCCTTTTTATTGTTAATAGAAAAAAAATATTTTATTTTGGTAAATTTTGTTAGTAAAGAAATGCAAATTTTATAAAATCTCTATAAATTATTACAGAATTAATATCTTCAAGATTAAGTATTTAATACAGTTTTGATTTTTCTCATGATAATGATGATTATTATTAACTTCCACTGAGACCAAGTCTGGTCTATCGGGCCTTAAGAACTTAGAAGGAAAATACTTGGTTTACTTTAAAATCTTGTTCCTGAGCTCAAAAAGCTTGCTAAGAAGATTTCCAAGCTCACTATAGTTTTGACAAGTTAGGAGGTTATAAAGGTTTGTATTGTAGCAAGTACTATGAAACTCGGATCTAATGTGGGGGTAAGCAAGGCACCCTAAGAGAAAGTGGTTTTCATCAGCAACGTTCATAGACTCACGCAGATGGAAAACCCTTTCCATCCATGGAGTTTTAGGAATAGACCAACGCCCTGTTTCGCTATGGAGTTCATGAGAGTTCGTTCTAATCTTGGATATATTAATTTTCTTCCATGAGCTAGTTACTACCGATAGATACTTCTAATCCTCCAAGTTAGGGATTAATGACCTCCTTCTAGTATCTTGATTTTCTCTTAACCGCTAAATTTTCCTCATACCATAATTTCTCTTTAAACTTAGAAGTAATAATATTTTTGACGTTGTCAATGTTTTGCAAAATGTTTCTTATGAATTCTGATTTATTATCCAATTATTTTCATTTCAAACTTTAACTTTAACTTTGGCCTATATATAACTATTAAATCAAAACATTTCTAAATTATGAAATTAAATTTGGGCTATAGTTAACAATTAAATTAAACCTAGTTGTGTAAAACTATTAAATTAAAACATTTTTAAATTATTAAATTAAACCATTTTTTAAGGCAGGTATAAGTAGCTTTGCCACTAATTTCCCTTGTTAAAATTGGATTGGTTATTGAAATTGTTAAGCTCAAAAATATGAATTGGACCAAAAAAATGTATAAAATATTCAAATTTTGAAAAAAAACCACATATATTTATGTGTATTTATATGAATCTAAATCATTACACACAAATATGTCAAGTTTTTCATGTATATAGAAAGTAAGGGTGTATATAACTAAAATAGCATTGAGTGCAAGTCATATCTAACCCAAATTACACAAACAAAGAGGCTCTAAATGGCCTATAGAGTCCAAAAAAACTTAATTTCACAACAAATAGCTACATATCACCACAATCATTGCCTGTTTGTGGGCGTGAGATTATTTTATGGAGTGGAGATCGTTGCTCACCGCTTCCACCGTTTCATGAGATCACAGTAAAATTTTTTTTACAGAGCTAATTTTGTTTCCACGTGATTCTCCTTGTAAATTTTTTTTATTCCACCAAGGTGAAGCATTGGAGCTCAACGCTCAACTCTTTTCTCCAGTTGGAGCCAAGGTGAAGCGGTGGAGCTGTGCTGCGTTGGAGCCTGTGTTCGCTGTAAAAAAAAATTGCCTATTACGTGATGGCCAACTCGGATCGCTGCCACAGTCTGCCAAAGTCTGATCGTTGATCCTTATCACTACACACTTTGACTAATTGCTGATTCCATTCGCATAAGGAGCAGACATTGATCAATTCCTTTCTGCATGATTGATTGGACAGACGACGCATTTGCTGAGGTGAATCTGTGCTGAAGAGAGAGCTCACGATTTTTTTTCCTCACGATTTATGCCGGCGCATTTGGTGAGAGAAGTGTGAGCGCTGTAGGCGCCTCCAACGGGGAGAGACAGAGTGACGACGACGCTGCATACGGGAAAATATCATGCGCTGGCAGCGCTCTTCAGCAAGGTGAAAAGAGCGCTGGTGGGCCCTTTCTTACAGTAATTTTGGTGGGCGCCGAATCATCCCATGAAGTGAGCATCCGGTTATTTTCTTGTTTGACAGTGAAGAGGTGAGCCAAAAAAAATTTAATTGTTCTGTTGAGTTGAAATTAGTTTCCTTCATATCTGTAAAAATGGTGGACATGTTTCTGTCCGACTTATATATTATGGAAGCATCAAAATTGACCGGAGAGAATTATGTAAATTGGAAATTCAAGCTAATTAATGTACTTGAAGCTCTTAATCTATGTCCAATTGTGGAAGGGGATGAACAGATGCCCTTAGATCCTTTGTCAATCTTAGATTGGAATTCACGGGAAACCCAAGAAAAGGTGTTGATTCGTATATCTGTAAAAGACAACATAATACCTCACATCAGAAATTGCAAGACATCCAAATACACATGGGACAAACTGAAAGGTTTGTATGAGACGTCTGACTCTAATAGAATTTTGTTTCTAAAGACCAAATTATTGTCTATCAAGATGGATGTGAATGAAACTATGAATAAATACCTCTTCCACATCAAAGACTTCAGAGATAATCTGGGTGACATAGGTGAAGAAGTATCTAGTACTGATCTGGTATCTATCACATTAAAAGGTCTTTTGCGAGATTACAAATTGTTCATCTAAGCTCTTGCAGCAAGATAGACCCCTCCTACATTTACAGAGCTCGACGGAATCCTAATACAAGAAGAAGAGTGAATGAATATTTATGAGCCGAAATCTCAGTCTGTAGATCATACATTGATGGCAAGAGGCAGATACCCACACAGAGGAAATTACTGGAATTCACAAGGAGGAAAGCTTCATGCAAGACACAGAGGTATGTAATGCAATGACTCTAGTACTAATAAATATGTTGTATGACATTATTGTGGCAAATCAGGTCACATAGATAGAGAATGTTTTAAAAAGATAAACAATGACTCAAACAACAGATACAAAAAACATAATGGAAATTATGTTAGAAAAGACAACTCGAAAGTCAATGGATTTAAAAACCTAAGACTATTTATATTTGAACATGCTTTGCCTGCTGAAACGAATGATGAAAATGCATGGTTCATAGATTCGGGTGCATTTGCCCACATATCTTGTAATAGAGATTGGTATGATGAGTACTATGAAAAGTTTGATGGCACACACATCTATCTAGGTGATAATAGGTCTCACAAAGTCCTAGGTTATGGAGTGATAAGTGTTAACCTACCCGATGGACAATTTAAACATATACATAATGTGATGTATGTCGCAGGCATAAAAAATAACTTAATATATGTTTATGCTATCACCGATAATGATATGAAAGTTGAATTTGATATATATAAGTGCCATGTGAAAGATGTCCAAGATCATTACAGGGTTATAGCGACAGGATCCAGACTTGGTGGATTGTATAAGATGGATGCAATCAAGGGCAACCATCAAGCACTAGCAGCATCAGCGATTTCAGATGTCGAATTGTGGCATCAAAGGTATAGACACCTCAATCACAATGATCTCATGCTAGTGCAGAAAAAGTCGATGGTTGAGGGTGTTCCTGTCATTAAAAATGATCATATTGAATGTGTTGCATGTGCACTTGGAAAACAACACTGAAATGAATTTCCTAACCATGAAGAGAAGAGACAGACTGAACTCCTTGAACTAATACACATTGATGTATGTGGACCTATGCAGACCAGATCACTTAGTGGTGCATGGTATTTTCTGATATTTGTTGATGACAGATCCAGGTTCACATGGGATTACTTCATAAGAAGGAAAAGTGATGTTTTTGAATACTTCAAGGAATTCAAAATCAAAGTTGAGAAGAAAATAGGTAAATACATTAAAATACTTAGATCGGATCAAGGTAATGAGTACACTCCTGGAGCTTTTAGAAGATATGTATAGAAAATGGAATTCAACAACAATTCACAATCAATGATACACCTTAGCAAAATGGTATTGCCGAGAGGAAAAAAATAACATTGGTGGAATGTGCTCGCAGCATGCCCCAAGGTAAAAACATATCCAACGGCTTTTGTGCTGAAGCAATTAATACTGTTGTTTATTTAAGGAATAGGAGTCCAACAAAGAAATTACAACTAAAAACCCCCTTTGAAGTCTTTCATGGCTATAAACCTGAAATTAGTCATTTAAGAATATTTGGTTCTAGGGATTTTGCACACATACCTAAAGATGACAGAAGGAAATTGGATGCAAAATCCATTGAGTGTATATTTGTTGGCTACTGTGATGATCAGAAAGCATACAAATTATTTCATCCTAGTTCACGCAAATTGATTGCTAGTAGAGATGTTGTATTTCATGAAAATGCAGATATGTGTAAGAGGATGAATAATGTTGATGAAGAACTGATCCCAAATGAGCATGAAAAAATAGATAAAATTCTTCAAAAAGCGCAGGAACAGCAGCAGGTGCAACACTAGCAATAGGTTTAGGAACAAGAATCAAGCATGAGTAATACTACCTCGGATGATGAAACATTAGAAGACAGAAGAATCATGGATGGAACTTTTGCAGGCACTGTAGTACTTAGAAGGTCAACTCGTCAAACTCATCCTCTATGGAATGAAACAGGGTCCTAGATCATGGTATATCAAGATTGACACCTTCTTTAAACAACAAGGATTTCTCAAAAGTAAAAATGATTCAAGCTTATATATTAAATCAGATAAACAGGGAAATGTTTGCTTGATATCCCTATATGTGGATGATCTTATCATTACAGGTAGAGCATATCAGTTAGTTGTAGAGATTAAAAGTAATTTGTCACAGGAATTTGAAATGAAAGGCCTTGGTGACTTACATTATTGTTTAAGCATTGCTTTTTTGAGAGAATCTGGTAAAACATTCATCACTCAAAGCAAATATGCAAGGGAAATACTTGACAGATTTCAAATGAGTGAATGCAAATCAATATCCACTCCTTTGGACCAAAATGTCAAATTATACAACAATGATGGATCTAAATAAGCCTATGGTACTTTGTATCATCAACTAGTGGGTAGTTTGAACTACCTCACTACTACAAGGCCAAGCCTATCATATTCTGTTAGCATCCTTGCTCAGTTCTTGGCTAAGCCATGTGAAACACATTGGAAAGTTGCCGCAGCAGGTCCTACGATATTTAAAAGGAATTGTTAATTATGGTCTTTTATATGATGATATATCTGATGTTCAGTTGGCAAGTTATTTTGATTTTGACGGGGAAGGAAATCCTGATGATAGAAAATCAACTTCTGGATATGCTTTTAACATTGGTTCGGGATTCATACCATGGAGCAGTAAGAAACAACCAACTTTTTCTTTGTCATCCACAGAAGCTGAATATAAAGCTTTAACCAATGCTACTTGTGAAGCCATTTGGTTGAGGCGCATTCTTGAAGATGTTGGAACACAACAAAAACAAGCTACCAGAATCTAGTGTGACAATCAAAGCTCAATTAAGCTGGCACACAATCCAGTCTATCATGCCAGATCCAAACATATTGAGCTACAACATCATTTTGTCAGAGAAAAGATTGAGTTTCAAGAAATTGAACTCATCTATTGTAATACAAGTGAGAATGTTGCTCATATTTTTACTAAACTAGTTGGAAGGATCCATTTTGAGGATCTTAGGGAGAAATTAGGTGTTGTCAATAATCCTTTTATGCATTAAGGGAGGTTGTTAGATATAATGGAGAAATATATTCGTATGTTTTCTATATCTAGGTTTCATGTTCAAACAACTCCTATCATTGTAGGATCTAATCCACATTTATTGGATCTAGATTTTCACAATGTGTCATAATTGTGTTAAGAATTTTAGAGTTGAATTTTGTATGAGTATTGAAACAATTCCATGTTTCAAGTGGATTGTATATTATTGTAGTAATTAATCAAATTAATATAAGATTAATAAAGTAAGATTAAAGTTAAAATATCGGTGAGATGTAAAACACTTGGTGATGGGTATGGTTAAGACGCTTTCTGAGCGGAAATGTTACCGGTTCAAATCCCACGGATACCAAAATCCAACCATGTTAAGGGTTGGTGTGGTCCAGGATGGATGTGATCCCTGGGTGATTTTAACAGCTTAGATGCCTCTGGTTCGTGGTAACTTAGCTAATGAAAAACTTGCTAATCAGGAGGGTTCTTCTCATTTCTAAAATTAAAATATTAAAAATAATAAAAAAATATAAATCATTGATCATAAAAGTAAAAGAAATAGAAAAGACAGGAAATATGATTAATAGGAAGAGGTGAGAGAGCTTAAAAATGAGGATAGTTGTTAAATTAAAAAATATATATGATGTAAATGAATGGAAGAGTAAATATTTATAAACTAAATAATGGGAACAAATCTAATATTTTAGAGATAAAGATAAAAGAGAATATTTGAGTAGAAAAAAAAAGGAAAATTTTTATTTAAGGTGAGCGAAGTTTTTAACATGAGAAAGAATGAAATGTAAACTAGGAAATGATAAATAAACTACAATCGAAAGGCTAAGGAGGATTAAATATAACATACAAAAGTAAGATAATAAGAAAAGATCAAGCAAGGGGATGGAGTGAGAGATATAAGGATAATTAATGTCATAGATGATGAATGATAGACTTCTCTAAATGGTGTTGGTTGCGCCTTATAATTGTATCACATATTATTACATATGTAAAATGTATAATGGAATATCTTAATGTGAAGTGAGCTTAATGAACGAGTAATTTGTGTAGGTGTAATCTCTCCAACCATCTCCACTATGTACATATACCTTATTCAAGATGAATGCAAATTATTTTAGTGCTTGACTCAATATTCTTTTGTTATTCATAGGTTTAGTGTGTGTATTTCATTCTATATTTGAATGCTATATTGAAGCATGTTCTTCCAACACTTTGGATGCCATTGCCTCCTTTGTACAATTTGGGTGATGGCAACAGCAGGTGGAGGCGGTCTAGACTTGGAAGAAATTGAGTTGCTTATGTGAAGAACTTGTAAAGAAAATTATTGACATGTTTGTCAATCGAATATGGATTGAGAGGTTAAGATGAATGTTGTTATACACCCCACCTAAATTCAAATCTCACTATATATGACATGTTATGTAAATGAAGATTCCTTGATTCATAGGAACAACAAAAATCTATGTTTTCCATGTGAAAAAAAAAGCTATTGACTTGTTAGCCCAACCTCTAAAACGTTAATTATGTAATCCATCGTATAAGGAACTCCATCGATTCAGCACCGACCAACGAGTTCGATTGTTATCAAAGTTCTTAACTACTATTTAAGTGTGCCGCTTGGTCATCAACCTGACCAGTGATCTCGACTACCTACTTATGTTGGTCGACCAAAACAATCACCCATCGGCGAGCGATGTATCCGTTGATTCTTTTTTGCAAGCTATTTTATTTTGTTTAACTTTCAACTTCTCTCTTTATTAACTCGACTTTGTGGGTTGATTCTTTTTTGTCATATTAGTATAATTTTGGTGCCTCATTTACATAAATGTAGCATTGATATATTTCTTTTGAAATTTGTGGTCGATATCAAATTTTTTGGTTGAGGGTATTTGTAAAGCATGGTCAAAATTTCACATATGGTCGATGTATCGATACCTCATTTATTGGTCGACTTTTAAGTCTAGTCGAGTCTTCTTATTCAGATATCTATATGTTAGATTTTTTATTCTTCGAACCCTTTTAGTCGACTTGCATGAGTAATTATAGGAGAGTCAAAATTGATGGGTTGAGTCTTAATTAATTTTGAGTCGAGAAAAAATAAATGTAGCAGTGAAGTCCGTGAAGTTGTGAAGTCATGTTGATGGGGTTTTAGTTGGCTAAGTTATTTATCCTGATGTAACTTTATTGTAAAAAATGAAACATTTAGAACAGAGAGGGTTAAATGCGAGTCTTCTTAAAGGTAGACGATCCCCTATGTCATTGAAAATAAAGTCGGTCTCTAGTTAACTCTTGTACATCGAATTGAGTCAAGTGAGTCAAGTCCAAAGAAGTCGACCATGACAAAGCACACACATGAGCAGGCAACATAATAAAACTTGCATGCATTTTAAATTCTTGCGATTGAAGAAGACGTCGAAGGAATTCAAGCATAAGAAATCAAACAACCGCACAGATCAGAGCTTAACAAAAGATGATGACATAGAGAACACTTGAATAGATTGATCCCCAGGTGTAGAAATGCAGAAGCAATTCTAGGGTTGTGAATTCGAAAGTTAGAAGATAGAGAAATGGTACATAAAGAAGAGCCAAAAGACCTAAGTTATAATCCGATGGAGATGAACGTCATTCAGATGATTGAAGGGTGAGGCTTCGACTGAATACTACTAGATTGAATATGGAGGTTGAAGAGTCACATCTCACGAATGTTCTTACATTAATCTTTGGGACAAATAAGAGTTTTGGGGTGGGGAAAATGTTGAATGGACCTTTAGGCCCTTATAATTGTCATCACATAATGTATTAGACATATGTAAAATGTATAATGGAATACATTAATGTGAAGTGAGCTTAATGAGCGAGTAGTTGGAGTAGGTGTAACCGCTCCAACCAACTCCAATATTGATGTACTCAATTCAGGATGAATGCAAACTGGTTAAGCGCTTGACCCAATATATGTTCTTGTTGATATTTTTACTGTGCCTATTCCATTCTATGTTTGAATGTTGTGTTGAATCGTGGCCTTCCAACAAAAGGATAATATTATAGTCATCTTGACAATTGAAATTGTTAGAATGTTTTTTATTTCCATGGCTTCCCTAATCATATGTGTTATCACTCCAGGAAACTCCTCTAGGTTGTAGCTTGAGGATGCCTGGTAACTTACAATGTTTTGGGGTTTTCTGATATGGATCAAGTCAGTTGACCTATATAACCTGTACACTCTCAAGGCATGCATAAAACTCACTCATTTACAAGGCTTTTACTTGCAATTGCTCAGGAGTTTGACAATAAGGTGCAGGGATGGAGAACTCACCAGGCTGGCAGACTTACATACAAAACACATGCATATAAATTGCTAAATCCTGATGAGGATGGTATTTATAAATCAAATCGCACTAACAAACCAATAGGATGACAACTATCAACTTTTTAATCAATATGAAAATGACCTAAATACAATAAAGAAAGAGATGATGGCTAAACATATCACAACAAAAGAGCTTATATCATGAATAAGTAAAATGAGAAGCATGAAAGCATTATAGGCTTATAAATCCCCGAAGTTGAACCTTTATTATAAAATCAATCTTAGGCTTTATAGCCTTCTACAAAAATTACAGATCCTGAAACTTCGATCTGTTTTCACAAAAAATACTCAACAGTGATAGTTTTTTCAAATTAGGGTTTCAAACCCTACCTAACTATTTGTCTAACTATGACGAAGATCTCGTTCACTGAGTGAACATTAAATAACTGAAGTAGTTGCTAGTGGTCACTGCTGCTGGTCCCCTGTAAATTTGCTGCCAAAAACCAGTGTTTCAGCGGTTAACTGACGTGATCTTTCTTGCTTAATCCATCGGGATTTTCTACCCTGTCACTGTTGTCAGTGATCGAAAGCTTTGACTACTAACCCGTCGACACCCCAAATCTGAATGCTGCCATAGTGTCAGGGTTTTAAACCACAAACTTCGCGACGGTTTCTACATCAACGATCGGAAGCTCTGACCTCTCACCCATTGACGATCGGAAGCTCTAACCTGAACGCGTCGGCACTTTAAACTTGAATGTTGCCGCAGTGTTGGCGTTTTAAATCACAAATTCGCGACGGTTTCTACATCGAAAATCAAAGGATTTGACCTATAACCCGTCGGAGCCTCAAGACTAAACGCTACCGTAGTGTTGATGATTCAAACGATTAATCTTCTCAGCATCGGCAATCAGAACCCCAAGACTAAACGTATCGGCGCTTTAAACCACTAGCTTGTCAGCGATTGGGACCTCAAGCCACTAATGATTGGAGCTTTACACTTGAACGCTGCCGCATTCTCGGCGCTTTAAACCACTAGCTTCGCGATCAGCGATCGGAGGCTCTAGCCACTATCTCATCGGAGCTTTATATCTGAATGCTACCACAGTGTCAGCGATTCAAATGATTAGTCTTCTCAGCATCGGCGATCGAAACCCCAAGACTGAACGTATCGACGCTTTCAATCACTAGCTTGTCGACAATCGGAAGGTGTAATCACTAATGCATCAGAACCTTAAGACTGAATGCTACCGTAGTGTCAGCGTCTCAAACCACTAACATCGTGATCAAAACATCAAGCCACTAGACTCTTCGTCGGTGATCGAAACCTCAAGCCACTTGTGCATCGAAACTTCAAACCACTAGACTCTCCATAGTGGCGGTGACATAGAGGACTAAAACTTCAAAATGTCGGCGTCGTAGAGGATTAAACCTCCAACCTGCTGTCAAAAATAAAAAGTTTGAGTGAGCTTTTTATTTCATCATACACCAGAATAAGATTCGTTAAGTAAGAAACCATTTCCATCACATGTATCCAATGCCCATCCGTGTATTGCCACAGAAGTGTCTGGAATTGATAAATAGAAGTCTTTGAACGACTCATTTAATGTATAATTTCAGTTTTTTGGAGCTCTTATTGCACCTGCGTAATTTGCCCAAGCTTGTCACTGTAGTGAAAAACACGAGGGGGAAATTTTGCTATTCTTTCGGTGGTCAGGGTATATGTTGCACTCTTTCTTAATTTGCCTAAGACAACCCTTTTCGGTGGCTAATGAGATATTTTGAGCCTCGCCTAAGCCACTGAAAGCTACAACTTGTGAAATTTTTACCCAAATAAAAACAGAGGCTTTCAAAATGTCAGTGATATTCATATCCTTCATTGCATGAGTTAAATTCTTCATACTATCAAAATAAATTATTTTGGGAGATAACATCTGGCTCCTACTTGGGGATGGGAACCTCCCAGTGAGGTCCCAAGAACCCCAGACCAAAATTCCTTTCCTGAAAAATAATAATTTAAGCTATCTTCTAGTGTTCCATTGGGCATGGAGTCATTTTTCTTTTATAACTGATCCCCTACAATCTTCCTGTAGCCCGCTTTGCTTATTCACGAAAACAACTAAAAATGACCTAGCTGCTCATATTAAGAGCTTATTTTCCTATCTACTCCCACTCCTAATTCTAATCGGTAGAGTCTTCTTATCACGTGACATCATGCTTCCAATGAAACCATGTCAGAAGCTGATCTGCTAAACTTATCCTTAATCTTGACCAAAAAAAAATGAAACCCTAGCATGCAACAATGTAGTTTCAAAGGGTGATAGAACCAGCTATCATCTCATAAAACTATTTTGATATCTATGCTGCTCATAAGTTCCAGATAGTCAGCAACAGGGTCATAAAAGCCAACAGGAAATACCTTTTTATGCTGCTGATATTTTCCTTCACTAATGTCAATGTTGAATGTGGACTGCTCAACCTTTGTCGGATCAAATTGAAAGCTCACCAGCTGATTTAGAACCTTCTTGCTCTCTTATGATCAGATCTTGATCATCAATCATTAAAATTTCCTTTTGAGAATAGTGCTCACAATAGGATGATAAAACAGGGTTTACATCATATGAATAAAGATCAGTTGAAAACATATAATTGCCTATACAATCATCAGTTATCATATCCTCATCTTGGTTTGCAAATTGATCGTAAAATCCAGATTCATACCTTTCTTGGGAGTACTTTGCAAACACTAAAGAATCTGATTCTAAATCTGAAAGGAGCTCACATGCTTGCTGTTGTTCCAAATCTGCTTCAGACTTATAATCTTCTTGTTCAAAATCTGACTCATACTAATGTGTATCTGGCTCAGGTAAATGATGGTTTTCAAAATCAAACTGCTCTGGGATTCTCCTTGAAGCACAAATGTTTTCCTCCACCTCTAAAGCATCTTCAAACAGAATGCTTAAAGATGAAGATTTCCTTTCTAGCAGAAGAAGGGCAAGTTTTGAATGTAGTCCCATCACATAATATATAATGGCAGCTGTCTCTGTGGGCCAGATCTCCAAAGGCATAGCATGATAAGTGTTGTAGAATCTTCGATTGAAGATGGCAAAAGTTTCATCTTCCTCTCTCTTTAGAGCATAGAAATCAGCGAGATACAAATCAAGAGATTTGTTCTCACCCCAATGATTAAAAAATGCATCAGTGAATTGTGTCCAAGAGCCAATATAGTCAGCTCTTAAATTATTGAACCATATAGTAGCATCTCTAATCAACGATTTAGAAAAAAATCTCATGATTACATCCTCATGAACAATCTGAAAATGTTCAATAAAATCTTCGAAAGATTCCAAGTGCCTTTCCGTTGAAGCTTGATTTTCTCCGAAAAACCAAGGGAGATATTCATAACAGCCAAGAGGATAAGGATGAAGCCAAGAGGGCATTTTTAATGGCTTAAACATCTTCATCCTGATTTTGATTTGAAAGGTTGTGGGTTGATCATGAGGGATAACAATTTGCTGACAAGGTTCAACGGTTATGGAAATGAGTGTTGAGCTCTGCATAGGTTTTGAATCAGTTTTGGTTTCTTCAAGGTTACATGGCTGATCAGATTTAGAAGGAATTTGGGTACAGTGGTCATTTTTATAGATGAGTTGTGGCACACAGACTGATTCACATTCTACAATACAAGTAGGCTGTAAATATTCTTCTACAGATGGATTTATAAAAGATGGTTGATAATATTCAGAATATATAAAACATAAGATAATTATTTTTACATGTGAAGGGAAAAGTATAAAGGAGCTGATAAAAAATAATAGCAGTTCATAAAGTAAACTGCTGAACTGGTACCTGGATTTTGAATTCAACCTTTTCATCTTTTATCAACTGGGTCCTCCCTAGTGGAGATTTATTAAATTCGAATGGATCAGGGAAATAGAAGTCTTTGTAAATCTGCCCTAGCAGCAGGGCTAGGTTTTCTTCTGATGATCTTCTATGGGTCTGCAATAGGTGTTGCTGGTGGCCTCTCTTGATTTTCTCTAGGATGAGCCCTTCACGGAGCCACAGTTCTTCAATGGAGTCGCCAGGGATGAGATCTTCACAAGCAGCAGTGCTTGAAGATTCCTCAACCCTAAAATTTTCTGATTTACTTATAAACTTCTGAGAACCAGATGCTTCAGCATAAGAAGATTGAAATGGAGGTCTATTTGATATAACAGTAGAAATACCTCTGGAAATACCTAATGTAGCTCCCCTTGCAGCTCTGGAGGTCTGTCTTAGTGAAACCCTAGCTCCTCTCTGAATCTCTTCTGGATCTAAAATAGGTGTTGCCGGTGGCCCTTTAGGGTTTGCTCTGGTACTTGGTCTTCTTGAATCCACCTTATTTCAATGGAGTCGCCAGATAGATGATTACAACTAGAATAGTTTCCAAGCTTTGTCTATCATCAAAGCAAGGATCTATGCCATCTCCCAGGGAAGTTGAGCTTCAGTATCCTCTCCCCAGCAACGGCGCCAATTTGTTATCACTCCAGGAAACTCCTCTAGGTTGTAGCTTGAGGATGCCTGGTAACTTACAATGTTTTGGGGTTTTATGATATGGATCAAGTCAGTTGACCTATATAACTTGTCCACTCTCAAGGCATGCATAAAACTCACTCATTTACAAGGCTTTTAGTTGTAATTGCTCAGAAGTTTGACAATAACGTGCAGGGATGGAGAACTCACTAGGCTAGCAGACTTACATACAAAACACATGCATATAAATGGATAAATCTTGATGAGGATGGTATTTATAAATAAAATCACACTAACAAACCAATAGGATGACAGCTATCAGCTTTTTAATCAAACTGAAAATGACCTAAATACACATTTAGGCATAAATACAGTAAAGAAAGAGATGATGGCTGAACAGATCACAACAAAAGAGCTTATATCATGAATAAGTAAAATGAGAAGCGTGAAAGCATTATAGGCTTATAAATCCCTGAAGTTGAACCTTTATTATAAAATCGATCTTAGGCTTTATAGCCTTCTACAAAAATTACAGATCCTGAAACTTCGATCTGTTTTCACAAAAAATACTCAACAGTGATAGTTTTTTCAAATTAGGGTTTCAAACCCTACCTAACTATTTGTCTAACTATGACGAAGATCTAGTTCAGTGAGTGAACATTAATAACTAAGTAGTTGCTAGTGGTCACTACTGCTGGTCCTCTGTAAAATTGCTGCCAAAAACCAGTGTTTCGGTGGTTAACTGACGTGATCTTTCTTGCTTAATCTGTCGGGATTTTCTACCCTGTCACCGCAGTCGGTGATCGAAAGCTTTGACTACTAACCCATCGGCACCCCAAATCTGAATGCTGCCGCAGTGTTGGTGTTTTAAACCACAAACTTCGCGACGACTTCTACATCGGCAATTGAAAGCTCTGACCTCTCACCTGTCGGCGATTGAAAGCTCTAACCTAAATGCGTCGACACTTTAAACCTGAATGCTGCCGCAGTGTCGGCATTTTAAATCATAACTTCGCGATGGTTTCTACATCGGCGATCAGGAGCTCTGACCTCTAACTTGTCGGAACCTCAAGACTAAATGTTGCCGCAGTGTCGACGATTCAAACGATTAATCTTCTCAACATCGGCGATCGGAACCCCAAGAATGAACATATCGGCGCTTTAAACCACTAGCTTGTCGGTGATCAGGACCTCAAGCCACTAATGATCGGAGCTTTACACTTGAACGTTGCCGCATTGTTGGCGCTTTAAACCACTAGCTTTGCGATCATCGATCGGTGGCTCTAGCCACTATCTCATTAGATCTTTATATATGAATGTTGCCGTAGTGTCGGCAATTCAAACGATTAGTCTTCTCAGCATTGGTGATTTGAACGCCAAGACTAAACGTATCGACGCTTTCAATCATTAGTTTGTCGATGATCGAAAGCTGTAATCACTAATGCATTAGAACCTCAAGACTGAATGCTGCCGCAGTTTCGGTGTCTCAAACCACTAACGTTGCGATCGAAACCTCAAGCCACTAGACTCTTCGTCGGTGATCAGAACCTTGGACCACTAATGGTCGGCGATCAGAACCTCAAGCCACTAGTGCGTCAGAACTTCAAACCACTAGATTCTTTATAGTGGCAGCGACATAGAGGACTAAAACTCCGAAACGTCGGCGTCATAGAGGATTAAACCTCCGACCTACTGTCAAAAATAAAAAGTTTGGGCGAGCTTTGTATTTCATCATACACTAGAATAAGACTCGTCAAGTAAGAAACCGTTTCCATCACATGTATCCAACGCCCATCTGTGTCTTTCCGCAGAAGTGTCTGGAACTGATAAATAGAAGTCTTTGAACGACTCATTTCATATATAATTTCAGTTTTTTGGAGCTCTTATTGCACCTTCGTAATTTGCCCAAGCTTGTCACTGTAGTGAAAAACACGATTGGGAAATTTTGCTGTTCTTTCAGTGGTCAGTGTATATGTTGCACTCCTTCTTAATCTGCCTAAGACAACACTTTTTGGTGGCTAATGAGATGTTCTGAGCCTCGCCTAAGCCACTGAAAGCTACAACTTGTGAAATTTTTACCCAAATAAAAAACAGAGGCTTTCAAACGGTCAGTGATATTCATATCCTTCATTGCATGAGTTAAATTCTTCATACTATCAAAATAAATTATTTTGGGAGATAACAATATGGAATGAGTAGCGGGGCATTAAATATAGGATTTTGATTTGATCAAGTTAAATGAGACATTTAGTGTTATAGGAGTGCTCATCAATAACTAATTTTTGAATCTCATACATAGAAATTTCAACGATGTGCTCTTTAAGACAAGATTGGATATACCTATTGGTTTGGATGATATAATATTTTCCATAAGAACAAAGAATTTGTACACCCCTTGAGAGAAAATAGGGTTATTTTTGTCTTTCACTCTACTCTACATCCAAATCCTTTCACTCTACCCTTCATCCAAAATCCAAAATGCCCACCCCACACACCCCCTCTCTAGACCCTATTTGTGCTTCCTTGCATTCATGGAATTACTAACCACATTTCTAAGATCATAGCCAAAAATATTATTAAAACTATTTTCAATTCTCACAATACCTTAAAACTACTTTTTAGAAGTGTCAAAGACAAAACTAACCCTGTCCTCTCTTAAGGGGTTTACCAAATTCCTTGTTTATGTAGCAAACCATATAACATCCAAATTGGTAGGTCTATCCAAACTCATATTAAAGTGGACATTATAGACACTTCTAATAACCACATTTTGAAATCAATTATTGTTGAGCACTCCTATAACACCAAATAGTTTATTCTCCTGGGCAAGCCAAAATCCTAGTTGCATTGCCCCAATACTTGTCCTACACGATTAAGGAAGCCATTGAAATTGAGAAACATCCTAACAATTTAAATTGTGAATATGGCTATAAACTTTTCCATTCATAGAAACCTATCAACAACATTTATCCTTATATCTCTTACTCCATCTCCTTATCTCTTTTTTTCTTTTTTTGCTTTCTCTTTTCTTAATATCTTACTTTTGTATTTTACATATATTCCTCTCAAGTCTTTTAATTGTATTTTATTTACTAACCCTCTTCTTACATTTCCTTCTCGTGGTAAACAATTTCCCTCACCTTATATAATTGTTTACCTCTTTCACTACTCAATTACTCTCGTTTATATTGATCTCTCAAGGATCCCATTTCTTCTCCCTATTTCTTCTCCATTCTTAGGATTCCCAATTTCCCTCACCATATATAATCGTTTACCTCTTTCACTACTCAATTACTCTCGTTTATTTTTATCTCTCAAGGATCCCATTTCTTCTCCCTATTTAGTTAATAAGTATTTACTCTTTAATTAATTTGTATCCAATATCTTTTAATGTAACAATCATCATCATTTTCATTTTTAGGCTCTTTCACCTCTTCCTCATCATTACCATGTGTCTTGGTACCCCTTCCCTTTCTATTTCTTCTACCTTTAATATTAAATATAATCATGTGTCTTGGTAGCCCTTCCCTTTCTATTTCTTTTACCTTTAAGATGAAAGATATATTGGCTGGTGCAATCTTATTAATGTATTATTAGTCCAATTGTAATCGATTTATCATTGACTTCCAATTAATTTGGGTTGACCTTCAAATAATATGTCCCCTTAACCAAAGTTTATTTATTTTATAAGATTAAAAAATATGGATAGTTAAAAAAAATCATATTTTTCTGGTATACTATTTGCCAATGACTTTGAGGTCTTGTTGTTGCATAAAACCCACTTGACCGTGGAAAAGTATTCCAACCACTAGGTGTGTTCTTGAGGGGAACTATGGTTTTAGAACCCAATGTCACCTCGATTCCTAACTCCTCCGTTTAGACCCAACTCCTAAAAAGGTCAAGGGCGTAGTCCTTATTTACTATGTTTCAAAGGTTGTGTTTTAGGAGTTAAAATAAGATTAGATTAATTTAAGCTTTATAGCAATCAATCATGCAAAAATGAAATAATTTCAAATGACATGCAAACTCTGCTTTGAAAATTTAACCAAATAAATATGTAAGAAAGAATAATGATCAACTGCTTGTTAAACTAGTGTTTGTTTCGCTCGGGCTATGGAGTCACAAATAAACTAAATTAAACTTGACAAAATTACTAGATACACCTATTGTAACTATTCACAATCTACAATAACCTATCATCAAATTAAATTAGTGAAAATACACTAAGGAAATAAAACCAATGGTAAGTGAAACTTGCTTTCAACTATGCCGAACCAAATAAAGAACTTGGAATAAAAAAACACTTTGAATAAATAATTTGTAATGGAGTGCTATTAAAGTAAAGCATGCAATGTTTTTCGAATGGTCCTATATGTTTTAATTAATTTTAGGTCTCACTTATGATTAGGGGAATTAGAATGTTGTACAATAAAATGTAAACTAACTAAGGTGTTTACCTCCAACCCTTATCACTCAATTGAGAGAAATTATTGGGTGCTCAACAAGAGAGAACGAGTCTCTCTCCTAGCTCCACAAATCAGTCCCAGGAACTAGCTGGGTGCTCAACAGGACACAAAGTGCCACGAGGCCCCCAACAACCTATACCTCTCTAGATCCACAACTAATCCTTTTTTGTCAATCTTGCAATAATGGATTGAAATGCCTATTATTATAGCCAACTCGAATCGTGTCCCTTTCTTGTCACCCAAGGTCGGGCCAACCGACAAGGGGAGTGAATACAGGGTGAATATTGAGGCAAGGTTTATTTTAAACGAGTTGAAGAATTTAACAATTATGAACAAAGCGAGCCATCACGATATTGAAAGGGTGGTGTACTAACTCACTTGCAAGGTGTGGGCAAATAAAAATAACAAAAATAGAATGCTAGTCGACACGATTTTGCAAGGATGGAATAGTCAAATCACTTGCAAGGTGTGGGAAAATAAAAATAAAGGAAAGAAAGATGCAAGCCAAGAAAGATGCAAGCCAACACGATTTCGCAAGGATGGCAAATCCAAATCGCTTGCAAGGTGTGGGAAAATAAAGAATAAAAAAAAATGAAACTCTAACTAATCTAAACCCAAGCCAATCAACAATTGCTTATGCAAAGGTAGGAAAACCCAACTTCAGTTACTAGCAATGGATGGAAAAAAATGAAACTCGATTTAATTGAAAATACAAAGCAAGAATTCAAGACCAAGAAACTCTATTGGACTTGTTACAAAGGTTGAAATTTCAACGTAAATAAAGAGCTAAAAGGAGTGAGAAAAACCTTGTTTTTCCCCTTTTTTAGATGGCCATGAATCTCTTCCTTTGGGGTGACCTTGAAACTCTTCTATGGCTGAAATTTGGCAGAGTTTTGCCCTATTTTGTCACCAACCTGCTAAAAAACAACAAACACAAAATGATGTAATATGCCCCAAATCACTTTGGGGAGGTTAGTATGTTAGTGAAATATATGTACAAAATGTATAGAAAGTTTCCAAATGAATAATTTTGAGATAACTTGAGTAAATATAAGTAAAAATTAGACTTGAGGAACCCAACAAACTAAAACTAAAATGCAGAAATTCATGTGTAAAGAAAGAGGAAATTTTGTCCTTGGCTTTTCAGGAAGTGAAGCAATGGGGAATCCAAGCTTGGAATCCGACTCCTCAATCCAAATAACCTACAGCTAATAATATTTGTACTCCCAAACTATAAAGAGGTGAGAACCAAATTATGAACAAAGAAATCATAAATTTCGAAGTAGAAAAGATATGAACTTCTTTAGTTACAAAAAGGAGAACTCACAAAATCTATGGAATACAAATACCATAAATCTTAGCAAATGAGTGTGCTTATGTGGCCTCCCTAGCTTATGTAGTTACTTGAACATAGAATCAAACTATCAATGAGCACAAAGGACACTGAATTACTCCAAATATTTTTTTATTAACAAAGCCAAATGGTTGAAAATTACAATGCCCAAAGCAAGAGCTATTGAATGAGAGAAAGAGAAATAATGGGAGAATGAGAAAGAGGGTGTGGGTATGTGGAATCCAAATGAGGAGGGAAAGCCTCCTTAAATAGGAAATTAGTGAGGATAAATCCCAAGTGCATGCAAGCCATTTGTCAAAATAAGAGAGTGTGAGATGAAGGAGGGGAACTACTTCTCTTGGGGGCACCTCCTAGGGTGAGAAATCAACTAGAAATGGGGGGAAACCCACCTCTAATATCTTTAATCCTAATTATAGGCCCAAATGGGGGTACCACCAAAGCATGATCCCTTAATTTGGCTTATTTTTAATTATCTCAATTTCCATGGTAGAGAGGGTGCCCCCCCTTTAGAGGCATCTTCATTCTTGTGAAACACTTGCATGAGGGGGGGGGGGGGGGGGGGGGGGGTTCATCTAAAGTCACCTTAGGAACAAAACATAACACTTAGAAACTTAATTTTCCCCTTCTAAGTGACTTTAGGATACTTTTCAAAAATTTCGCTTACTATTAATTGCCAATTTTCCTTATTTCCTTGACTGGCTTTGGCAAACATGACCAAAACCTTAGCATGACCTGTCTGAATGACTTCAAACTTTTCCCAAGGGTGTAGGGGTACTCATGCCATTAATTATGATTACCCATACCACAATAAGTGGGCATTAGATTCCATTTAACCCTATTTTTATTACAACATTTTTATGCTAGGGTACAATTTTTTAATCACCAAAAATTAAAAAAACCTAGGTAAAACCTAATGAAATTCTGCAAGACTCTGGATACTGTCTAGCATTGTTACGTAGAAAATTCTTAGGTCTTATCCTCCCCGTGGAATCAATAATTAGAACACCTTTCACCACTTAAGAGATATTTTTGAGTGAAAAACTCAAATAATTAAAATCACTAAAAAGAAATTTTAATTATCCAAGGGAAAAAAACACTCAATGAAAGGACTTCCTTAATGATAAAGTCCTAGGTAACCAACTTATACAAAAAGTATACCTTTATGCTGATATATCATTACAATACCCCTCGTGGGGGTGCAAAAATTTCATGGAGAAAAGATAATAATAAGAGTGTCCTCGCTTGAAAAAAACTTTGTTAGGTACTTCTTTCTCATCTTTAATGCACATGGTACATGGTTGGCCACCTAGTTGGTTAGGTGGTCAATAGGTATTATTGCTGAGATCTCACAAAATGAGAGTATAAACTAAGTTTTAACATAGCAAAGATCCAATAATACTTTTCAACCCACGTTAATAAATTTGAAGACTTATTGGGATTGGACAAAATGTGAGAGAATAACCTAATTTTTACCATAGGAAACCAAAAAAGGGTTCATTTATTAAATGCAAATTGTCAGTGTAAATTAACTCCCGACAATTCCTAACAAACAATAATAATGACTTGTTGAAACTATTGTTACGAACCTAACAAATTAATTAATTAAATGCATCAATTCATCGATTCATCGATGCACCACCTTTTTGTGAATCACCTTCTTGAACCTTGTTTGCTTTATGAAAACACTGCCTTCTGCCTCCATGCTCGGAGCTAGGATTCTTTTGTATCTTCACTAACCTATTTTCTCCATAATCCATACCTTAATCTAGGATTCTTCTATATCTTTGCTAACCTTCTTCCTCCATAGTCCATATTATGAGTTGAGCTTCTCAAACTCTTCCTCAACAATAGTGGCAGCTTCTTCCTCCTGGCTTCTGTCTTGGCTAGTTTGTGGTTTTGGGGAATATCTCACAAGTTGTACAAACAACATACATAGTAAGCATATTGTTATTTAAAGCTTGACTATTCTATACTTTCTACTATATAGTATCCATAGAAATTATTAGTATACATCGATGATTTAGAAAACAAAACTATCATTTTTATGCAAATAGTAAAACATAATGGTTTACCACTGTGATAGCATTGGCTTCTTTTAACTGCTTTGAGTAGAATTTTCCTTGGACTTGGTTGATAGTTTCATATCTCAATCCTTTGGTACTATTCTTTCCTTCATAGGCTTGATGAGTTTCGTCTTGGGTGGCTCCCTCAGTTGATGGAACGGGTATGGTTGGTACTTCTCATTCATTTTTATAGTATATTGTACCTGGATATGATTCCTTTTAGGGGTAAAAAAATGCATACTTCCTCTTGGTTAATAATTTTCCTTTGTGCCCCAAAAAAACAAATTGCACATTATGTTTTACAAATTTGGGAGAATTTTTTATAATAAGGGATTTTTTTCAAAAATTTGGGAGAATTTTTTATAATAAGTAAAGTTTCGAGATAACAAAGCCAACCCACATCGCATGTAGGATTTTGGCCTAGCCAACTACATACTAAGATTATTATTATTTTTTGACAATAAGTCCATTCAAATCTAGTACGAATGCAAGAGTTAGCATTGTTTTGTCGTCGTGAGAAATAATCGTTAGATGCACCTCACCATGGATTATAGAATAAGGCTAGAAAATAGAGGAAAAAAATCTAGCTTTACTTTGTACCGACTACAAAAAAAAATTGTGCAGCTGTACCACTATAGCTCAGTGAACCCAGCCGAGGTTTTCAAAGATATGAGATAAGAAAGTACTCTAAAAATTGTAAGATGAAATGAACTGGTATTGTTATCCAATTGTTGATATTTAATATGTGCTTAATATTAAACTTATCTTCACACATATCATTTACGCAGAAGCGTTGTAATTATTTCTTGTGTTACTTAAATTCAACAACGGAGGATGTCCTCCTTTCTCCATGTTCGGAGACTCTGTGCATGACGACGAACATGGGCCTATGGTAGCATGAATTGAACAATTTATACTTGTTGTCCATTTTTGTAAACATTGTTTTTGCATATTGTAACATTTTTGTATTGGTTTGAAGGTAGTTTTTGGCTATGCAAAAAGAGCACACTAAGCTCACCTTAGAAATAGAATAAAAATAATAAGCTTCCTTTCCTAGATGTATTTTTTCACAAAGAAATATGATGGCATTATTGGGTATCAACTCTACAGAAAAAGAATACGCACATGCATATTATCATCACCATCATGTCTCGAAGTTTGGAGTCATCCATACTCTTTCCAATAGAGCAACAATAATCTCGGTATGAGGAGCACCTAGGTGTTATAGCGGATTTCACCACTCTAGGTGAATCACACTTTGTATGGCCTTTCCCTGTCCCACTGCAGACTCTTTAGACCCCATGGACTATCTTTTATCCTTTGATGTTTCCTTGATCATCCCTAAAACTATATGAAAAATGATATATGCGGCTTTTTACCCAATAACCGCGTACATACGTGGGTTTGACCCCTATAACTGCATACATCAGGATGTGTGCATAATCCAAATATTTTTGGAGTTTTCCTTGACATGGATCCGACTCATTCGACTCCTGGCATTCCATATGCCTTGAGATCGCTCGGATTTGACCCTTCATTATCCCTTGTGAAATTCTGTTATGGAGAGAAATTCCTATGGCTTGGGGTACCACAACAGATAGCTTTGACTCCAGAAATCAATCTTTCCCAATATGCAATAGAAATAAAAT